>CM021106.1:542672854-542783800 GCA_007115665.2 Sequoiadendron giganteum | reverse complement strand
GGTTTAAGGGTTGACGGATTAAGAGGGTATAGGGGTTCAGGGATTAGGGTTTAAGGGTTGAGGGTTGAGGGATTAAGAGGGTATAGGGGTTGAGGGATTAGCGTTTAAGGGTTGAGGGTTGAGGGTTCAAGGATTAAGAGGGTATAGGGATTGACGGATTAGGGTTCAAGGGTTGAGGGTTGAGGGATTAGGGTTTGAGGGTTGAGGGCTTAAGGGTATAGGGGTTGAGGGATTATGGTTTAAGGGTTGAGGGTTGAGGGTTGAAAGATTAAGAGGGTATAGGGGTTGAGGGATTATGCTTTAAAGGTTGAGGGTTGATAGATTAAGAGGGTATAGGGTTTGAGGGATTAGGGTTTAAAGGTCGAGGGTTGAGGGTTGATGGATTAAGAGGGTATAGGGGTTGAGGGATTAGGGTTTAATTGTTTAGGGTTGGGGGATTAGGGTTTAAGGGTTGAGGGATTAAGAGGGTATAGGGGTTGAGGGATTAGGGTTTAAGGGTTGAGCGTTGAGGGATTAAGAGGGTATAGGGGTTGAAGTATTAGGGTTTAAGGGTTGAGGGTTGAGGGATTAAGAGGGTATAGGGGTTGAGGAATTAGGGTTTAAGGGTTGAGGGTTGAGGGTTCAATGATTAAGAGGGTATAGGAGTAGAGGGATTAAGAGGGCACAGGGATTGAGGGATTAGGGTTTAAGGGGTTGAGGGTTGAGGGATTAGGGTTTGAGGGATGAGGGATTAAGAGGGTATAGGGGTTGAGGGATTAGGGTTTAAGCGTTGAGGGTTGAGGGATTAAGAGGGTATAGGGATTGAGGGATTAGGGTTTAAGGGTTGAGGGTTGAGGGTTCAAGGATTAAGAGGGTATAGGGATTGAGGGATTAGGGTTTAAGGGTTGAGGGTTGAGGGATTAAGAGGGTATAGTGGTCGAGGGATTATAGTTTAAGGGTTGAGGGTTTAAGGTTGACAGATTAAGAGGGTATAGGGGTTGAGGGATTGGGGTTTAAGGGTTGAGAGTTGAGGGTTGAAGGATTAAGAGGGTATAGGGGTTGAGGGATTAGGGTTTAAGGGTTGAGGGATTAAGAAGGTATAAAGGTTGAGGGATTAGGGTTTAAGGGTTGAGAGTTGAGGGATTAAGAGTGTATAGGGGTTGAGGGATTGTGGTTTAAGGGTTGAGGGTTGAGGGATTAAGAGGGTATAGGGGTTAAGGGATTGGGGTTTAAGGGTTGAGGTTTGAGGGTTCAAGGATTAAGAGGGTATATGGGTAGAGGGATTAAGGTTGAAGGGTTGAGGGTTGAGGGTTGAGGGATTAAGAGGGTATAGGGGTTGAGGGATTAGGGTTTAAGGGTTGAGGGTTGAGGGATTAAGAGGGTATAGGGATTGAGGGATTAGGGTTTAAGGGTTGAGGGTTGATGGATTAAGAGGGTATAGGGGTTGAGGGATTAGGGTTTAAGGGTTGAGGGTTCAGGGATTAAGATGGTATAGGGATTGATGGATTAGGGTTTAAGGGTTGAGGGTTGACGGATTAGGAGGGTATAGGGGTTGAATGATTAGGTTTTAAGGGTTGAGGGTTGAGGGATTAAGAGGTTATAGGGATTGAGGGATTAGGGTTTAAGGGTTGAGGGTTGCTAGATTAAGAGCATATAAGGGTTGAGGGATTAGGGTTTAAGGGTTGAGGGATTAGGGTTTAAGGGTTGAGGATTGAGGGTTGAGGGATTGAGAGGGTATAGGGGTTGAGGGATTAGGTTTTAAGGGTTGAGGGTTGAGGTATTAGGGTTTAAGGGTTGAGGGTTGAGTGTTCAAGGATTAATAGGGTATAGGGGGAGAGGGATTAAGGTTGAAGGGTTGAGGGTTGAGGGTTGAGGGATTAAGAGGGTATAGGGATTGAGGGATTATGGTTTAAGGGTTGAGGGTATAGGGATTAGGGTTTGAGGGTTGAGGGATTAAGAGGGTATAGGGGTTGAGGGATTAGGGTTTAAGGGTTGAGGGTTGAGGGTTGAGTGTTGATGGATTAAGAGGGTATAGGGGTTGAGGGATTAGGGTTTAAGGGTTGAGGGATTAGGGTTTGATGGTTGAGGGTTGAGGATTTAGGGTTTAGGGTTTAGGGTTTCTCCCACTCTCCCACTCTCTCCCTCCCTTTGTATCTACCACTCTCCCCCTCTCTCCCTCCCACTCTCTCTTTCTCCCACTCTGCCCTTCTCCCACTCTCCCCCAATCTCTCCCAATCTATCTTTCTCCCACTCTCACCCTCTCTCCCTCCCTCTCTATCTCCCACTCTCTCCCACTCTCTCGGTCTCCAATTCTCCACTTCTCCCCTTCTCTTACTCTCTCTTTCTCCCACTCTCCCTCTCTCTCCCTCCCTCTCTATCTCCCACTCTCCCCCTCTCTCCCTGCCACTCTATCTTTCTCCCACTCTCAAAAATATACTGAGAAAACCAAATTTCACATAACACGATTGCGTTATAACGCATGCACGTTATAAGGCGAGCACATTTTTTACTCCACTAAAACTGTAAAAAACTCTATATACTCGTGATTTGAAGGCCCACACTCTGCATATTCCCCTGGTTCTGCATGTGCTTCGACAAAAAATAAATTTTTGATGATGTTGTGAAGTGTGCAAGCATCTTTTTCACATTCCATCACCTTTTCCATGATATTTTTACCACCTTTGCATGAAATAGTAGAGTTTCCACGTTGAAAGACATATAATATTAATTGAAGTTTGAATTCCATTGAAAACTAATATACAATTGAAGTGTGGAAGGGAACAAGCTTTTGAACAATTCAAATTGTTGTGGAGTTTGAAGAAAGAAGAAGCTAAGGCTACATAATTGGGTTGAACTCCTCCATTTGAAAGTCTGGTTTTTAAGGTAAGTGAAGTCTTTACACATTTTATTTCATTCTATTATGGCTTGCTTTTATTTTTGTTTGTCATTATAACCTTAGGTTGTCAATGCACATTTTAAATTACCAAATTATATACACTTGCCAATTACCATTTTACACTTGCCAATTATAGAAATTCAGAACCATTCATGAAAATTCATCCTTTAAGACAACTCCAAGCCTCTCCCACTCCTCCAAAGGGTCCAAACACCTTCCAATACCTCTACAAAAACTGATGCAGTACAAAGGAAGAAATCAACACCTTTCTTGACACACTTATTCAACTATATTTCCCTTCACAGAACATTTGATTCGTATACTCAAATTAGCATTAAGAGTTCCCAATTCCTTTAGGACCTTCAAAAAACCTTGAAAATATTGAAAATAACTGATTACAATCAACTAGGTTCCTCAAAACATCAACCAATAATTATGTCATTCACAAGTTTTACTTAAATCTTCCATAATGGCACCATTGTTTACAAACACAAACTATAATTCTTAAGGCACAACCAAACCATTATTTGCTTAATAAATCTTTGTTTGAGTTAGTACAACAAAAAATAAACCTTTCAAAAATCTTCCCTTACACACAAACGTAGTTCCTTTGTTCACTTTCCACATTACTAGTAGCCAAGCATCTGCAAACTATCACATGTATCTCCCAAACCATGCACACACTTCAAACTGTGATACTCATTTTTTATGCAGAGTTAGAGGACCCAAAACCATTGAATATGTCAAATTTCCTTCAAAAGCCATCTAAGAAGATTAAAAAGGCGTAATGGACCAATCCCAACACTCCAAGCTAGACAACAAAGAAAAACATTATTTCCCACATTTCACACTCGGAATCTAGTTACTGTGCAAAACCAGTTTTGGGCCCTTAACTCCAAAACTTTCCAAAACACTAGGAAAATAAAAGAATGATTGTAGCACCAATTTCATATTTTCAAGACATACCTTAACCCATCACATGACTCCTTTGGGACAACTTTAAGAAAACTGACCTTTTCACTATTTTAGGCCTCCAAGTAGGCCAATTTTACAAAGGAACTACCCTTAGATCTTCACACCAGACTTCCAAACCCAAAAAAAATCTTTAATTAGGTCTCAAAACAAGATAATTTCTAGGTCTTAGGACCTTACCCGCTCAACCAGGCTTCCAATACAAAAACCCCCATTTTTCAATGCAAAGAGGGAGGGTTTATAGAAACTCCTATACCCGGGCCTTCCCATACCATTTCAAATCATCAAACATCTTCAAAATATCTTGCACAAGGTCAAAATTTCATTACATAGACCACTCCTTCAAGACATTTTCAAAATCACTCCTTGGTTCCTCAAATTCTCATGGAAAAGTGCTTGTTTGAGCTAAGAACCACATCCTATTGTCATTAGTTTCATTCCAAGGAATGTTCAACAATAAAATACCCTACTCTAACAATGTAAATGCCATCCCACTAAGAAACAAGTCATAACAATAGGTGGGATGGTCATTTCATAATTAAATCCTACTCAAACCCTTGACTGGCTTAAAATGAGCAGTTTCAGAAAATTGTCAATTGCTCCCTTCAAACATAATGTTAAGCCCTCAGAACTCATGCATTAGAGACTTAAGACATGTTCATACAATATTATATTATTTTTCTATCAAAGGGAGGCTGTATAGATGCATACAAGTGCACAAAAGTGCAAAAAAATGACTGAATTTCTGCAAAAGAGCATTTTTTTATCAAAAAAATTGATTTCAAAATGAACAAAAATCCTCCTTTCGAGCCAATGAAGGTTATTTAAACATTTTTCAATGACAACCAACTCCCCCCAATTCCTATAACTAACAAGCAACCACCTTTGAAAGCTCATATAACCGGTACATGGAAAATGTCTTTAATGACCCTCTTACAACATGAAGATACCCAAAATTGAATCAAATTTCAAAATGGAAGCATAGATTGTCAAGGTACTCCTACACCACAAACTTATCAAACACTCATAATGCCATTCACTCATTATTTTTTAGAATCACCATCATGGTTATTCACTTTTAGTTAGAAATGTGCTCTGGCCAGCCTAGTGCTTCCATAGTTTGTACACATTTGTCTACATGCTAGGTTAATTTTTGTACACCATGATTGTAAGTATTATTTAAATGAAGCCTTCAATGACATATATTTTTCAATTAAATTGAATGGATACATTTTTGAGGAACTAATATTCGTCTCATTACCATGGTACAAATAAAATTATCCACCATGCCGAAGAAAAAGACAAAGAGGAAACTAACATACGAAGAGAATGAAACCTTGAAAGAAAAGGAGAGAGTTTAGGTGGTGGCATATCATGAAAAGAATAAATTGGAAACGATTGATGAAAACAACCCGATTGTAGAGGAACCTCAACTGTCAAAAAGAGAATGGGAATCGGCAACACAACAAGCACGAATGTGAAAGCATCATCGTAAGAAAGATTCAAATACCATAGTTGGAGACACACCCTCTACAACAAGTGAATATGAAGGGACACCATTAAGCACAAGTGAATATGGAGGGACACCACCTAGCACAAGTGAATATGGATGGACACCATCTACTGCAAGTGAATATGGAGGGACACCATGTGCCACAAGTGAATATTGTTGGACACCATCCAACACATCTCAAGTTGAGAGTACATCATCACTCGAAATTGACGAAGAAGGTATGCCATCATTCCCATGTGAACCTCAAGGTATGTCTTTTTCTCCACCCTCGATCGAAGGTATGCAATCTAGCCCACCTCAATTAAATACAGATGAAATTCCTAATGTTGAGATGTATGTACCTAGGAGAACACCACCAAGAATTTTGCGTAGAAAGCCAAAGTATTTGATTAATATTGATGATGATATTTTGCAACACATGGAAGGTAAGATTTCAACACACACTTGTAGAAGATATGCTGATAAGATTTGGAAATGATTCTTTGAAAGGATAAATGAGACTGCAAGATGTCAACTATTTATTGAATTGATGTGGGGTGTAAAGTATAGGAACATCATGAAGACTCTTGGGTTGAGAACATCGAATGCATCGAGTGAAGACACTATTGTGAAGAATCTAATGGATGCTTATGAGAGTGTGGGTAAGACCTCATGCTCAAAGGATAGTAATGTCACCCGACGTGTCATTACATTGACTTTGGTAAGTTTTCAAACAAAGAGAGCTTGCCTAATTAAAAATACTAGTGAAAAAATGGGAATTAGTAGAAAAACTTTATCAAGAGCCATTCAAAGGAAACAAAGAATTGAGGGCAATGATACAAATGAATTATGGGAATTCTCAGGGAGACTATCATGAAAAGATAAAGAAGTTGTCGAAGCCTTGAGAACACTAATTGAAGAGTATTGGAAGAATAACACAAGGCCATCTCCGAATCAAAGGGATGTGGTAAGAAGGAGAATCGGTAGTTGGAATCGTGAACCACATCCAAAGCAATTTTTTGGATATGACTCAAACCCAATTTTTTCAGAAATTTGAAAATTATTATCCTCAAATTAGTATTTCTCAAAGATTTTTTGAACTACTTAAACCTTTTTATGTCAAGATAAATCACAAATGCACTACTTGTTGTTGTAGACTACATATTGAATTTTCTAACCATTACGATTTTTATCATTGTATATGTTTAGATTTGCATACTAACGATGTTTTGTAGGATTGTGGCATAGAAGCCCCACCAAAATCTTCAAGATAGTTCTTATCAAAAATTATATGTGAAATAGAGGATGGCCAGATATTCTATAGGACAACATGCTTGGATGGTTCATGCGAGCGTTGGGGTGGCTTCCAGCGTATGCTAGTATGTCAACATATGGAAAACACATATGAGGTGGGACACAAACAAGTAGAGTTCGGGAAGTATAAAATAGTGGCATATGCTACAAAAGATGGGTCTCAAGCAAAAAGGTGTGATTTGCTTATTGAGAAGATTCCAGTGTACCAATTTATGACCATATTTTGTGACAGTATACTATCTGAGTATGCAATGCATACCCATAGAGCCCGATGGTTGGACACACAGTTCAAGCTATGCAAGGACACATTTGTAGTTGGAAGCATAGTATCTGTGGTTGACTTTGTAGAGAAATACACTCTACAGCCACAACATGAGGTGCAGTCACAGTATTACAAATCCACACAAGTTTTGATATTTGTGCACATAGCATTCATTCATGCATCTGTTAGTACAAATGAGCAAAGGAAGGTATTTAGGGAGTACCACTTTTACATTAATGATGATTGCACACATTCTCCAAAGTTCGTGCAAGGTTGCTTCCAGATGTTCTACAGTGGTTTGGCTTAGAGGGGCATATAATACAATCAACATATAATATGGTCTGATAACTGTGTAGCATAGTTCAAGAACTCGTGCATGTTCTACTGGTTGTGCAGGATGCATGTCATTACAAGTGTTCAACATATGTGGAACTTTTGTGAGGCTGGACATGGAAAGGGGGAGCATGATGGTGCAGGAGCATGCGTGAAAAGAGCATTAGCACGAGAAGAGTTAAAGTATAAAGATAGTGCAAATTTGACAAATACAAAATCAATCATCAAGTGGTGTAATGCTTTGATGGGTCTAGGTAATGAAGGTACGTCTTCAGTTCATAGATTTTTTTGGTTGATGGATGATACTGACATTGCACCATATGAAGATTGTTGTACACTAATAGGATCGAGTGAGGTACACTCTTTCCTTAGCTCAAATGTAGGTTCATGGAGTATCGATACACGAAAGATGGCATACTTTTGTTCTTCATGTACAATGCAAGCCTAAAATGATTGTGAGTTAGGGGAGCGGGTTGAAAAATGGTTCACAAGTTATCTTAGGCCACTTCACACGTATCACCCTTCAACGGCATTGGAACTGACATAGATGGAATCATCGACCGACTTTGACCACATATGAGATCTAGGTCAACCAGGTGATATATCTACTTTCTTAGTTGTTGAAATTCCATATCGTTATCTTAATTTGTACTGTATTCGTAATGTTGACAAATTTCAAGGGATTTTTTGCACATATCAATGTAGGGCATGTTTATGTAGTTGTTGTAGATGAAGACAATGAAGAGGGAACAAACTATTACTTGTGTCGTTGTGTTGAGACCAAAAAAAAATTAGAGGCCCCAGTTATAGATGGACAAAACATCGAATACCCTATAGGCTCAGTTGTGGTTACTGGAACATGGCTTAGAAGGTACCCACATTCAAGTGTTAAACATTGGCTATTTCAAGACTTTGACATGCATCGTAAGATTCTTCATTACTCGAACCCTGTCGTGGCATCCAATGTTCATTTGACCAAATATGGGGGTAGACCTTTGAACAAGATGTTATGGAAGGTCCGTGAGTCTGACCATGAGGCAATACTTGACATAATAAAGAGTAGAGCGAACCCGAATGGTTCGTTGGATTAATTTTTAAGTATATGCACATTGGTTCTTATTAATTTATACTTGTATGCACATTAATTTGTTTGATGCCAATGCTATCATCTTCTTTTATAGTGATTGGTGTCCCCTTGCAAAAAATGAAGATATATGAGCCATCCAAGAGAATGTCATCCATAAAAGCAATGCAACATCCTTATTTTGATGCCTGCATGCAACATCTATAAGTGACTTCCATCTATTTTAATTTCATTTACATTTTGGATGCTCTTTCTTTTTCTCTTTTACTTTGCGTATTTGTAAGTAAACTACTAAAATTGATTGATCTTTCGTTGCAGAAAATGTTGATTTAAGAGCCATCAAAGAGAATCTCAGCCAAAAAAGCAATGCAACATCCTTATTTTGATGATCTTGACAAATCTCAATTTTTATTTCAAGCCATTATAAAATAACATGTGAAGCTTAGCGAGGGAATCTCAAGTTACTCATTTGAAGTTAACCTCATAATGAGCAGCTATAATGTAGACATTTAAAGAGAATCTCGAATGTATGAGTGACATTGTAAAAGATCTATGAGAATGAAGTGCCTGAGGCATTGTAATAAAATTTAATTACATAATGAGATATACTCAAATATTGTAAGGTTTGATCTCATATTTGGTGTAGTAGCACCTTCTTCTGTAAATGTGTTGAATAGGAAAATTTGCAAACTTTGAATTTTGAAATGTAAACAATGTGAAAAAGGTCATGTAAACAATTTGCAACTTTTTTTCTACAACTCATGTGACAAAGTGGACTCTTCCAACATGTCCGAATAGGTATTTTTATGCTAGGCATGGTCCTCTTTCACACCGAAACATGTAGAATCACTTCGAGCTATGTTCCACCAGATCGATCCCTTAAGGGTCCAAAGTGCAAAATGGCTGCAAACTTCAGCATGCTATTACTCAAATATCATGATGCTTAGAATCTTCTCATCTGATCCTATAGATTCTCTCAGTTTTGGCTATCTCGGAGTGGTTTTCCCATGGTGGCGGATTTTCACTTGATGGAAAAAGCATCAAATGCAAGCAGTGCAAAGTTGCAAAGTGGTGCAACTTTCATTCCACAACTCGTGTGACCAAACTAACTAATCCAATGTGTCTGAATAGGTATTTTTATGCTAGGCATGGTCCTCTTTCACACTGAAACATGTGGAATCACTCCGAGCTGTGTTCCATCGGATTGATCCCTTAAGGGTCCAAAGTGCAAAATGGCTGCAAACTTCAACATGCTATTATTCGGATACCATGATGCTTAGAAACTTCTCATCTAATCATATAGGATTGCATTGATCCTCTCGACAAAAACCTCTCTCAGTTTTGGCTATCTCGGAGTGGTTTTCCCGTGGTGGCGGATTTTCACTTGATGGAAAAAGCATCAAATGCAAGTAGTGCAAAGTTGCAAAGTGGTGCAACTTTCATTCTGCAACTTGTGTGACCAAGCGGACTGTTTCAACATATCTGAATAGGTATGTTTATGCTATGCATGGTCCTCTTTCACACCGAAACATGTGGAATCGCTTTGATCTATGTTCCACCAGATTGATCCTTGAAGGGTCCAAAGTGCAAAATGGCTGCAAACTTCAGCATGCTATTACTTGGATACCGTTATACTTAGAAACTTCTCATCTGATCCTACAAGAAGGTATTGGGCCCCCATAGAAAAACCTCTCTTGGTTTTGGCTATCTCGGAGTGGTTTTCTCGTGGCGACGAATTTTCACTTGATGGAAAAAGTGTCAAATTCAAGTTGTGTAAAGTTGCAAAGTGGTGCAAATTTTGCTCTGCAACTCATATGACCAAACTAACTATTGCAATGCATCCGGATAGGTATGTTTATGCTAGGAATGGTCTTGTTTCACACTGAAATACGTGGAATCGCTCAAAGCTACGTTCCACTAGATCAATCCCTGAAGGGTCCAAAGTGCAAAATGGCTGCAAACTTCAACATACTATTACTTGGAGATCATGACACTTAGAAACTTCTTGTCTGATCCTATAGGATTTTGTTGATCCCCTTTACAAAAACCTCACTCGGTTTTGGCTATCTAAAAGTGGTTTTCCCATGGTGGCGTATTTTCACTTGATGGAAAAAGTGTCAAATTCAAGTTGTGCAAAGTTGCAAAGTGACGCAACTTTCGCTCTGCAACTCTTATGACCAAACTAACTGTTCCAACATGTTTGAATAGGTATTTTTTATGCTAGGGATGGTCTTTTTTCACACTGAAACACGTGGAATTTCTCCGAGCTACACTCCACCGGATCGATCCCTTAAGGGTCCAAAGTGCAAAATGGCTGCAAACTTCAGCATGCTATTACTTGGATATCATGATGCTTAGAAAATTCTTGTCTGATCCTATAGGATTGCATTGAGCCCCTCTACAAAAACCTCTCTCGGTTTTGGTTATCTCAGAGTGGTTTTCCCATGGTGGCAGATTTTCACTTGATGGAAAAAGCATCAAATGCAAGCAGTGCAAAGTTACAAAGTGGTGCAACTTTCGTTTTGCAACTTGTGTGACCAAGTGGACTATTCCAATACATCCAAATAGGTATGTTTACAGTAGGCATGGTCCTCTTTTGCACTGAAACATGTGGAATCGCTCTGAGCTATGTTCCACCGGATCGATCCCTTAGGTTGGAGGAGTCTAAAGTTGCAAATTTGTAAGTTGCTTAAAGCAACAAATTTGAAATGCAATGATTACTTGTTTTGAAAGTTGGTTTTTAGTTAGTGGAGGTGTGCATTAGTTAGACAAGGGTGTAAAACACTATGTAAAGCCTTGAGAGGCTCGAATGGAGGTTGTTGATGAACTTTTGGAGAAGATAAGATAAGAATTATTCACACTGTTCTTTGTTTTTTAGATTTCTTATACAAAATTGTTGATCCTGTACTTCGTATGACCTCTAGCTTCCTGTACGGTCCCAAGGTTGACATGGATTGAAAAAGGGCTGAGTTCACAAGAACCCATCTCTCATGATAATGAATGGCCCACTTAGCACTCATTGCATGTAGGTGATGCTCACAGAGGTGAGGCACTAGGCCTTCCCAGGAGGTCACCCATCCCAGTACTACTCTAGCTCAAGTGCTTAACCTTGAAGTTTTTTCCCCAAGGTTAAGCCCACTTAGCTTGCAATCCCATTTGCAAAACCTTCAGCAAGTGTTGTGCCTTATGAAACATTCATTATAGAGCCCCTTTAGCTCATCAATTGATAAGTAGGAGGTATTTTCTACAATGTGTCAAATTGTGATATTGCTATTAGGATTCAATTGTGTATTTTTCGAGTATAAAAGAGAATAAGAAGGGAAGATCAGGGTAATCAATTTGTGGGATTATTTTTCTTATTGAATTACCTAGTGTGGGATTGGTCTATATGAGAAAAATTTATAATATGGGAGTATATGTTTCAAGCATATAATCCAGAAAGGACTCAAAGTTAGATGCATGAGTACAAAGTATAGATCAGGAAAGGCATCCCAATTCTCAAGGCCTATATATCAATGATAGGAATATTTATATTCAAAGCTAGCACATGATTTTAATTGATTAATTAGAAACAACTATTATATTTATTTATCAAATTTCCATTATCAAATTAATATTTGAATTAGATTTCATATTCAAAATTTATTTCATTTATCATTTGGGGACTCTGTTATCTATCTTAATAATATTGGATGACAACCTTTGTCAATCCAATAAGAAATAAATAAAAAATCTATTGATCCAGAGCTCGATTCATTACAGTGGTATTAGAGCGAATGAACCTGCTAGCCTTTGGGTATTGCAACAAATTGACTTTCCATTAGAAGCATGGCAATTGATGATAGTGGTTGGCATTACTCAAGAAGGATGAACATCTTAAGGACATTTGTGGAAATTGGGACAAGTAACCTTCTTGTGGACTTAGGGTTGCAATATTTGATCTACAACATGTTCCACAATTTATTCAGTAGGATCAAGAACACACATAATGAAGGTGTGTTTGTAGCCATAAAAGATTATGGTTTGAACTATCCAGAAGAGTGATGTTTTATCTCGATCACCCATATCTATACCATGGTTTGTTTGGAATCAAGGATGGGTTCTCTCTTCATCAGCATATACATTATTGCTCGATGTGTTCACACTAGTGTTACAAGACTTGGACTCGCCTCAGACTTGACAAGACAATTTTTGACTTGGACTCAGGCTCGGAGCCCAAACTCGACAAATAGAAAAATCTAAGAAATTCAAAGATTTTTAAGGTTTTAAAACTTGTTTCATGCACCCTTTAATAAATAAACCTTAAAGACACAATAACATCATCAAATATAAATTACTATGATCCCATACACAAACATACATCAATCACATAAGTATAAGCATCGATAAAAGATATTTGTATTAACATAGAAATTACCTTGAATATAGGTAACTCATAACTATTGAACCATCAATTTAGAATGCAAATATGGATAGGCATCGATAAAAGATATTTGTATTAACCAAATAGCCATGTAGGAATACATCAATATATGTCGATATAAGTATGAAATATATGTACAAAATATCCCTATAGGCTTACGAGAATGCCATATAGGCATACAATGTCAAATATGTCCAATAAAAAATATGTACAAAACTGCCATGTAGGCATACAACAAAGGACTCTGGAATCAAAAGTCATTGCTCTCCATGCCCTGGAAATAAAATATTTCCCTTTCCTTTTCGCTCAGATGGCGATAGGTCTGTCACTCATTTTCGCTGGGCTCATGGAGTGCTCCTGCTACTCCTCCTAGGGTTTAGTTCATGGTGAAGTTTTAATCGTTACAATAAGAAGTAAAGACATGAATATATAGAAATTACATTATAAAAAATGATATATTTGACAAAATAATCACTTACAACCATCTCACGATCTCTCTCCATGAGGGAAATATCCTCACGCCCATGCTCAGGCGTGCTCAAGCCCTGTATAAACCATACAAATAGAAATTAAACTACGTGAATCAATAATGGTTTGATTTTCACTAACTAATTTCTATAACAACAAATGTAAATTGAAATTTAATAATTTGCCTCATACCTCTTTTGTCAGATCCATCAAGGATTGTATAGCAAATGTCACACCAATATCCATTGCCCTTGTCACATTCGAAGGTGTATCATCTCGCAACAATTGAAAATAAAACAAGAAAATATTCAACGTAATCAACGATGTGCATATAAACTACATAAATCTATTAAGTACTTGATTCATTAGTTAAGCTCTTTATTCTATTACCTGCATGAAGGTTTGAGTAAATCCACTGCCATTGGGAAGTGTTCCATCAAAACCTCCAATATTAGTCTGTTCAACATCCAAAATCGCATATTAAATTACCATTCATAAAACAATGCTATTAACATGCAATAAATTTATAATTGTTTACTAGTTACATACCCTAGTGATAGGTGTACTAAAGAAATAGGTTGGTGGGGGGCCGGTGTATCTAGTCTCAACATTGTGACCCTGCAATTTTATTAAAATCATAAAACATTTTTAGTTAATCTTGCATTTCAAAATCAAAATTTAATAAATTAAATTCAATGAACACATGCACTAACTTTTACCTGACTATCAATGCCATATGCCTCATGCAAAATGTCAGCTGCCCTCTCCATCTCCATAGTTGCAGATGGATCCTACGTACCAGTCTCTTGAGTGTTGGTGGGGTCATATGAACAAGTAGCCTCACAAGATTGACACACATGTGTTCGAAGGCCACCACTCGAAGACTCCCCTGGATGGTGTTGTAGAATAGGGCTAGTATGAAGGATGACACTCTAGGTCAAAGTGTTGATTGCCTACAATGTCTCTACGTCAGCACTTTCCTTTGTGAAGAAAGGAATAACAACGTGCTCACGACATGGCCTAGCGAGAGCTCATATACCTTGCTGCATAGGATCCGGCTATGCACCAGGTCTATCCTGAGCTGACCCCCCACCTCTCCCCTAGAAATCCCTCATATCATAATAATTTGGGATTTTATTCAATATGAACTCACTGTATAGTTTCCTAAAGAAATATTGCGGGACCTCGCAATTGTTGCATGGTGGGTAATCGAAGACCATGTACCACCTATCATAAAACTGGTCCCTAATCTATTGGTGGTGGCACCAATGGATAGGAAACCTCTTTGCATTAAGGGTAATATTTTGATTTGTGCATGGGTCGATGAATAATGAGCACAAATCACCTTTTGTAATTTTTAAATATTTTGCATACTTGTATGATAGCTTATTTGCATAATAATCCATGGCCCCCTACCTCCTATCTTGCCATCCAGTTATTTGTTTTCTAATTGAATCTACATTTTTTAACATATCTTTTAATGAATTTGCTAGGGTCATTCTTTCTATGGTTGAACCATTTGGATCACTCAACCTACTGATCAAATCAACAATTTTCTTTTTGTTGAACTCTCAATTTGACTCAATAAATTTTGTTGAGTGCCAGGAGGGGGTTGAGTCATTGGTGGAGGAGGTTGATGTTGTGGTTGATTTTGATCTTGCGGATTTGGTTGGTCTTCTTGTTGAGGATTTTGAGGGTTTTCAGGTTGATTTGCATCTCCTAAAAATTCAAACAAATAGATATCAAATTCAACATAAAACTAACTAATTCAAAACAAAAACCGTAGAATCCTTACCTCTCACAGCTCCTCCTCATCGTGGTGCCATTGTTGCAAAGAAATAAGGATTGTTGGTGAAGAAATTTGTTGACATTGTCCTCCTAGAATGCGAGCATGAAATTGTGGTGGTTTTGGCCACGATTGCAAAAAAACCAGTCAAAATCGGAATGAGAGATTTGCATTTTTTTTTTCTTTTAATAGTCAATAACACAAAGGCATTATAATGCACTCACATTATTGGTTTGTAGTTGCCGAGCCTCAGGCTCGGCATAATGAACCATAACACGAGCGCATTATAACGCACTCGTGTTATGGGTTTTCAAAGATTTTTTTAGGGGGTGTCAACGAAATTGTTACCCATTTCCATGCACCCGCCCAACTATTGAATATTTCACCAAATGGATAAAATCAATTCCATTGACCTATATCATTAGAAAATAGATATCAAAATTAATTCTAAATTATTTGATTTGTAGGTATGGAATTCCCCAAACAATCATAATGGACAATGGAACCCCATTCAAGAATCAAGATGTCCAAGATTTTTTTTTCTAAATTCTCTATCCAACATAGATTCTCCACGCCCTACTATCCCCAAGGAAATGATCAAGTCAAAGCATCTAACAAAACCATCTTGAAAATACTAAAGAATATTGTTAGTGATGTTGATCTAAATGGCATTTGCAACTGAACTCAACCCTATGGGATTATCAAACAAGTATGTGAACACCCACATGTGCCACACCTTTCTCCTTGGTCTATAGATTAAAATTTTTCTTACCTATCGAAGTCAAAATCCCCTTATTTGCAAATTTCACTAAAAGGCATGGTCAACAATGAAGAGTATTGGGTATCCAAATTGAATGAATTAGAACTCCTAGAAAAAAGGTGTTTTAGTGCATTAAACCATCTTTAGGTTTACCAAAATCAGCTCAAATGAAGCTATGATAAAAGGATCAAAGATAAAAAAATTTCAAGTTGGTGACTTGGTCCTCAAAGAAAATCAAAAGTTATAGCTAAATCTTGATGGAAAATACAAATTTGAACCCAATTGGTTAGGCCCATTCATTATCACAACAAGCTATGGTTTTGGAGCATATCAATTGGCTACTCCTCAAGGAGAACCCTTAGTTGTACCACTGAACAAAAAACACCTCAAAAAGTTCTATACATGAAGCACACCAGAAAACCCCAAGCAAAAGGGTAAAAATATAAGAAAATTAAAAAGATACAAAAAATACAAAAAAACCAAAAAAGGAAAGAAAAAAGTAAAGAGAAATAAACCATTCTTTTAGTGAAAACCACTTTGTGGTGCTTTTAGAACAAGTACCGTAGTGAAAACCTAGAAAATAGGTGCTATGATTGAATGAGACTTGCATCAATATCTATTAGTATTATCTGAAACAACCACCCATTCACAAAATAGAAGAGATGAAAAACATGTTCACATCAAACCAAGAGAATTACGAGCCTTTGTGTGTACAACATAGGCAAGGCTTATCTTTGATGAGCCCCTAAGGTGTTGGTATGTGGTGAATAATCATGCTATACTATACACTCTTCATGTATCCTTGTCGGGGTCTGGGGCCAGGCCGGACCTCGGGTGGTGGTTCCAAGGTGGCAACCCCCGAGAATTTTTTTTTCTACTTTTTTGCTTTGTCACTGAAAAAGAAAAAAAATCGACTTTGTAGAACCCTAATTTATAGAAGCTTCTAAAGGCTTGTTATAAGCGGTTTGGATGGGGATTTTTAGTTTGGGATTATTCGCGAGATTGTAATATGTTTCTCACTATATAATAAAATCTTTGGATGGCTGCAGTTTTGTGGATGTAGCTCAGATTGGGTGAACCATGTTAAATTCTCTATGTTGTCTTGTTTCTGCTATAATTCCATGTGTGTTTTATTTCTCTATTTTATTGATCAAATATGTATTTAACTTGTTAGATAACCACCTTCTAACCCTAACAAGTGGTATCAAAGCGAGGTTGTGTTTGGTTATCATCCGTAGGAAGGTCTCACGGTTGAGTGGGAGTCTCAAAGTTGAGTGGGAGAAATGGCAGATAAGGGTAAGTTGAAGGTTGAGAAGTTAAATGGGTAGAACTATCAATTATGGAAGATGCAGATGGAGGACTAACTCTATCAAAAGGATTTATGGTAGGCATTGGAAGGGAAAACCAAGAAACCCTCAACAATGTCTGATGAGGACTGGGATATTTTGGAGATAAAGGAACTTGGCAGTATTCGTTTATGCCTAGCACAATCAATGGCGTTCAATATTACAAGAGAAAATAAAATTCAAGAGTTGGTGGAAACCCTAGAAAATTTATACGAACATCCTTCCACTTTGGATAAGGTATTTCTTATGAAAAATTTATTTAATATGAAAATGGTTGAAGGTTGGTCAGTTGTTGATCATTTAAATGAGTTTAATATGGCTACTAGTCAATTAAATTCTATAAATGTAAACTTTGATGAAGAAGTTAGGGCTCGTTTGGGTCTGTTTTCTTTGCCTGAAAGCTGAAATAGCTTGGCAATGACTGTTAGGAATTCTATTTCTGGTTCAAATACATTAAAATTTGATGATTTTTTTGGTGTTATTTTGAGCGAGGAAATTCGTACGAAAAGGTCAGGTGGAACATCCACATCAGGTAGTGTTTTAAATGAAAAAGAAGGGGCAAAACAAAGGAGAGAGGAAACAATTCTAGAAGTTGTGGGAAGTCACAAATAAAATAAAAGGACAAAAGGTCCCAATCTAGAGACAAGAGGGATTGTTGGTACTATGGTAAGCTAGGTCATTTAAAGAAAGATTGTCGATCTCAGAAAAATAAAGGAGAAAAAAAGGAAGGAAATAAAGAGGAAAATGTTGTAAGTAATAAATCTGATGAGGATGCTTGGATTCTTTCCCTTCACAATGTTGATGATTCTTGGGTGTTAGATTCGGGGGCTTCATTTCATGCTATGCCCCATAGAAATTATTTTCTTGATTATGTCCAAGGGGATTTTGGGCTAGTTTATTTGGGAGATAACGAACCTTTTCAGATTTTTGGAAAGGGAAGAATCAAGATTAAGTTGTAGAAGGCGAATTAATGGCTACTACATGAGGTAAGGCACATTCCAAAGTTAAGAAGAAATTTAATTTCAGTAGAGCAACTAGAAGATGAAGGTTGTGTTGTTATATTTAGTGATAAAAATTGGAAGGTTACAAAAGGTGTGAAAGTAGGCACCTTATATTTTTGTACAGGTCATATTGTTCCTTCTACTTTAGCTATTGCAAATAAAAATCAATGTTTAGGAATAGTTGCTATAGTTCAGCAAGCAAAAAATCAAATAATTGCTATGGATTGTGAATCAACACTATGGCATAATAGACTTGAATATATGTGTGAAAAGGAATGAAATTACTTCATTCAAAGAATGTTTTACCAGGTCTAAAATGTGTTAATATGGATTTTTGTGAAAGTTGTGTGTATGGAAAACAAAAGAGATTTTTCTCAAAGATGGGAAATAAAAGAAAGATGAGAAATTGGAGCTTGTGCATACAGATGTATGGGGACTAGCTCAGGTATCTTCTCTCAGTGGCTCTCAGTATTATGTTACATTCATTGATGATTTAACTAGGAAGGTATGGATTTATTTTCTTAGGAAAAAATATGATGTATTTGAAACTTTTAAAAAATGGAGAAGCATGGTTGAGAATGAGACGGGTAAAAATTTAAAATGTCTTAGATTTGATAATGGTGGTGAGTATTGTAGAAAATATTTTGAAGATTATTGTTCCTATAATGGTATTCGTAGGAAGAAAACAGTTCCAAGGACTCCATAGGAAAATGGAGTGGTTGAGCGAATGAATAGAACAATAATGGAGTGTGCATGAACTATGAGATTGCATGTTGGGCTGCCTTTAAACATGTGGGAAGAGGCTGCAAACACTATTGTTTATTTAATTAATAGAGGTCCCTCTAATCCTTTGGGTTGTGGTATTCTAGAGGAAGCATGGACAGGTAAGAAGGTGAGTTATTCTTTTCTCAAAACCTTCGGTTGTGAAGCATTTGCACATGTATATTCTGAAAATAGAACCAAGCTTGATGCAAAATCAAAGAAATTTACATTTGTTGGATATGAAATTGATGAATTTGGTTATAGGCTTTAGAATTTTGAAAATTAGACAATTGTGAGAAGCAAGGATGTCATATTCAATCAGAAAGTGTTGTACAAATATCAGTTGCAATAGAATGAGAATAAAGAAAATGATTATGCAATGTTGGATGATACTCCAAACAATGATGTTCCAGTGGTTCCTCATGCTCTGCAACAATAGCAACAAAAAATACCACAAAATCCAGTGAATGTTAGATGATCTTCAAAGATAAGTAGACCTCTGAAATATTTTCTCCCTCTTTATATTCTATTTTATTAACTGATGTTGGTGAACCTGAATGTTATGATGAAGCTATGCAAGTTGATACCAAGGTTCAATGGGAGCATGGAATGGAAGAAGAAATGGATTCCTTGTTGAAAAATCAAACTTGGGAATTATGCAAGTTGCCTGCAGGTAAAAAGGATTTACCAAAAAATTGGGTTTATAGGTTGAAAGAGGAGGATGGAGGTAAGAAAAGATTTAAATATAGACTAGTTGTAAAGGGATTTGCATAGAAAAAAGGGTATTGATTTTGATGAAATCTTTTCTCCAGTTGCTAAAATGACTTCTATTCGTATTGTTTTAAGTATTGTGGCTGCTAAAGATTTGCATTTAGAACAACTTGATGTTAAAACTGTCTTTCTCCATGGTGATTTGGAAAAGGAAATATATATGGAACATCCACAAGGATTTTAGGTCAAAGGTAAGGAGAAACTAGTGTGTAGATTGAAGAAAATTTTATATTGCTTGAAGCAAGAACCTCGACAATGGTATGTTAAATTTGATATTTTTATGACTAAGAAAGACTACAATAGGTGTAATTCAGACCATTATGTTTACTTTAAGAGGTTAGCTGAAGATATATACATTATTTTATGCTTATATGTTGATGATATGCTTGTAGCGAGGTCTAACATGGATCACATAAAGGTGTTAAAATAGCTGTTAGAAAATTCATTTGCTATGAAGGATTTGGGGACAGATAAACAAATCCTTGGTATGAAGATTACAAGAGATAGGAAAAACAAAAAAATGTTTCTATCTCAGGCTAATTATGTTCAAAAGGTGTTGCAGATATTTCATATGGAGAATGCAAAAGTTGTCAGCACACCTTTGCCCAGTCATATCAAATTGACTAAGAATATGTGTCCAAAGACATAAGAGGAGGAAGTAAAAATGTCTAAGGTACCATATGCTTCAGTTGTAGGCAGTTTAATGCCATGGTATGCATGAGACCAAATATTTCACATGTCGTAGGATTTGTTAGCAGGTATATGAGTCATCTTGGTGTTGACCATTGGAATGTGATAAAATAGATTCTCACCTATACTTGAGAGGTATATCCAATAAATGTTTATGGTTTGTGGGATCTAATACTAATTTAAAAGGCTATATTGACTTAGATTTGGCAGGGGATATAGATACTAGGTGAAGTACCACAGGTTATGTATTTACAGTTGATGGGACAATAGTGATTTGGATTTCTTGATTGCAAAAGGTGGTTGCTTTATCCACCATAGAGGTAGAGTACGTTGCTGCAACAGAGGCAACAAAGGAGATGATATGGCTACAATAGAGTTGGGAAAAAAACAAGCTAAAAATCACTTGTTTATAGACATCTAGAGTGTCATACATCTTGCAAAGATTTTTTCCTTCCACTCTAAAACCAAACACATACACCTGAGATATCATTTCATTCAGTTAGTGTTGGAGGATGGACATGTAAAGCTAGAAAAGATACATACAGATACCAATCTAGCAGATATGTTTACAAAGGAAGTGACAAGGGAGAAGCTGAGCTCCTCTTCAACTTCGACTGGTCCTCATGGTTAAAATTATAACAGAGTAGTAGGGTCCAAGGTGTTTTTTTTCTAGTGGGAGTTGTAACTACAGTGGTGTCATCTAGGATCAATGTCCAAATGGGAGATTGTGTTGGTGTGGAGCTTGATCAGTCTCCAAGTGGGAGATTTTTGGTATGTGGTGAATGATCATGCTATACTATACACTCTTCATGTATCCTCGTCGAGGTTCGGGGCCAGGCCGAGCCTTGGGCAGGGGTTTAGGGGCGACAACTCCCGAGAATTTTTTTTTCTACTTTTTCGCTTTGTCACCGAAAAAGAAAATTTAGCTGACTTTGTAGAATGCTAAATTCTGGAAGCTTCTAAAATCTTGTTATAAGCGGTTGGGATGGGGATTTTTAGTATGGAATTATTCACAAGATTGTAATATGTTTTGCACTGGATAATGAAATCATTGGATGGTGGCGACTTTGTGGATGTAGCCCACATTGGGTGAACCACGTTAAATTCTTTGTGTTGTCTTGTTTCTGTTATAATTTCATGTGCGTTTTATTTCTCTATTTTATTGATCAAATCTACATTTAACTTGTTAGATATCTACCTTCTAACCCTAACATAAGGCCCTAGGTTAGTCCCCTGAAAACAACAAAAACATCATAAAACTCAAAAAAATAAAAATTCTTATCTCCATCATCACAATCCGCAATAAAATTTTCATCCATTATAAAAAAATCATCATATTCACTCTTTGAAAAATAAAACAAACAAATAGATCAAACACCAAAATCTAGAGCTTTCAAGCAAACAATCATAAAGCTTTGATTACAAATAAACGAAAATAATGACAAAGTATTAACTACCTATCTTTTTGGAAAATGCACCAACAACATCCTAAGATATTTATTAACGTCCATCCATTCCTACAATAAACATAATCAATAATGGATAATAGCCCCAACATAAACAAATATGGCAAGTGATATTGCAACTTTGTTTTATCATTTTAGAGTCTTATATTTTCAATTTATTTTATTGACTCATCCCCAGGATCTCTCAAGGATGCCCATAAGGATTTAGAGAAGAAGGAATGGGGGAAATTGAGCGTCATTTTAGTTTTTTGTTTGTAAGATTTTTTTCTAATGCTACCATGGCAAATAATTTCTTTACTAATTGTATGGAAGTTTTTTTAAGATAATTCATGTAGCAATTGCATGTTAGGTATTCAATACCTCTTTGTGTAACTAGTCCAATTTTTTTTAACACAACCCAATCATATATTTTAAACAAAGTTTTTGTATGTCTGGTGTGAGCAAGAATATTCTTTATATGTCAAGTCAAAGCCCATGAAATAGATACAAAGCCACCTTGGTTATCAATACCCTAGTGCGTCGTATCTATTTGCTACATCAAAAAGGATTGTTAAAAATGGGAAGTCTCCAAGCAAAGCGAAAGAAACTCATCAATAACTAACAGTATCAAAATTCCTATCCATCATCCAACATTTCTTCTAGCTAAAATCTGTCCTACATCACAATATCATTAGTAGCATATCCATATTGCATCTACAATATCGTTAATACATATCATGATGATAATAAAGAAATAAAACATCATGTATCATGTATAGGGCATACATAAATCATATACATAACAAAACATCATATGAAATAGAATATGATCAATTCATCCATCCACATCATATGCATACATAAAAAATGTACAAAATAAATGTATAAACATACATCATCATCCATAATCATCACATAAAAACATAATGAAGCCAAATCGAAGCATGTATATCTCATATATATCATCATATAAAAAGAGAAGAATGTCATGGTACATCATCAATGAAATATGTATGATAGGATAATACAAAAATATACATATATATGAGGCCTCAACTAGGCCAATGAATATATAAACAAAACCATGTCTATAATATAAAGTCGAGCTGAACAATAAACATCATAAAGATCAAGATCAAATATGCCACCGCCTAGTCAGAGGAGAAGGACCCTAAGAATCGGTCTAATTAGGATTTCTAATGGAATGATCACCTAACTCAACACCTATCACTGTACTTATCTCTCCAAACCATGGACATCACTATGCTTTAAAAATAGAGGCCTCATATAAGGTGTGATAGTAAGTATCCCTCTATAACAAAAGATCCTACTCAACACAGATACTATCTTGTTGTCGTAAGACTAACCCTCTCAGTAGTAACAACCTACAACTGTGTCTCTACAACTAGACGACACCCAATTTTAGTATCTCTCTTAGTTCTAAAGCCCTCTCTCTTGTCGATCTATGTCTCGCTTGATAGTGAGTGTGACAATCTATGCCTCCACAACCTCTCATTGCACTATCTCAACATCCCTCATTGGTGTCATTTGCAATAAATATACATCTCCATCCCCAGGTGATGGAGGGGGACTTGAAACCTATCCCTGATCCTTCTACTTTTAATCACCCTATCCACCTTGGGAACCATCTTCTCGAGCCCTAGCAAGCTACTCTGCAATGATCTCAACACATTTTATCTCTCCTTGGTGACCTGTGATGTGTGCTCTACCCACTACAGGAACACTGGTAGGATTTGTGAATCTCAAAGGCACACGTCATGACCACCACTGATCATAATCAAGAGTAGTCCCTAGATCAACTAAACCCACTAGCCAACCATATTTGACTGTGGTAAGATCTCTAAAAGTAGCAACTACAGACATAGACATGGACCTCTCTAGTGGTCCAACCAAATCGAGCCTCATAGGCATCTAGAAATTGACCATATCTCTCTCTAGACTGCCTACAAACCCTATCAAGAGGATATCTCTCCAAAAGAGAGTGTGCACAATCAATCATCCATCTCATCTATCTGCAGTATACCAACTAATCTTAATCATCAGGCCATGCCTCACAATCCATATACAGTCTCCATAAAAATCCTAACATATCATCGAATACGCGACGCCCATAGGAAAGTTGTCCAAGCAATGTATAATGTAGAAAATCTCCATAACATTAAGAATATGGATCCCTAATAGTACGATCCAATATATCATCAGGCCGTGTAACTGAGATGTGCTCCCATGCCCATACGTGAAGAAGAGAGACACTGGTAGAAACACATTTACCACCATGATATGCAACCTCATGCATATATTTGTACAAGTGGGCAAAGAGACATGGACCCCATGCATATTTGGTGTCATGCTCAAACATCTAATCGATGTATATACCCCATCCCATATGAAATTGTTGGCCTCTCCTATCATGAACAATGAGCCCCAAAGCCAAACCACAAAGAACAAGTGAAACAGGATCAACACTACCAAAAAAATTTGATCAGTCTATCTTTGACTATCAAACCTCCAGACTTCTCACACCAAGAACTCGATGCATAGTGTGGGTGCTCCATCGAACAAAATATGTAACAAGCTCCCCATGAATGTGTATGCAGAGGATCCTCCACACACCCTCTAGTGTAGCGATGGCCTCCCTAGTAGGTAAATGGAAGGATGAGGTCTCTAAATTCCACCTCTCCACAAGCACAATCATCATCGTGCTATGAAATATAATGGTGGGCATATAGAAAATATGTCGCAACTCGACAACATCTAAAATATCTCGCTCCAATACATCGAAACCAATGATCAAATCGAATAGATCCTATGGTCTACACTCCCTTGACTAGATTGGATTAAGAACCACTTACAATCCTTCAACCCACGGGGTATGTGCAGGATCATGATGGGCCAAAAAGTGGCGATATGTAAGTGATATGATGGCCCATGTGGCTAACGAATTTTTTTTACCCAAAATTGATGAAACGAAAAGGATTTTTAAAGGAGATTCTCAACTTTCCACTAATATAAATTATGATCTACTTTGAATTTAATAAATTATTATTATTCATTTTCTATTTGAATTATGACTAAAGTCCTAATTGATAGGTTGATTGAAAAATATCTATAACTTTCAAATAGTATCACATTTTTTGAATCTGAAACATGTGTCACATTCTATGCTTTGCATATTATAGGATTAAAAAAAAAATCATGAAGTTTTGACCAAGTTAAAGTGGTCAGACATACGAGTTTTTTTTTTTTTTTTTAAGTTGTAATAAAAAAACATAATTAATTATTTACCTGGAAAAAATTTAAAAAAATATGCATCACATTGGGACATGAGTCCTCTAGTTATATCTAAAATCTTATAAAAAAATCTTATCATTTTATTGTGGTTAGGGTGGTCAAACCGACACCTACTTTTTATTTTTTCCCTGAAATTTAAGTACTACTACATTGAAATTTCAATTTTTTACCAAATAGATTTAAAAATAAATAAACCTAGTAGTTTAGAAACTACATTCAATTTTTCATAGATTCTATTCTTACATATTTTTGAAATAATATAGGTAACTTATTCAAATTTTTACGTCAAGTTGCCTAACTCTGATTTTCAGAATTTTCATCACCACTTAAGGGCCTATTTTTTACATGATGATCTTGCACATACCCCACAATGTTAAGGATTTTCTATAAAAATACAAAACAAACCTAAAATGATGAACTAAATGACTTCAGATTCCAAAATAGTGAGAAGCGAAACATTTTTTAGCAAAAGTGAGAAATTTTTAAATAAAAGTGAGAGAAAAGGAATGTGCGAGAATTTTTTTGGCGAAATTCAAAGAAAATTTCAAAGTCACAAATTTAAAAAGCGCAAAGGTACAAGTATGCACAAAACGAAGGTGAAAAGTCAAAAGCGCAAATATATAACAAGAGCGAAAATCAAAAGTGAAGAATTAGGTCAAATGCACAAATTTGGAGCAAGTACGAGAGAAAATATCAAAAGAAATCTATTCATAAGGATCAAAAGTTCTAAAACCGATGCAAAGGAAAAAAATTCCCAAAACTTGCACACTCACCTAATTGCTCTTCATGCATTAATTACGAAAAATGGAAAGACAAAAACAAGAAATGAAAGAGTACATACTGGGGCACCAACACCAGAAGGCCATCCAAACTCGTGAACCACATCTACGCAATGTGGGGCTCCCTGAATCCTCACCATAGCTCCTCAAAAATTGATAGCACAAGAAAACCAAAGGCAAGAATTCTCTATAGGCTCAAAGTGCAAATAAGGTAATTAGAACCCTAATTACCTATTTTAATCCCCCAAAACCCTAATTATCACTTAAGAAACCTTCCTAGGTTAAAATTAGGACCTCTCGAGAACATATTAACTATCAACAAGAGATCTATATGCTTAAATTTTTGCCCTCTACGAATCCGAATTGAAATGAAATAGTGTCGTGAGCTTAACCTCAAAGTTGATATATTCAACCAACCTCTCAAGGAGGAAGCCTAGAGTCCTACCATCATTTTGTTGATCGCTGGGCATAGAAGGGCATATAAATATTTTTAAAAATTGATCTTAACATTGAAATATTTGAAACAAAGCAACCAATATTTTGTCTCAAAGAGGGGCACAATGTAGACATGTAAAATTGACCTAACACTTATTGCACACTTTAAATGAAATTTATGCATCATTGACATCATTACCATCGAACATCACCACTTTTCACATCAAAAGCATAAGAAACATCCTGAAACCCTAATTTCCTCTATTAATTGAATAATACAACATTATTTAATTAATTTGAATCCTCAAACAATATTTTACATCATTTACATCGAAAACCCTAATTTCCTCTATTAATTGAATAATACTACATTATTTAATTAATTCACTTTTTCATATTTTTTAACCAATTAAATAAATTTAATTTATTTAATAAAGTCCTAATATAAATTTATCCCTCTTGATTAATTAAATAATACCAATTGTTTAATTATGTAACTAATTCACTTTATTACCCTAAATTAATTAAATTATTAAAACATAATAGTTTAATTAATCACTTTCCCCCAAGTTTGAATAATCAAATTTAATTATTCAAAAAGTTATCAAAAATAAAATCAAAAAATATAACTTTGTTTGCAAATGTCAAACTTCATTTGCACATTCAACTCAAAAAGATTAAAATTAATTAAGTCAATTAATTAATTATCCTGACCCACTTTCATGATTGAGCAAATTACGAACCACTGATTGCCGACTCTATTTTTTTACTGACCCATCTATATTCTTGATAGATCAATCTATTCTTCAATCCCATAGATTATTCAATCTATATTCCTAACAAATCAATGTATTCTTTAAACACACTAATTATGTAATCAATTTTCACAGATTATTCCCATCTAAATCATCTCAATGTCTTTCGACCGTTGATTAAGATATCCTACTATGCAATCCAGAGCATTCATTTCGAAACACAAATTCTATATAACAACCATCTTCTTCCTCAAAAAAGGATCGGAGAATCAACATCATTCAATAATGAAGTAATGCAGAGATCTTAATTGAACTTTTGACATGTTTAACACACATCTTCAATCAACACACACACATTCTTCAATCTTTCACACACATAATGGAGGCTTTGTATTGAATTGAAAAATTCAACATACATCAATACAGATACACTTCGACATGGGATGGTAAAGTTTCCTTTGTCTTTGAATTCATGTTGTTATCTTACAATTTCATTTATTGTTTTAAATAGATTAGAATACTTCATTTCATGAGTAATGGGCATAGATCTTGATTCTTTTTTAAATTAGATTAGCTTCAATTCATTTCATTTTATCTCATTGACACCATCAATTTCCCCTTACACAATAGTATCATCAACAAAATTTTGATGAGAACATATTTGATTGGAAGAAGGCAATAAACCTCTTAGAGACCTCTCATCAACAACTCTTGGGATAAATATGCCCAAAGTTTCCACCCTAATGATAGAAAGGAAAGGAAATATAGGATCACCTTGCCTCAACCCCCTCGAGGAACTAAAAAAGCAGAAGGAGAGCCATTAATTAACACTAAAAAATTAGTAGAGATCAACCAATAATTTGCAGCAACTTGTCAACAAAATCAAAAGCCTTCAAAATTTTCAACAAGAAAGTTTGCCATTAACACAGTCATAGGCTTTCACAAGATCCAATTTAAGAAGAAAACCCGAAATTGTTGGTCATTCAAGAAGGTATAAAATCAACCAAAAGAAACTGAAGTGAATGCAACATGTCAAGACGATATAGGTGACCTTGTTCTTTCTATAGGAGAAGTTGTAACAAATCTTTTGGTTCATGATTCTAGAGCTTCATTTCATGCCACACCATCTATGGAGTTCTTAAAAAACTATCAAGTTGGTAATTATGGTAAATTTTATCTTGGTGATGATGTAATATGTAGTATTGTTAGCAAAGGAAATGCTTTATTGAAATAAAAAAATAGAAATAGCTAGCTCCTATGAGATGCCAGAGAATACCTCAACTCAAGAAATTTTATTTTAGTTGGGTAGTTGGATTCTCAATGATGCAACATTACTTTTGATTCAAGTATGTGGAAGGTGACCAAAAAATCCTTGATAATCTCTAGAGGAAAAAAATTAGGCACTTTGTATGTGCTAGAGATTTAGGTTGAAGTGGGAGCCACAATGGTAGTTGCAGATAATGGCACAAAGCTTTGACATAAAAGGATTCATCACATGATTAAGAAAGGCCTTGAGATTTTACACAAAAAAATGTCAACTTATAGGGCTGAAATTGGTAGATAGATAGATTTGTGTGAGCATTCCATATATACCAAACAAACGAAAACTAGATTCTCTATCAGGGAACATATCAAGAAGCCACAACCATTAAAGTTAGTGCATTCAAATGTCTTTCACCCCATGGAGTAACATAAATTGGTGGATCAAATTATTTTTTTATCACTTTTTAAGATAATTATACTAAAAAGGTTTGGGTTTATATGTTAAAAAATAAATTTGAAGTCTTTGATATGTTCAAAATTTTCAAAGTTCTTGTAGAAAACCAAAATAGTATTAAAGTTAAATGCTTAAAAATGGACAATGATGGTGAAATACATCTAATAGAATTTGATTAGTTTTTTGTAAAGAATGATATTAAAATGATTGTTTTACACCACATGAAAATAGTGTAGTTGAGAGGATGAACACAACTATTTTGGATTAGAGCATGGAGCATGCACTTCAATGTTGGTTTTAGAAAATAAGTTTTGGTAGAGGTTGTCAACACAAAAGTATATTTGATTAATTAGAGTCCATCCTCTTGGTTAGATTTTTAAATTCATGAGTGGCTAGGTAGGAGGATTTCATACAATCATCTAAACAAGTCACACATAGTAGAGATGTGATATTAATGAAAAATTATGTCAAATTTATTTAAACAAGGTATATCTATAAAATAATACGTGTCATTAGAAGACATACTAGCCAAGGAATATGTTGTATTAGAAGACATCACACGTGGGAGTGATGTGTTCAAAGAAAAGGAGATTTTAAACAAGCCACATGTACAACCACAAGTGCAACCCCCAAATTTTCATTATAATGAAGTGCAAGATCATTCTATTGGTACTCATGAGGATGGTACTCTACAAGAATTAGTTCTATAGGTTCAAAGGTCTACCAAAAATTGCATACTTCCAAAAAATATAATGATTTTATTTAAAATTAGTTATTGTTCAATAAAGATGAACCTACTGCCTTTGTAGAAGGATGTAAAGATAATAAAAATAAATAATGGATGGAGTCTATAAGAGATGAGATGAAATCTATGATAGAAAAGCATACATGGGATTTAGTATATTTTCTATCTAAAAAGAAAGATTTATAAAATAGATGAGTATATAAGTTGAAGGAAAAAGAAGGTGAACAAAAAAGATATGACCAAATTGGTAGTCAAAGTGTAGACATGCAGATTTGACATCATCGTCAGTGTTCACCTTTTGATTAAATAAATCAAGTTTTATTTAATTAAATCATAAATCTCCTAAGGTCTATTAATTTAATCACCAATATTAAATTAAATGATCAATGCTCATTTCCTCTCATTTGATTTTAAAAGAAATACAAA
Organism: Sequoiadendron giganteum; assembly: GCA_007115665.2. Classification (NCBI taxonomy): domain Eukaryota; kingdom Viridiplantae; phylum Streptophyta; class Pinopsida; order Cupressales; family Cupressaceae; genus Sequoiadendron; species Sequoiadendron giganteum. The sequence continues at coordinate 542,753,847 of CM021106.1, read as the reverse complement.
AATCTAAAATCAAATGTCATATCACTTAAATCATCTATTAGATTAATCAAATCATGATTAGTTTAATCCTAACTACATGAATCTTCTAGATTCACCCACTTGCACAATAAATCATTTAAACTGATTTATTAAACCACCTATTTTCCCTCACAAGGGCATATTCCCAAGGAATATACCCTCATTAACTCTCATGTTTGACTTTTTGGACAAACACAGTTCCCCCAAAAACCCTCAACCACATTCATTTATTGCAAATTCAAATTTGAAATTGGCACATTGGCCAAGACTTGCACATTCCTCACCCTCTCACACCTTGACAAGTGACATCTTGTCATTGGCCCATGAATGATCCCACATTCATCAATTTGGCCTCTCCTCTCTTCAAGTTCAACTATAAGTTGAAGGCTTCTCTCCTTTAAACAACACCACTTTTCCATGCAAGGTTACTCTCTTCATTTGAGAATCAATCTTGCTCATCACAACAACACACAACACATTCTCATTGCAAGGTTACTCTCTGATTTTGAGAACTAATCTTGCTCATCATTTGGAAATCTTGCTTATCATGGATTGGGAAAGGGCGGCTTCCTACACAACTAAGTTGCACCAATCCACCATAGGATAGATATACTTCATGTCTTCTTTACATGTTAGGATTTGTTTTTGTCATTTGCTAATATTTTGAAGAATGTAGTATTATTTTATGAAGACATTGGATTTGTGTTTGGTTATACTAATCATGCTAACAAGATGTATGTGTTTTAGTTTTTAAGCAAATTTGCAGATTTTGATGTCTACCTTGATGAAAACCTGGAAAATAGGCATCTTGGCGACAACGAAAAAATCAAAAAATACAAAGAATGCAAAAAAATCCAAAAAAAAAAATAATAATAATAAAAAAATCAAAAAAAGGATTGAAAACAGTAAAGAAAGAATCGTCCTCTCGTGAAAACCACATGGGCGGTGCTTTGGGCAAGTACCATGATGAAAACTTGGCAAACAGGTGTCATGTGTAGAATTGAGCATCTACGTGCGCCAGTTCAGGAGAAAGCATCTTATCACATCCATAATAAAGCCGACTTTCCATCCATATCATTCGTTCATCCATGAACCGTTTATCCAACCCATTACCATCTATCTACCTTATCTTGATCTTGATGAAGGTTTGGTAAATGCTTTACACTTGTTTATGGTAAACATCTTGACATGGGTCATTTTCATTGATCCCATCCTACCCAATGCTATTTGAGCAATATCCAAATGAGCATCCTCTATATGGACACCTTATCTTATCACAAGATAATCCTTGGCATCCTTTGCATGCTTACCATATCTATCCATCTATATACCGATCCAAGCATCCATCCATAGAATTCCAGACATTGCTAGACACTAGGGGCAAATATTTACATCTTGCTTTGAGAATAAATCTTGATCTATATCTTCACACTTAGGTGGTGATTCGAACATTGAAAAACATGAAATCAAATTAGCCAAAGGATTTGTGAGCCAAAAATCTAAATCACTAGCCCATGGCATATTTTGACAGCAAGATGACGTTCCTTATCAAGCTTTATCTTTCGTTGAACATCAATCCAAACAATTCATATCAGTTGCGTCTAATGCGCACATCAACATCGCATCAAAATCATCAAAGCTATTTTGTTCCAAATCAAGCTTCATCAATCTTGATCAATTGAATCCAATCAATTATCACCTTGTTTGACTTAACACACTTAGTCAAACTATCATCTTGTGCACGAGTTTACTCCAGGATAACACAACTTCCTTGGGCTTACAAGTTCATTATCATCACTTTGTTTGGCTTAACACACTTAGCCAAATTATCAAATCCATAATCACCTTATTTGGCTTAACACACCTAGCCAAATTTATCCTTTTTGTATGAGTTTATTCTAGGATAACACAGCTTCCTAGATTTTACAAGTGCATTATCACTTTTGTTTGACTTAACACACTTAGTCAAACTATCAATCCATCAATCCGATTGATCAACATTAACCTTGGTTTTCAACAAAATCCAAAAACAAATCACTGATATCGTCATCACATATCATATCCATATTGTCAAAATTATGTGAAAATTCAAAAACATCGAAAACATATCAAAATTCAAAACATTAAAAAAAAAAAGAAAAACCCAAAAAAAAAGGAAACTCATCAAAAATTTAAAAACATTCAAAAAAATCATCCAAAATCCAAAAAATGTCTAAATATCAAAAAATCTTCAAAAATAATTCATCATTGAGTCTTGTCAGTCTTTCACCTTGTCGAACTACATCATCTCTGAGCTTGAACGTAGGCAAGGTTGATCTTTGATCATCCCCCAAGACAGTTAGGGTCAGTCCTTTAGGCGTCTATCGCATTGGCATCTGTTTTCCCATCTATTTAGGCATTCGTCGCATTGGCATCCGTTTGTCCATCTAGTTTACATTTTAGGTTAGGCGTCCGTCGCAATGACATTCGTCTACCCATCTATTTAGGCGTCTGTCGCAGAGGCATTCGTTTGTCCATCTAGTTTACATTTTAGGATTTTAGGCATCCATCGCAATGACATCCGTCTGCCCATCTAGTTAGGCATTCGTCACAGGGGCACCCGTTTGTCCATCTAGTTTACATTTTAAGATTTTAGGCGTCTGTCGCAATGACATCCGTCTGCCCATTTAGTTAGGCGTCCGTCATAGAGGCATTCATTTGTCCATATTTTTCACATTTTAGGATTTTAGGCGTTCGTCGCAATGACATCCATCTGCCCATCTAGTTAGGCATCCATCGCAGGGGGATTCGTTTGTCCATATTTTTCACATTTTAGGATTTTAGGCGTCCGTCGCAATGACATCTATCTGCCCATCTAATTAGGCGTCCGTCGCAGGGGCATTCGTTTGTCCATCTTTTTCACATATTAGGATTTTAGGTTTCCATCGCAATGACATTCGTCTGCCCATCTAGTTAGGCGTCCATCATAGAGGCATTCGTTTGTCCATCTTTTTCACATTTTAGGATTTTTAGGCATCCGTCGCAATGACATCCATCTGCCCATCTAGTTAGGCGTCTGTCGCAGAGGCATTCGTTTGTCCATATTTTTCACATTTTAGGATTTTAGGCATCCCTCGCAATGACATCCATTTGCCCATCTAGTTAGGCATTCGTCGCAGAGGCATTCGTTTGTCCATCTTTTTCACATTTTAGGATTTTAGGCGCCCGTCGCAATGGCAATCCATTTTCCCATCTATCTCATTAGCAGTCAAGTCAATTGGAGTCTGAGCTATGTCATGTCTGAGTTTAAACGTAGGCAAGGGCATCCTTGATTGGCCCCCAAGACACAAAATCCAAAAACATTCATAAAACACAAAAATACCAAAAACATTTGTAAAACATCTCAAAATTCCAAAAACAGCCTCAAAACATTTGAAAAAACCAAAATGGTGCATCCATTTCATCTCTCTTTCACCCGTGATTGTCATCACTCATAATATAACAATCGTCACTTTCACCCTTTGGTGAGTTAGTCAGAAACAAGTCTAGCAGGTTCCAAAGTGAACACCTAATCGTCAGAGTCTTGAAGGCCTAGATTAGTTAGTCAGCAAGTTTATCAACTCGGAGTATCCATAGCTTATCACCCAAATCAGTCCCATCAAAACCCTCATCACTACATGTCCTAGGATGAAGCTTTCCTGTGATGGAAATAAGCATCAGGTACCCCACAGTAGTTAGTCTTGGCTAGCAGTACGAAGAACATCAACTTGTTTGTTTATTTTATCTTGGTCTTGTTTAGACTTATCTTAGTTTGCGCTCATTCCAAGGACCTCTCGATGATGCCTAAACAAAATAGGTTTAGAGAGAAAGGAATGGGGCAATGATCATTATCTTTTTATCTACTGTGCTTGTTGGATATTCTTGTAAAATAACTTCATTAGGCATAATTTGTTTGTTTGTAGGAAAGATGTTTTAAGTGTCTTGTTGACCACATAAGGAGGCTTGCCTACTTATGTTTTGGCCCGAGATGTTTAGGATATCTGAACTGCATTCTGAATAAGGTTTTGTTTGTCAAGTGTGAACAAGAGTACCCTTATTTGATTGTCGAGTCAAATTCCATCACACTAGGTGCAATGCCATCCTGGTTCTTAATACCTTGATGCATCGCACCTACATGTGTTATCAAACATAAAGAAAGGTACGCTCTTTTCCCATCCTTGGATAAGCAACACATCATCATTCATCATCATATCCAATAAAGTCTCGACAACTAGTAGACTTGTTGGACTTCTTCATCTTCTTGAATTTAAGGGTTGATCCCTCTCATTCTTCTATCCTCTTTCACGCTAACAATGCATCCATCCTGCATCCATCTTGCATCTTTTGTAATCATTTCATATCATTATAGGACACTATCATCCATCTCATCCATCTCACATGCATTGCATAATCATTTAAGATGTTTAAGATAATATAGATTTGTTATTCTAAGCATCTTTCAAACATCTCATTTACATCATCATTATCATATAGATCATATAGTCTCGCAATCCATACATCCATTTTGAACCTCTTTGTCGTGAGATCCACCTCAAATCGAGTCTTTTCACTCAATCTCTCGAGGGGGCAATGTACTAATGTACTTATTTCTGCTGGGGCATCTGAAAAAATCAAAGAATTTTTTAATCTCGATGTCGGCAACATCATTCTTTGAATCAATGCAACAAGTACATTGCTTCAAAGAGGGGCAAAATATAGACATGCAGATTTGACATCATCGTCAATGTTCACCTTTTGATTAAATAAATCAAGTTTTATTTAATTAAATCATAAATCTCTTAAGGTCTATTAATTTAATCACCAATATTAAATTAATGATCAATGCTCATTTCCTCTCATTTGATTTTAAAAGAAATACAAAAATCTAAAATCAAATGTCATATCACTTAAATCATCTATTAGATTAATCAAATCATGATTAGTTTAATCCTAACTACATGAATCTTCTAGATTCATCCACTTGCACAATAAATCATTTAAATTGATTTATTAAAGCACCTATTTTCCCTCACAAGGGCATATTCCCAAAGAATATACCCTCATTAACTCTCATGTTTGACTTTTTGGACAAACACAATTCCCCCCAAAAACCCTCAACCACATTCATTTATTGCAAATTCAAATTTGAAATTGGCACATTGGCCAAGACTTGCACATTCCTCACCCTCTCACACCTTGACAAGTGGCATCTTGTCATTGGCCCATGAATGATCCCACATTCATCAATTTGGCCTCTCCTCTCTTCAAGTTCAACTATAAGTTGAAGGCTTCTCTCCTTCAAACAACAACACTTTTCCATGCAAGGTTACTCTCTTCATTTGATAATCAATCTTGCTCATCACAACAACACACAACACATTCTCATTGCAAGGTTACTCTCTGATTTTGAGAACTAATCTTGCTCATCATTTGGCAATCTTGCTTATCATGGATTGGGAAAAGACAGCTTCCTACACAACTAAGTTGCACCAATCCACCATAGGATAGATATACTTCATGTCTTCTTTACATGTTAGGATTTGTTTTTGTCATTTGCTAATATTTTGAAGAATGTAGTATTATTTTATGAAGACATTGGATTTGTGTTTGGTTATACTAATCATGCTAACAAGATGTATGTGTTTTAGTTTTTAAGCAAATTTTCAGATTTTGATGTCTACACAAAGGTTTTGATCAACAAAAGGGCATTCATTTCAATGTTTCATTGAAATATTTTAATCAATAGTGAAAATGGCTATCATCAAGTAGTTTTTGGATTGCTAGCCTTGTATATCTTGAATTAAAGCAACTTGATGCCAAGATAACCTTTCTATATGGTGATTTAGAAGAACATTTGTAGATGAAGCAACTTGAAGGTTTCAATAAGAAGGTGAAGAGAAATTTTTTTGTAGATGAAATGGAATCTTGTATGGTTTGAAACAAGATCCTAGACAATGGTATATAAAAAATTAATTCTTTCGTGGTTGATAAAAAAATTATTAGATTTGAAAATGTTCTTTGTGTGTAATTATAATATTTTGAAAAATGTTGAATTTATGTTGTTACATTTTTTATAATTTTTGTATCAATTGTACAAAATACATTTATTTTTATATAATTTTTGTATGAAAATACAAACATAAAGTATATTAAAAATCTATATTTTTTTAGTTTGCATCATTTTAAAATTTAGAATGTATATGTCACTTTCTAGTGATTCAATTTAATAAGTTAGATCAATATTTGCCACTTCTTTTATAAAATGTGTTGTATAGTTTCTTTAAAATGTCACTCAAAAATTAATGTCCTTAGTTTGATTATTGTTTCTAAATTTGTACCATCTTAGAAATATCCATGGTTCAATATTCAATGTCATGGGATCAACCAGTAGCATAAATACAATCTAATGTACATATATGATTTATGGTGCATGAGAGTAATGTATCAAAATGTGCACCTAATAAGCTATTCACCTTCATTTCCTTTGTAGGTGAATCTATCAAGGTGGTCTCTAGGGACAACATTTAGGATTTTGTTGAGTCAATAGTTTAATGGATTCTCCTAGGTAAAACATGTTTGGTGGGTGGAATTAACAATAATGAGAGATATCAAAGACAACATTCACTAACATGTAGTTGGTCTTTATGGAGATATTCTTTTTGTCTCTTTATAAATTAAAGTGTGTTCTAGTGAAATTCCTTGTAATTTCATTGATGAAATTAATTGTGTACTGAATTTCATTAAAAACCATGACATGGAAACATGTCACACAAACATGTGTTAAGTTGGTTCACAATAGCTAGTAGAAAGGATTATGAAGCTTATAATTTAATGTTGAAAAATTTAAACTTCAAGTTCATTCTCTCACGTCACAAGATTGAACTAGGTCTATTTCATGAGCCACTCAAAATGAACGTTAGGGTAAAATGATACTTTTGAAGTAGGAATAACTATATTGAAGTGTATTTAAGGGTTCCATAATTTTTAGTGTGTTAAGTTTTACTTAGGCATTTAATCACTCATATATTTTTTTTCGTGTTGGGAAGTTTCTCACTCATCAACCACTTTTCATGCCTTTTTAAGACACTTTATACAATATGTAATTTATCTCAATATTATTCACTCTTGTTTTGGTAAAATGGCCTTGTATTACCTCTCTTGCTTTCTGTGAAGTTTATTTTTGCAGATGATCTCCCTGGGTTATTCAATCTAACATGGTACTAGAGCCACCCAGTCTACACTCCTTCCCATGAGATTTTTCATCACGAGGTTTCGAGATTGTTTTTCTCTGGCATTTGAAATTTCTTCAAATTTCAAAATTGCCTTATTTTCCTGTGACCATCGTTTGAAAGTTTGTTGGCATCATTTTCCTATTGTTGGGTGTTTTTTCCTTATTGAGGCTCGATTTTGTATTTTGGTGCATCCCTTTTAAGGCTATGTTTCCTCTGTGGGCCGGCATTTTGTTCTTTGGAGGCATTATTCTCAGTGTGGACACAATTTTTTCTATTCTCTAGAGAGCGATTCTTCTTCTTGAAGAACAGTTTTCCTTTCTATTTGAAGACTGTATTTCATCTGTTGGGGAGGCGCTATTATTCTCTAGAAGGTGTCTTTTTTTGTAGGTATGGATCTTTGTTTGGCATTCCAAATTGCTAGCCGATTTCTTTGAATAGATGTCTTATTTTGTTTGGAGGCCGATGTTTTTAATTGGTGGTGCATGATTTTTTTTTGTGGGTAGCATTCCAAATCCCTACGAAATTTTGTTGAAGCCTGATTCAACATTTCCAAGCCACGATTTGATCTTGGAGGCTACGAATTTTTTCCATTCCCGTGATCGTGATTTCACCAGAAGGCATTCTTTAAGGAGGAATATTTTGTTTGTGGCTTGGCCGATCTACATCTCCCAAGGCTCAATCCACATTTTGACGGGTGCAACGATTCAAATTTTTGGAGGTGTTTTTCACCTGTTTAGGCCCTTTGGAGGATTGAGTCATTCCATTTTGTAATTTTGGAGGAGTGATTTATGTTTTCCTAGGATGACTTGATTTGCTGAGAGGTCACCTTCTCTCACTGAGGCCGCGAATCCTTGTTTCAAGCTATAATATTTCTCTTTGTAGGCCTAAAATATTCTTTGGAGGAATAGATTTATTTTTCGGAGATCGGAATTTCATTCTTAAGCTATTTGACCCACAATTTCTTTGTTGGGAAGGCTACAAACCTGGCGCAATTTTTTCAGGGAGCCGACCATTTGGGAGGTGGCTGCTATTGAAATTTAAAATCGAGCTACTACGGTTGCTGTTGAAATTGGAAGACAACATGCTTTTCTCCTTGGCATCACCTTTGAAGTCATATAGCCGGGTACTGTGTGATTTGGCCAAGATTTACTTTTCATTGCACGCTCCCGTTGATTTTTGATTGATTGGCTTTGGTTTTTAAAACTTTATACTTTATAAAGTTTAGCCGAAATATTTAGGGCTTCACATTATTGTTTTGAAATGGAAGTGGCCCCAATTTATTTTGAAGTTGTGCTCCTGGGAACCATTATCCCAGATTGGCGGCGTGTCTAATTTTTCTCTATTTAAATAGCATTGCAACATGACCTGTTGGCGTGAAAAAGTCCCACAGGAGGTTATCTTGTTTCCATGCTTGGAGAGATGATTTGGAGATTAGCTTTGGTAATTTTCCGGTTGTTCGGTGAGTTGATTTGAAGTTTGGCTTGGTGGTGATATGGGTTGACTTGTTAATTTGGCATGAGAACCCAATACGATATTTAATCATTTTCAGTCATTTTTTTTTCATTATTGCTTTCTCAAGTATCTTGAGAAGGCTTCATTTCTAGTATTTGGGAGTTTCTAATTGTTCTTGAAGGTTAATTTCTTTGTATTTTTGGAGTTTTTTCATAGTTGATTATATGGTTTTCATTTCATCCTCCTGTGATTATGCTGAAAAGAGGAAACTATAAACAATGGAGAGATGGTATCATAAAACATACTAGATGGTTTCATTTGTTGCCATATTTATATAATCTTGTTTCCCTTCCTAGTATTGATAGTAAGAAATTTGCATAGAATTGCAAAAAGGATCATGTCCTAGGAGTTATTGCAATGCATATTGGTGATGCCACTTTAAATTCTATTGATAATTTTGAGTGTCCTCATATTGTTTGGACTAAAATTTGGGAAATACATGGAGATCCTGATACTCACCTATTCTCAGATGATCATGTTTCAGATTGTCTTGTGCCTCTTCATTTTTCATACATGATACCCTATGATCATGCTACTATATAGGAGTTTGAAGTTTTGGAATACTTTCAGTCTTCAGATGAGGATGATGAGGGTTCTTTAGATGCTCCTTCTTCTCCTTCAGGGATAGTTGATGTACCTTCACCTTCAATGATTCATTTTGTAGAGTCATTGATTGAGGCTCCTATCATTCCTATTCATCAGGACCATTCATCTTGTGTTGATGATTCATTGAGAACATCTCGTAATTCATCACAACAGTATTACATTATATTCCTGATTGGGATTCCTATTTGTCAAAAGTTGGCTAATTATTTGTGGAATCTCACATTTCTAACTTGGAAGACACATTTGAGGGTGTATCCCTCCTATTTGATGATAGTTGTAGTACAATTATTGTCACCCCATCTCAGTCTCTGGAGAATGTTCAGAATCAGTTTCTAGTGGTACCTTGTTCGTCACCTTCTATGTTAATTGGGCATGTTCCTAATTGGTCTGTGGCATCATCTTCCAAGGTATTGGTGACACATGAGAAAATTTCAGAGACATCATCATACATCTTCATGCTTCTTTCTTTCAATTCCATAAGTGGGTATTTAAGAAGAAAATTGGTCTGGATGATAGTGTTGAAAAGTATAAAGCTAGGTTGGTTGTGAAAGGTTATTCCCAAGTAAAGGGAATTAATTATGGAGAAATATTTTCTCCTATAGATAAGTTGACATCTATCATATTTATTTTGTCACTTACAACAACATATGAAATAGAGATTGAACGGAAGGATGTGAAGACAACATTTCTTCATGGAGATCTTGAAGAAGAAATTTATGTGTCCCCGCTGGAGCACTTTGTGGAAAAAGGTAAATCAAATTTGGTTTGCAAGTTAAAGAAATCTCTGTATGGTTTAAAATAATCACCTAGAATGTGGCACTAGAATTTTGACACGTATGTGTGTCATTGGGATTTGTAAGATTGAAATCTGATCATTGTGTGTACTTCAAAACTGAAAAATGACCAAGTGCTTATTATTGCCCTTATATGTTGATGATATGTTGTTCATAGGAAATAGTAAGACTGATTTTTTGATCTAAAATTTGAGTTGTCTGCAAAGTTTGAAATGAAAGATCTTGTTACGGTAAGGTATATTTTGGGGATGAAAATAAAAAGAGATAGAGGAATTAGAAAGCTTTGGCTCAACTAGAGTAAGTATATCAATACTATCTTGGAGAGATTTGGCATGACTAATTGCAAGCAACTAGTTATTCCAGTGTTGTAGTGAATGAAGTTATCTATTGAGGATTGTCTAAAATCTCCTATTGAGATGGAGGACATGACCAAAGTGCCTTATGAAAGTGTAGTTGGAAGCTTAATGTATGCAATGGTCTATACAAGGCTAGACATTTCCCAAGCAGTGGGAGTTCTTAGCCTATTTATGGAAATCCTAGTAGACCACATTGGGATGTTGTGAAAAGATTTTTTAGATATCTAAAAGGTACCTCACAGTATGCTTTGTGCTATCATGGTAACTTAGTTGGGTCACAAAGATCCATTAGCATTCAAGGTTATGTGGATTTTGATTAGGCAGGGGACATTGACAATAGGAGATCCACCAATTGATATATCTTCACATTGAATGGTGGTGCAGTTAGTTGGATGAGCAAGCGATAGGATGTAGTCGCTTTATCTACTATGGAAGGAGAATATATGGCAGCAATACACACCTTCAAAGAATCCATTTGGCTTAAAAATTTGTGTTCTAATATTGGGTTCAATGCAGGGAAAATTACCATTTGTTGTGACAGTCAGAGTGCTATTTGCTTGGCAAAAAATCCAACTTTCCATGCCAAGATAAAACATATTGATCTGCAATACCATTTTGTATGGGATATGGTGGAGGATGGAAAGGTCAGTCTTGAGAAGGAGGATAGTTTGGAAAACATTGCAGATGCATTAATGAAACTAGTAAGCACAAACAAGTTTGGGTGGTGCACAAATTTTATGGGCCTTGGGGCCTATGACATTCAGTAATTTCTTAGACTTGGATTAAGTGAGTAAGCCTTCATCAGGTGGGAGCATGTTGGAATTGTGCCTTAGCTTACTGGCATGACTAATGGAAGCAAACAATGATTAGTTGGTCTTTATCGATAAGACATTCCATTGTCGGCGTGACCTCATATGGTTTCTACATGATGGTTCGAGCTTGTGGTGTTGGTGGTTTGCCTTGTTGGTGAAAGATCCCTCTATTGTCATGAGTTCTTTCATTATCTCACTAATAGACCAAAATTGCTTGTGGTGGCATCATCGATGAGATTTTTCTTTGCCACTAGGATATTAGGCAATGTCTCCTCAACATGCCGATGTTAAGCCATAAGATGTTTGTCAATGTGACGCTGGGTGGTCAGTGAGACATTATGAAATATCTCATTGACATCTGGAACAAGTCTTCACAGTTCTTATCAGTGAGACTTGGGGTGTTCGATGAGACTTTGGTGAATCTCTCTTCAATAGAGGCTATCACACCAATGATTTATGATGGGACCTGAGTTGTTAGGTGGATAGCGATAGGTGGTTCAAGGCATCCTGATTGGGCAATAGGGACCACATTGATAGGTGTGAAATTCATTAGTATGATGTCCTCATATCGATGAGTGACAACTTGTTGTCTTAGAAAAATGTCGATACATGTGTGGTAAAGTGAACATTGACGAGACCTATAGAGATTGGTAGGAGATGTTGAGATCTCTCATCGACATGGTGTATTTGCTCGATGGTATTTTGTGAATAGTACGTATCAATGTGGCTTGAGTAGATCGGTGGGAGATTGGAGGTTGTCTCATCGATGGCCCAATTTGGTAACTATTGTGTGACAGTTGGTTTATGGGATGACCTAAGATGTAGGATAGTTGGTGTTCTCTTTAAAAAAAATTGTAATGTACTATGTAATTGTAACTATGATCGACATAAGAGAGAGAGTGTTCAATGAGAGAACAAGGTTGATTATTGAAATGCTATGCTACCTGAATTGACATTGTAATTTGAAATCTAAGAAGCATGAATTGTAACTCTATATGTGGACTTTGTTCACTGTAATAAAAAGTGGTTTTTCTTGGTGTGGTGGATTTTTCTCCCAAAAGGGTTTTCCCATGTAAATATTGTTGTCTACTTTGTGTTTGTTAATTTTTTTTCTTATTTGATATTCTTTTAATGTGCATCTCTAATGTATTTTAATTCAAAATTGAACCATTTGTCTGCATTCTCTTCTTAGAATTAGCATTAGAAAAGTGTTTTTGCACCTCTTCTTTCCTTACACTAAACCTAGCACAAAAGTATACCACTTATTCAAATATGTTATTCCATTAATATATTTTATGTTCATGCAAATATAAATCAAAATGAGAAATGTCATGACGATGCAGTAAATTATATTTTTATTAACATTACTCATTTAATATTTTTCATTAAAATGGGGTTATAATTGCTTGTACTAGTTTTCATTTTATAAAATGTAGTGTATTTCATGTGTATTATTAAGACAAATGTGTTATTCAATTTTTAAAAAATACATAAATTGAATAGTAGAATAAATTTTCCAAGGTACACTTAAATGAAATTCAAAATTCTTTGATAGTCCATTTATGCTTTACTCTTAACATCAAATTGTTCAAGAGTCAAATGATCAATAACAATTGTGCACCTCAACTCTACCAAATAAGAGATGTGTTTGCATCAAGTTTTGTAAATTGTGGGGTGTGCTTGGTTGTTTTAAATATTTAGTTAATAAAAGTAGTTAGGGGTGTAATGTGATTGTTTGTTGTTGTATAATGTTATTATTATAGTTGATTAATGTTGCAAAAAAAATTCAAAAGTTAGAAATATATATTAGGATAATAACTCCATATGTATATGTTTATATTTCTTCTTATCCTTTTCATAATGTTATGTTTATGTAATTTTTATCCTTCCTAAATTATATTATTACATGTGTATTTTTTAAAATCTCTACTTTAATATTTAATGGAAGTGGATAGATTTTATTGAGATATTAATTCTAGAGATAAATTTTACTCTAATATTTATTATAGATAGATAAATTTTAGTGTGATATTTAATACACACTGATAAACAAATATAAAATATGTATTGAATGTACTCACATTTATTTAATAGGCTTTGAAAATCTTACCAATTATTAAATGATATATGGAAAATACTACCTTTAAATCAACAATGTAATTTTGTTATGATGTATATAATAGTGCTCATGCCATTCAAATCATTAATAGGTTTGAAACGTGTTTCAATGAATTAAAGGCATTGCATTGCACATAATTTAAAAAAAATGAAAAAATAAAATCTTGATTTTTGTACTAGTTGTTCACAACATGAACCAAAAGAAAAAAAGATAAAGGGTATTTTAACAATTTTAAAAATAGACTATTTAGTATTGTTGGTCAAGTTTTTAATTCTAAATGTTCATGAATTGAACTGTCATTAAAAAAAAATCATACAATAGATACATTAATATTGTGCCTTCACAAAACTGAAATGTGATGAATAATTATCTACATTTATTAGTATGTGTCTTTTAAGAGTATCTATCTATGTTGAGTTGGTGAAACTTATAAGTGTATACAAAGCTTACTAGTTGTTTAGAACAGTGGGTTCCTTGACGGCTTTTCAAAGGTATTAGTTGTAGGGCAATACTTTTTGAAGATCGGCATACTTAATAATCTGGACAAGCTAATCACAATGTCTTTGAACAAGAAGTATTGACCATGATGTTATGAATGAGAACCTAACAACTTTGAGAAAGTTTTTCTCTTAACTTTGGAGAAACAATCTTCCAGGAGAATTTATTTTATACTAAACTCACAGAAACAATGAACATATTATTTAGCTAAGTCGCACAAACGATCATGTGTATCAATTTCGAGTAACAAAAAGTTTATTGATCTTGTCTCATCTTCAGCAGCTTGTGCATTTCACTTGCAAACCCCTGGACATTTGCTTTCGAAGACCCTCCACCTTCAACAGCTTTTCTGGCCATCTCCTTGAGCTTCTGCCCACTTGCTCGCATCTCTTTCCCTTTATTGTCAAGAAGCATTTGTCTTAAAACCTCCTTAACTTTTCCTTCTTCTGGAATCCCAGGGATATGTTCACAGAACTGAATCCCCATGCCCAGTTTCACCAACAGTCGTAAATTAAAAAACTGATCACCAAACATAGGCCATCCGGCTATGGGTACTCCAAGAGTTATGCTCTCAAGCGTAGAGTTCCACCCGCAGTGGCTCATGAAGGCACCTACGGAAGGATGGGAAAGAATCAAGAGCTGCGGCGCCCAGCCCCATATAACCACCCCTCGGTCCTTTGTTCGCTCCAGAAAGCCCACAGGAAGATACTCTCTAGCGCGATCTGCATTTGTTGGGGTCGTGGGTTTGATCCTTGGTGCCACTTTGATAACCCAAACGAAGGGCTGCTGGCTGGCTTCCAGGCCTCTTGCCAAAGCCTTTGTTTGCTGTTCTGTGCAAAAGATCTCGCTTCCGAATGAAACGTACACAACCGAGCTTGCGCTCTGAGAGTCCAGCCACCGGACGAGATCATCCGCAGCGACGTCCGCCTTTTTCCCTCGCCCGCTAGCTGATCCACCGAAATAATTCGGCGGAAGCATGGGGCCTATGGCCCACACTGGTTTACCTGTCAGCTTCCTTAGATGCTGCAGATATACAGGTTCCAACTCCTCGAAAGTATTAAGCACCAATCCCGAGCTGCCTTTACCGATGGACTGTAAAATATCCAAAACCACATCCAAGTTCGGATCTTCAGTTCCGAAGAAATCTTGGGCTATCTCGTGCCTCTGAAATCTGAGAGGCGACGGCAGGTCCAAGCTCAACACAACACACTCCTTCCCTTCTTTCTCTTCTTTCTCCACCATCTTCTGCGCAATCGTACGGGAGGTTGAGATCAACATACTGACTGCAAACGCCCCGGAAACATTAAATTCCACGCAACAAATCTTGAACTTTTCAGCGCTCTGTCTTCCCCATCCCATGAACGTATCGTAGACAACACAGACTGGAGCTGCTGCTGCTGCTCCCTGTTGTTGAAACTGGCTCTCCATCCAAGCATTGAAGGGCTGTTGAAGCTTGCTGGCCAGCGCAAATATAAGGCCGTGGGAAGTCCTGGGAAGAAGGTCGGCGCTCTCTCGCCCCTCCGGTAGGCCGTCCACAGGCGGCGTGGGAAGCACTACCAAACGAAGATCTATACCGTTGTTAACAGCTTCAACAACAGAGTCTTGTAAGCGGGATACGTTGGCGGGCGTAGTGACATAGCTGACGGTCAGACCTTGGGACGCAACTAGCCTTGAGAGGTCGAGTAGAGGAATGGAGTGACCCAGAGCAGGAAAAGCCAGCACCACCACTTGGGGTTTCTGCAATCCGTCCATCACAATCAAAGAAATCTAAAAGAGGATCTCAACGGCTTAAGGTTTATAGTATAGATTCATTGTATTTGCTGCACTTTTTAAAGAGTCCACACAACTAAACGTCCCAGATTTACCGAGAAGCCAAGGAATCGCTCAAATTCCCGGGGCCAAATTGTATGCCACGACATTATAGTATCAACCACAAAATTTATCGGCTATAAAGGTTATAGGATTCGAGTCTTGTCATTAAAGTTCACAGTCGACCTTCGTCCTGACTAATTTTTCATGGCGGTTATCCATCCCACGTTGCCCTTCAAACATCGTACTGTTATACAATGGGCTATTTTGGGACTGTGCAAACCAAAATTTCCCCTTTCTACGTGGTCTGATTAATAATGGTTGTAGCGTAAAGTGTACTGAAGTTACAGTAAAGATAAATTACTCAAAACAATTAATATGGTGTTTGTTTGGAGTTGTGGCTCCGATGATTTCAACCATTTCGTGGTGTTAGTTTGGAGACAAGGCTCCCATGATTTTGACTATTTCGTGGTGTTAGCTTCGAGATGTGGTTCCAATTAATTTGACTTTATCATTCTGCTCTTACTTTTCTTTTTTCTTTTCTTTCCTTTTGTTATTAATGTTTAATAAGGGGAAGTATTTGAGCATGTTTCAATAATCGTAATAGTATTTGTTGATTTAATTGTTCAATATTTTAAATAATATTTTACCAATAGTTATGACTTTAAAGTTGTTGAAAATGAATACTTATAACTGAATGAAATGTACATTTTGTAGATCTTAAAAGCGACAACTCATGTGATGTCAAATCAGCACATCGATAAAAAATGATTTAGTGCACAACTATTGGTCTTAACTTTTTGGGAGGACTTTTTGGACACCTCAACAAAAAGCATGTTGATGTTGCATCATATTTGGTGATGTGGCCCTTAAACCTTAGTTATGAGCAGAGGACTTGCCAAGTAAGTTATTTTAAACAATTGAGAGTGGTTTGAAATTTTCACATAAGATTTTGAGACATGAAATTAGGGTGCTCAACTATAAGATCCTCTCCCCTATCAAAGAAGGAAGTTGCCTTTTTCACTTGAACAAAGCTGATAATTACAATTTTATGGTCCTTTATTTTTAAAAAGTGATGAAAGTACAATATCTCAAATTCTTAAGGTTTCTCTTATATAGAGAAGGCTTTACAAAGTGTATAGTTTGTGATTTTTTATAATTTCTATTTCATTATGTAGCTCATTTAATATATCTTTTTATTTATCTTTTTGTTTTACGATGATATAACAAATTAACTATATCATTTTTTCATTATAATATTTTTATTTTATTATTTTTAATTAAATTGAATTTTTATTTTAGTTAGCTTTTAACATCATTTCATTGTACACTTTTTAATTAAAATTAGAATTTCACTAGTTCACTTTGGTTTAAAACAAAATAAAAGTTCATTAGCTTTCATGTTGTAAAGTTGGGAAGTGAATTAGAAATCATTACCAACGATGAAAAGGGAAAGGGTTCCTTTCGCTTATTCTTCAAATGATAGATGGAAATTAAAAACTAGGAATACACTAATACTTAGTAAAAAACCTACACCTCTACATAAGATTCTTCAAACATTTACACTTAAATATATTTAAAATCAAGAAATGTGTGAGGAAAAATAGTATATAATTAATAATATCAAATGTTAAATAGCTAGCATTTGCACTCTTAGGAAGTTTGTTTCTGTTGGCGCCCTTAGTTTGTATTTCTTGGGAGTGCATATTTATCATTAGCTCAAGGTCTTTTGGACCAATCGTGATTTTAAGGTCTATTGTGCAATCTTTGACCTTCATTGAAATGTGTAGCACCATCGTTAGAGGGCATACAATTTTCATTCTTTACAAACTTATATGAGAGATCCTTCACAAATCCCACTAACTTTTATAATGTGTCCTCAATAGTGAGGGGCTTACTAGAAGTTGTTGCACCTAGTTTCTAAAGTTGTATATTAGCTCTCTTGTTGTCTTTACCAAATTCTTTCAGATTACTTTGTATGTTGATGGTCATGGTATAAGCTCCTCTCAATTTTTGAGGGTTCTTGTTTCATAAGAAACATATGTAATTTGAAACAAATGTTCCATAATATAGAAAAAGACACATAGGCTCATTTGGTCTTGCTTGGGGAGGTACTTTCCTCATAGTAATAATATTTTTTTTGTTGAAATCAACAACTATTTCATTAAACCCTTTCCTTATAGTATTCAACTCATTGATTGCAAATTTAAGATCCAATATTCCTCCATATTGCAATCTACGAATCCTCATAAACTCATCCCATGAATCTATATTGTTATTTGAAATACTTTTGTACCATTATTTTTCCATTTCTTTTAGTGATTATACAAAGATCTTCATTATGAAATCTTCATCTTCTATTTCATATTCATTTGTCACAAATCAGTGAAATGGCTCAAGTAGTTCTCACTAGTGATAGCAACAACTATCTTGGATTTTTGGAACTTTTCCTCTAATCTCAGTTAGAATGAGATTAGGATAACCAAGATTTTCATGAAATTCTAATTGTCTATATCTTTCTAGTCCCTATAGTAATTTCACTAGAGAAAATATTTGAGATTTTCTTCTAGGGTTGATCCCAATGTTTTGTTTTACATTTTTTTAAAGGTTTTGTTGATGTTGATACAAATTATGTAAATGTTGATTTGGAACAAGTTGAAAAAAATTCTAGTATTAATTTATTTGTTGAGCTTCCCCTAATGCAATTTGTACTTCTATTTCACATTTCCTTTCTTTGACATGGTCAATAAGATCTAGTTTTTGATATAATTGTATTTCCCTACACTCACTCTCTAATTGAGAAACTTGATCAACATCATCGAAATAAGTTTTTGCTTCTTTTTTAGTCCTTAGAGATGAAGTAGGAGAATTGTTAAGTCTATTTACCCCTTGATTTCTTAGAAGGGGAGGTGGAGGAAAATCCCTATCTACATATCATATATGTGGATTTTGATATGCATCTTTATTTGTTTCTTCAAAAAAATTATTCTTTTTGGGTCTACCAAAATCATGCCTAAAGGTTCTCCTAATATTTCTAATCCTATTATCAATTAAATCATCTTATTTATATTGATCATATTATTTTGATGCACACCATGTATTTCAAGTGCCTATTTTTTTGATAGTTGGATATAATTATGTGGAAATGATATCCCTAGATTCTGAACATTTCATTATTATCATCGCCTTCTTGCATTAGAGGAAGTAGCCTAAAAAATTTCTTAACTTTTATATTACTAATCCTTTTTTTTTATCTCATAAATTTAACTTCTAGATCTTCCTTGACATATTTGTAAGGAAGCTAAGGTAGGGAAACAACTTCCTTCACTAATCTTGAGAGAATCTTGCATTATGTGAATTTTTTTAGATCTAAAAAATTATAGAAACTTAAATAGAGATAAACATAAATAATATTCATACTACAACACAATAATTTAAATGGGGAAAATCATTTTAGGAGAAAAACCCCAAACTCCAAAATCCACCCAATATATTATTCAGAATCAACAACATTATAACATACTTGTAGAGTAAACTTTCTCACAAGAGTATCACCAACTATAGATCCAAAGGTAACTCAACATCTATAAGACTCATACACACAACTTCCATCTCATGCATGCACCTAATATATAAGAGATACAATATATGAAACCATTAAATGATATTACAAAACCATTCAAGCTGAAACCACCTCAAAAGTGGTGCCCATCCTTATCTCCAATAACATATTCCTATAATGTGTCTAAATGCATACAACCACATGTAAATCCCCCTTTACAACTCATTTATGTTTCCAACATGCTTTTATGTCTCCCATTTCATAAGATCCAACTTTTGGAGGTCATAAATTTTGATCTAGGTGTTCAATTGACAAATCGTTTGAACTGTCAGAAAACTCATGAAGTGTTTTATCAAACTGCAACTTGGTGTGCAAGTTACAACCACTTTTAGGCCCAAAAATGCCTCTAATGCCTTCAAAATAGACAATGAAAATTTAAGAAATGAAAACTTTAATATCTTCAAATCTAGACATGATCTTACAACAAAAATTTATGAGCATGGTTATTTAGCCAATATGAAGCTTTAGGGAAAATTTTGCATCAACCGAACTATCCATATTCAAATGTACACTTACTATAAATAGTAACCTCACATAATTGCAAGGTTGAGATACCATTTTCCTAACAATATTCACCACTCCTTAAAATGGAAAAATAACCTAGATCAAAAATATTTTGGTTATGATAGTCAACTATAAATACATTCATGGCCACATCATAGTTATTTGTTAACTCGGGTCTTTAAGCCGAATCTTGATTTAAACTTTTCTCAACAATGATGCTAATTTTCTAGTGATCTGAGTTATAGACCCCAAATCCCTAAGGTCTAATAATCTCCCAAGTGCTAGGGAAGATTACCATAAATCTATATATTCAAGTTGGGAAACGTAGGATGGAATTTTGAGGTGGGTAAGAAATCCTTTGCTTCTAGCTATACGAGATCAATGAAGGTTTACTTGAGGTGCTAGATTGGTCAATAAAATTATGACTAAATAATTCCTTATATTAAATTGTACCCACTGAACAATCTATCCAAATATTGGTGTCATAATATACCTATGTGCTATTTTGGATATGCAATTACTAGCACCTTATGAAGTTATTTTATAATAACCCATTTAGCTATTAAATATATGTAGGCATGATAGTTGAAAAAAAAAGAATGAATACTAAAAGATATGTAGCTTGATGTATTTTTAGTGTGTTTGGGATAATGGGGGGAGAAATCCAATCAAAGATTGGTTCCTTTATCCATTAGGAAATAGATTCTTTGAATTCAATCAAATATGTAACAACTAAAACCAAGGTAATTCCTTAATTAAGGCATTGAAAATGACCATTTCTTTCAAATTCCATAAGAAAACTAGGCTTTACATATACATTTAGAGAAAAAATAAATAGTTGTTGAATATTAAGTAATTATACATAGTAATCAATGAGTATTTCCACATTTATTTTATTATATTAAAATATATCTTACAGAAGCTTTGCAAGATTTTCATAAACTTATGGTTGAAAAATAAAACAACATCTCCCCAAAAATATATATCATATACAAAAAGACACTCAAATAAGGTTGATTATACCTTTAACCATTTGATCATCAAGGTTTACAATATGTTACTTTAGATTTGGGACAAACCTAGATCATTACAATATAAAAATTATACTTCCCAAAAATAGAATTTGAAACCCTAAGGCTTTCTAAGAGCATTTTATTATGTTTATTTTATAACCACTCCCTCCTTATCAGAAATTTCATCTTTTAATATTCTTTAATTTGTCTCTTTCAAAATGATGACCAAGGTAGATATACTGATAGTAGGAGGGTGTGTGAAATTTTAGAAGCCCATACTATAAAGAAAACCTATCCATAAGCATAATTGATCCTCAGACAACATGCATAAAACATTTCTGTTATGCCCGCCATATCTTCACATTGATGATTTGTGGGTTTGAGTGAAATTTCCCATGAAATTCACCAAAATCACATTTTGGAGAGGCTCTTCTTGAATATAAAGGTTTTATAATTAATAAATGAGATATGGGTGTCATAATTTCCCTTGCTAAAATGAAATAAATGTCATTAAGGAGTCTTCTTGGATTGAGATAAGAGTGGTTATAGAGATGGTTGGATATTAATGGTGTCCTAGAGGGAGTCATCCATATATTTTGACCTCTTGAAGGAAAAAAACTTCCATTTAGTCATGTAGGAGACATATGTCCAAGTGCACCAATAGAAATTGGGCCTTTATTCAATTCACTTGAGTCGTAGTCATCTTCTACCTTTACTTTTATTTTATCCTTTATGCCTTAGTACTTGTTCAAAGTTATTACTTCACCTTTGTAAGGCTTTGGAGGTTCATCGAGAACATGCATAACATCCATAATCACCTAGCCTAAATTGATTTAGTGGCTCACTTCAACATAGAAATATTCACTTGGAGCTTCATGAAGGGGAATTTTTTACAAACTAGAAACTCACCACAACGTAGGTTTGCACAACAAGAATGCAAGAGAAAAACTTTCTTTTATTATTGAAATGACATTACAAGATTACATGCCATCAAATGGGCTATCTTATTATAGTCATCTACCTACTTGTAGATCAGGGCATTCACTCTCGGCTCTTCCTTCACCAACAAGACATCATATTTTCTTCTCTGCTCCATGAATTCATCACCGTTTTGCTACTCCACCACTTCCCCTCGGTCACTATATACTATTCTCCCCCTTCATGTCAGCTTAATTGAGTGACATTATTTTCTCCCATGATGTCGTAGTACTACCTCGTTGTCCAATAAACATACAAATATCCTAGGTAGTTACATGGGTATCAGTGATTGCAATTTTTATTCATTCGTGCTAGGGGATCATCGTTATCAACTCTAGGTTTGATTTGATTTGGCCAATGACCATGTTGATCCACAACAATGATGTGGAATCAAAAAGTAATATCATGGACATGTTTACAACCAACTCATCCATCCATCACCTTTGACCAACTCATGTCTCCTCCCTATCATCGATCATTCACCGCAATACAACTGACACCTCTCTACCACCATCCTTCCAAATTACCACTATGGTGCTTGCAGGTTACCGCCATATCGCACACTACCCACATGGACTATCATGACCTTGTGGTTTTATACCTCCATACTGCCAAACTTCCCCACCAAATGTCTCGAGGTTGCAATTTCCAAACCACCATACCATATCGTTCTTCATGATCTTCCACAAGGTTGTGAGTTACTCACTATACAAAAATATTCCTTGTATGACTATCATGGGCTTGTAGTTCAGTATCCCTACAGTTCGTCAAAATGTTGAAGGGACATCGAGTGTCACCCAGTTGATATAAAATCCTCCCTCTGATGTGAATTCCTCATGTCCATTCACTGTTGTTTACTTCCAACATCAATATGTCGATGTGACTTGAAACAATATCTCCTCAAAGTCTTCTTGTCACGCCGATGAGTTTGTTGACCATCAAATGAATTCATTCATTCTTCCTTCCTATCATGCACTCCTAATGCCCAAACTCTTGCAACCTCCATACTCAACCAATTGAAGTCGATTTATCCCTTATCAAAAAGAAACTAATTAGATTGATGCAAGATCAGTCTCACACCTTGGATGCTTCTACATCAGAACTACACCTATAGATATTCAGCTCTATGAATGACTCAAGTACTAGTGAACATCGTCAAGTGACATCTTAAAATGAACAATTCACTAAGTTTTTTTCATATCGTCTTCACCTTTCTCTTTTTGGTCTTTGCTGGACTTCAACTGAGCTATGTGAATCTTGCAAGTCATCATCATCCATGGGAGCCTTGAGTTCCATTCAACCATTTTGAGACTTAAGCATCGATCTACATGACACTTATTTGGTAATGAGTTGGGTCACATGAAGCTACCCACAAACTTATATTATTTTCCACCCTTCTTAATTGACCTTTATGGAAGTTCAACTTCCATTAGAACATTGTGGGAATTCACCTTGCTCCTATATATATTAGAAAATTAGTTGCTAAGTGAATAGTTCAAGAAGTTGGTCACCATTGAGTCCATGTGGAAAATTAATTAACATTTCAAATACACCATGAAACAACAAACCATTGCACTTATCCTTTTCTACAAGACCTTTCCTTCCTTTTTTGGACTTTGTGAAAACTAGACCTTCAAGTGAACCTATGAAAAGTTCACTTGCATCTTATCTTTGCTCCTTAATAAGTTCACTTGACTACATGTGAAAATCCATCCTTAGCTAATTTAAAATATTGTAGAAACTCCACCTACAACTGAACCATGGAGACTTAGAAGCGGCATATAACCTTCTTCCTTAGCTCTCTATATAAGGGTATGTGCAGGATCATGATGGACCAAAAAGTGGCAATATCTAAGTGATATGATGGTCCATGTGGCTGATGATTTTTTTTAAACCCAATATTGATGAAATGAAAAATGGATTTTAAAGAAGATTCTCAGCTTTCCACCAATATAAATTATGCTTTACTTTGAATTTAATAAATAATTATTATTCATTTTCTATTTGAATTATGACTAAAGTCCTGATTGATAGGCTGATTGAAAAAAATCTATAGCTTTCGAACGGTATCACATTTTTTGAATCCAAAAAATGCGTCACATTCTATGCTTCACATACTATAGGATAAAAAAAAAACAAACTGAATTTCATGAAGTTTTGACCAAGTTAAGGTGATCAAACATACGAGTTTTTATATTTTTGAAAATTTGTAATAAAAAATTCATAATTAATTATTTACTTGGAAAAAACTTACAAAAAAATATGCATCACATCGGGACATGAATCCCCTACTTATATCTAAAGTCTTATAACAAAATATTATCATTTTATTGTGGTTAGGGTGGTCAGACAAACACCTACTTCTTATTTTTTCCCTGAAATTTAAGTACTATTGCATTGAAATTTCAATTTTTCACAAAATAGATTTTAAAAATAAATAAATAAACCTAGTAGTTTAGAAACTACATTAAATTTTCTAAAAATTCTATTCTTACATATTTTTGAAATAATATAGATATCTTATTCAAATTTTTACGTCAAGTTTACTAACTCTGATTTTCTGAATTTTATTGCCACTTAAGGGCCTGTTTTTTCCATGATGATCCTGCACATACCCATAAATCTTACCTACTATTGGACTACACCCTTTGGCTTTGGAAAACCTCAATTATGTTATTCTACAAACCATACCTTGGCTCATTTTAACCTTTCGTGGACACTTGAGGTCCTATTGAACTTCATGGATGATTCACATCCATTTAAATGTTGTGTTTGGACTAGGTCAAATTTTCTTTCTTCTTTCTTGTCCTTTAATAAAAAATCCCAACCCACTACTACACTTCACTTTATAACCATTTGAAAATATTGGACCAATTCAATAGCATATCTCTATAAAAGGTCAAGAGCAGATCAAAACGCGAACTTGGATACCTACACTTGCTCATGATAGCGGTGACACTATTTATATGAGTGCAATTGGATGACGATTATCATTGCGACAAGAGTTTTGATGTTGGCACATCCATTTTTATCTATCAACATGACTAACCAGAAAAGCTCCATCTTGGCTTTTCCTATTTTTTATTTTCCTCATCTTTCTTTTGATATTTTTATGAGTTTCATTTACTTTTTAGGATAAGTTTAGAATAGTTTGAACTTAAATTTGTATTCAAATTAGATTTTAGAATACATTTTGCGCTTAGCAAGTGGATTAAACTACCATAAATAGATGTTGAATTATTTTAATGGTAAGTAGGAGGTATTTTCCACAACGTGTCAAATTATGATATTGATAGTAACCTCCTAGGACGACCCAGTGCTTCACCTCTATGAGCATCACCTAGATGCAATGAGTGCTAAGTGAACCATTCATTATTATGAGAGATGGCTTCTTGTGAACCACTACTCATGAAACATGGGTCAATGAGTTTGACTTGAAAACTATGCAGATGAATCCTGATAGCAATATCATATTTTAATGGTCTCAAAAAGTTATCAAAAAATAGAAAAAAACACTTACAATAGAGAGTTTTTTCACAAAACAATATTTCACACATACTATATTTTATTCATTATCATTGGTTAAATATAAAGTGTAATGAAAAAAAAGGTACCCCCTAACATGATCTTGATTTAGTGTTGTAATATGTCTAACATTTTCACATCAGGTCTTGGGCCCTTGTGAACTAAATGAGCTTATTGATACCTTATTTGGAGTGTTGTAAAGTCTTGTAACATACTTTCACACTTTTCTAGGGTTTTATTAAATAATTGGGCTTCTTTATTCTTTAATTGGCCTTATTTTACATCCGTAAGCCTCATTTAATGCATATTTTCAAGGATAATCTCGACATAAATAAACATCCAATCATAATTTAGTTGTTTTTAGGTTGTGTGGCCCAAATTTTGTGGTCTAGGACTCATATGCCACCTTGGGCGTATGGGTCCCACCTAGGATTTTGGGTCCTGATCTTGATTTTACACCTTTCTAATCATTTTTGAAAATGGTCCCATAATTTATGCCTAATGGGACTCATACGCCACCTTGGGCATATGAGTCTCGTGTGGCCCCAAATTAAAATTAATTCAAATTCTTGATGGGATTTTATTCTCCTAGATTTGATGTCGGCTTGTAGTGCTGTAATTTAGGGATTTTTCGCATAATTAAGTACAAATACAAGTTTCTTTCACTCATTTTCACCTATGCATTCATGAGATCACCTAGCAAGTTGAATGAGCATCCTTATAGAAAAGTTGAGTTCACAAGAGAATTCAAGTATTTTAGAGCATTATCCAAGTATCAAGCATCATGTCAAATTCATCATGCATCATGTTTCTTTTTGAGCTAACAATTGTGATGTAGGGTTTTATGATTCAAGGTAGCATTTCAATCAAGATCTATCCCATTCAAGAAAGAGTCAAGATCTACATCCATTGGAGCCATCTCATACATGTTTTCAACACTTCATTGCTAGGGTTTGGTGAGTTGCAACATTTTTTTTTTCCATTCATCATTCTCCATTCCTTTTTCATTTCATTTCAAGGTTTGATTACCAAAATGGGGTTTGACTAAGGAAAACCCCTTTCCACTAAAAAAACAACATTTATCCCTCTCTTGAGTGTGTGATTTACATGTTTAGGTTGAAGAAATATTGAAGAGAAAGTTTGGAGAAATTTGTCAAAGTGTTTAAAGTGTTCAAAGTTGTCAAAGTTGTCATCTTGCATTGAAGATACATGGAAGACTTCTACAGGTTGCAAATTGGGGTTTCAAATCCATAAATCAATTGGAAAGAATAGAGTAGACATTAAAGAGAAGATTCATAGTTTGAAGCTTCTGAAAACTCTAACTAAACTAATACGCCAGTTCTGGCATATGAGTCACAATTTAGGTCATTTTTTAGGTTTTTACAATTTTAGACACCCATTTGCCAGATTCTAGTTTTTGCACATAAATCCAGATCTAGGACTAAATTTCCCAGACTTGTGTGCGAGTCCTGGTAGACCTTAAAATCAATACATTTTCAACATTTCAGTCATTCATTCAGTTATCTTTAGATTTCCAAGTGCACACATTTCATATTACAACTTTCTGTTATGATTTATATGCATTTTTTAGGTCATTTAGTGAAATATTGCATCATATTAGGTTTTAGCACTACACCTTATATTTCATTAGCTTTTTCGAGCCCTACCTTGGTGGTGAACCCCTCATTATTTTATAATCATACCCTAGGACAACCCTATTGCAAGATCTCTTTCTCCCTTGCATACTTTAGATTGGGATCTCTAGGGTTTCCCTTCAATGTAATAATTGGAAACTGGGTTTTGCTCTATGTCCTAAACCATACTAAAGCACTATCCCCCATTTTCTATTATTTCATTTTGGTGAACCTATATTTACAACATCATAATTCTAATTTGGAGTGCATTATCATCCTAGATCTTGCTTGCATTAACATTGTATTAGGGTTTGCCTTAGTTAATTGGCATTCTAGGATTTTTAATTCTTGCATTAGTGAAAGTGCATATAGGTTACATTTTTGCATCTCAAATCATTGAAAATCATCTAAAATCTACATTTGCATTTAGGTTATAGATCATAAAAATTAAAAAGCATAAAAATCACTTAAAATTTTCTAATTTTTTTGAAAAAAAAACCTCACTAGGACTCATACGCCCCTTTGGGCGATTGTCCTATTACAAATAAATTAAACTGCATTTTCTAGAATTAAAAACTATTTCTATGCTTTTGTTTTCTATTGATAAATTTCAGTTTAATTTTACAAGCTTCCTATTTCATTCAATTCATTACAGATCTAGTTTAAATTAGTTCATCTTGTGCATTGCTTAAATTCAAAATTACATCTAGAACACTTCATTTCACATTGTTGCATAGTTTAGAATCATAAATTTTCATTATGGATATGTGGTTTGGTAAACTTTGGATATCTTTGAAGTCATTAGTGGAAGTGTCAAGTTGTGCTTTTGGAAATGACCCTAATGAAATTTAATTTACTCATGCTCACGCAACTCCTAATGCATGTCCTGATTGTGATGTTGACATCATTGGAGAAGATGATGATAACATGAATAAGTTCCTAAATTATTGCCTTAATAACCTTGAAGCTAATGCATGTCCTTTTATCCATCCATGACACAACCAACACCCCATATAATACTACCACCTAATATGTTTGGTTACTTACATCTTGAAACTACGGTAAGAATTGAACATAAGTTCCCTACAATAGGTGAACCCAGTTCCTCTAAGAAATCAAACACTTGAAACCATTTTATGTTAACAAAGTGAAAGACACTCCCATCAACCTAGAAGAGACATATGGAAAAGGATTCATGATCTTGATTAAAAAAGGATGTGATACAACAAGTGAACATGAAATTCATCAACTCTTAGAGAAAATTCCAATTGAAAATACAGAAGGGTTAGGATATCAAGATCTTACCCCTGATATGAATGTCCTTCCTAAAGAACAACCAATGATTCGTAACAATGATAAGAATGAAAGGATCGTCTTAGGTCCTCCTCCTCAACATTCATTTCAAGAAATTGGTGAATCTAGCAAGTGCAAAAGACCTTACAAATTAAAGAAACTACAATTCCCTTACCCTCCAACTAATATTGAAAGGAATTTGCAGATACTTTTACATAGAGGACTGATTACATTACCTCCCATAAGAGAAGACCGAATTTAACCAAATCCTAAAAATACAAAGACATTGCATTTTTGATATCATAGAGTTCTTGGACATAGTATCGAGAGTTTTTTTTTTACAACAAATATTAAAAAAGCTTGATATGATAGAAATATTCCCTTAAAATGAAACCCTTCTGCTCCTTGCCATGTAGCAGTTGTAGAATAATAACATTCTCACTATTACATGTTATACATTTATCACAAATCATTTCAAGTTGCAAGGAGTTTCTTCCCATCACCTACCTTAGCTCATTCTTTTCTTACACTAAGTTTGGGGCAAGAATTAGATAGCCTTGTCCTAGTGGTGCATTTTTCATTGTCTCTTTAACTAGGTTGACTCGTGTGTGCCTTACTAGTCTTTTTCATTGTCCTTTGTATGATTGCATGTGCGTAATGTGATCCCCCATGGAGTTCTATGTGATGCTCTCTCTCTCTTTGTGACATTCCTCTATTTTTACCTACATTCTTCTTTATGTCATAACTCTTTTATCTTTTTCCATTATCTTTTCTTTGTCTTGTGTTTTCCTTTTGGGGATGACGCAGGGCATCAAGACATTCATTTCTCTTTCATGTTGACCCAAAAGCTTTTCCTTTTATCTTTTCATTTGTTTTTTGTTTTCCTTTTGGAAATGATGCAAGGCATCAAGACATTTATTTCTCTTCCATGTTGACCCTAAAGATTTTCCTTTATCTTTTCTTTGTCTTGTGTTTTCCTTTTGGGGATGACACAAGTTGTCAAGACATTCTTGTTTCTTCCATGTTGAATTGAAAGGATTTTCTTTGTTTTCACTATCTTTGAGTCATTCTTATAGTTCTACATGTATTTGGGGAATGATGATAGTTTTGAGCTCTCTAAAAACATTGTAGCAAGAACATACTGACCCCAAAACCATATATACCTCATGTGTTTGGATTTTCATTTTGGGGGCAACTCCTCTCTTTTCTTTTGCATGATGCAGCTTCATTTGGAAACATGTGACTTGGCATATGGATTTCCAAGTAAGCTCTCATGTCCTCTCTTTTGTTAGCATTTATAATTTTCTACTTTAAAGTAATTTCTCACAATATGGTGTTTAACAATTTCTTTAAAGTGGAGGCATACATTGGCGTTATTCTTTTTGCATTTTTCCTTTCCATGTTTCATGGTGTAGTCTTTATACTTCATGCGATGTGTCTTTCTCTTTGTGGATGACATTGGGTGTGATGTCCTCCAAGAGTTTGATCTCTCTTAGTATATTATATTCCTCTTAGTGGCTTGATGCGACACACTACACCCCCAAAGTTGTGAATCTTCTATTCTTTAATAAGTCCTCTCTTGGCGATATTAAGCACAATGTTCCCTAAGTTAAGACCTCATATGAAGCAAGAAAGGCTCCTTTGAACATTCTTCCTTTGTTGCATTTTCATTTTCAATTATATGGCTACCTTGCATAACACACTTTGCATGCCTATCGAGCCATCTTTCTTGTTCATGAGCTCCAAGCATATGAAGCTTTTCTTTCCTCATGAAGCTCAAAGTTCATTTTTGTGTGGTGCCTTATCAAATTTATTAGGAGGTATAACTCTGGTATGGTTTGACGAGAAACCGATCTGAGGCTTGAATTTACCTTAGCCACTCGTGCATGTGTGTGAGTGCATACTGGTCATGTGTGTATGTGTCTCACCTTCTTAGATTACTCACCCAATGGACAACCTAGTGTTTTTTTGCCTTAGAGTGAGCATTCATTTTTTGGACAAACAACATAGATCTGATCCACATTGTGATGGACAAACGGTCGAAGCTTGATCCACCCCTCTCTATCTTATTTTTCTTTCTTTCCTTTTTTTCTTTGGCAATGTATGCATGTGCCTTGTTATTGCTCTTATATCATTTGCATGTGTGTTATTTCTTGCCTATGTTGGTTTGCCATAAGACCTTGGTCCTAGGGGCTTGCACAACCCTCTTGATCATGGCCATCCAATCTTGCTAGCATTGTGAATTTGGATCCCTCTTGATGTGTGTTGGTCGAATTTAGTGTGAGTTGGAAGCAAGTTTCTCCTCTCACTAAAGTGGGGGCTAGATATAATGACGGAAAATGTACTCCCTAACATGGCCTTGATTTAGTGTTGTAATATGTCTAACATATTCACATTAGGTTTTGGGCCCTTGTGAACTAAATGAGCTTATTGATGCCATTTTTGGAGTGTTGTAACACACTTTCACACTTTTCTATTATTTTGTTAAATATTCAGGCTTTTTTATACTTTAATTGGCCTTATTTTACATCCACAAGCCTCATTTAATGCATCTTTTTGAGGATAATCCTAACATAAATCAACAACTAATCATAATTCAAGTGTTTTTAGGTCATGCGGCCCAAATTGGGTGGTCTTTGACTCATACGCCACCTTGGGTGTATGGGTCCCACCTGGGGTTTTGGGTCTCGATCCTAATTTTACACCTTTCTAATAATTTTTGAAAATTATCCCATAATTTATGCCTAATGGCACTCATACACAACCTTGGGTGTATGAGTCCTGTGCGACCCAAAATTAAAATTAATTCAAATTGTTGGTAGGATTTTATCCTCCTAGATCTGATGTGAGTTTGTAGTGTTATAATTTCAAGAATTTTTGCATAATTAAGTATAAATACAAGCTTCTTTCACTCATTTCCACCCAAGCATTCATCAGATCACCTAGCAAGTTGAATGAGAATCCTTATAGAAAAGTTGAGTTCACAAGAGAATTCAAGTGTTTACAAGAGAATTCAAGAGTAGATTATCAAGTGTTTTAGACCATTATCCAAGTATCAAGCATCATGTCAAAGTCATCATGCATCATGTTTATTTTTGAGCTATCAATTGTGATGTAAGGTTTTATGATTCAAGCTAGCATTTCACTCAAGATCTATCCCATTCAAGAAAGATTCAAGATCTACATACATTGGAGCCATCTCATACATGTTTTCAACACTTTATTGCTAGGGTTTGGTGAGTTGCAACATCTTATTTTGTTATTCATAATTCTCCATTCCTATTTCATTTCATTTCAAGGTTTGATTACCAAAATGGGGCTTGACCAAGGCAAACCTTTTTCCACTAATAAAACAACATTTTTCCATCTCTTGAGTGTGTGACTTGTAAGTTTAGGTTGAAGACACATTGAAGACAAAGTTTGGAGAAAGTTGTCAAAGTGTTAAAATTTGTCTAATTTGTCACCTTGCATTGAATAAACTTGGAAGATTGCTACATGTTGCAAATCGGTGTTTTGGATCCGAAAATTAATTGGAAAGGACATATTAGACATTAAAGAGAAGATTTAGACTTTGAAGCTTCAGAAAACCCTAACTAGAAAAATACGCTAGTTTTGGCATATGAGTCCCAATTTAGGCCATTTTCAAGGTTTTTGCATTTTCAGACACCCATTTTCTAGATTCTAGTTTATGCACAGAAACCCAGATCTAGGACTAAATCGCCCAGACTGGCGTATGAGTTTTCAGCATTTCAGGCCTTCATTCAATCATCTACGAATTTTTATCTAGGTGATTTATTCCTAGTAGGCCTTAATATAAATGTTTTCAACATTTCAAGCCTTCATACAGTCATCTTCAGATTCTAGGTGCACACATTTCATCTTGCAACTTTTTTTTTCTGATTTATATGCATTTTTAGGTTGTTTAGTGAAAGATTGCATCATATTAAGTTTTAGCAAATTACACCTTGTATTTCATTAGTTTTTCCAAACCCTAGCTTGGTGGTGATTCCCTCATTATTTTATAATTAGACCCTAGGACAACCCTATTGCAAGATCTCTTTCTCCTTTGCATACTTTAGATTGGTATCTCTAGGGTTTCCCTTCAATGAGATAATTACAAAAGTGGGTTTTTCTCTATGTTTTAAACCATACGAAAGCAATAATCCCATTTTTTCGTTATTTCATAAGGATTTTACAAAACTGTTGTATATAACAACAAAGACAAAAAATATTTTGTAGTATATGCAATTACTAATAAAGAGTAACTAAATAGTAGAGTTGATGTCTTTGTTGCATAACAGAATGCAAAACAACATAAATGAAATTTCTAAAACTAAAAAAAACAAGCTAAAGAAAAAAAATGAAACAAGAAATATAATCTGTATTTGTAGAATGGCAGCGCAACACTTGAAGATTCACACCAGTTATCAACATACCCCCCCTTGATGTAGAGAGGACTCACAATATGATCTTAGAGCATCAACTTTTGCAATAGCCTTAGTAAAAGTATCTACAAGTTGAGCTTCACAAGCTTGATATACTTGAGTTTTACTTTCTTCTTTTGCACCAAATCTCTAATAAAATGATACTTAAGATCAAAGTGTTTACTTATTCTATGATGCACTGAATTTTTTTCCAATTTGATTGTGCTCATATTATTACAAAATATCATTGTAGGCTAAATTTGTGTCCTTCCAATTTCTTCAAGAATTTTCCTAAGCCATAATGCTTGAGTACCTGCAAAGGATACTGCAACATATTCTGCTTCTGTGGAAGAAGAGAAACTATGCTTTGCTTCTTTGAGTTCCAACTAATCAAACCCAAACTAAAAGAGAAATAACTAGCAAATAAATATCAAGTAGAGAAGCACACTCTCTAGCTATGAGACAATAATTATGGTTGTGATATCTTATAACTTAGTTCCACCAACATTAATTACTTTGCATCCTCTATCTTACAGAAAGGAGGAGGGGTGAAATAAAATATTGTTGGCTGAGAAATAATAGGAGCATGAGGCATATCACTCAACCTAGGAATTTTTACTTAATCAAAAGCGGGTGGGTGAAGGAACTAAAATGATCATTGAAGGGTGAGGTCCTATACTATGATTTTCTTACCTCTAAATATCAAAAGGGGAAAGTGAAGGAACTAGTGCAACCATAAAATAGCGAGGAACTAGGGGAGGTTTGCATAGTAAAAATGGATTTACTCATATAGCCAATGATGCTAAAAGAAAAATATAAACCACAATTGGAGGAATTTATACCAAAGGGGTAATGGAAAGATACTCAAAAATTATGTCTACCCATCAAAGGGGTAGGTCAAGCAAAGTCAAAAACAATAGAAGGCTAAAGATTTGAAGGTGAAGAAACCACATAAAAGGACTATAAAGAATCACTTATAGATAGGAATTATAGATGGCATGCTTTTAAATTTTGATAATAATCAAATAAGAAATCATTGTGGGATTAGAGAGGTGTTATGGGTGTTAGCCAAAATTAGTCATGGGAAAATTTTCCATGCAACGAGTGGATGGAATCCACTATGGTGAATTGTGCACATTGTATAAATTTAGACATTTATAGATTAAAAAGAAACCATGTTTGTGTAAATGAGCCATGGGTGGATCAAGTAGGTAAGATGAGACTCTTGTGGTCCTTATAAATAATTTTGATTACTTGTAGTCATCATTATATATATTTGATGAAAATATAGAATTTCCTCTATGCTAACATTTATCATACTGGTTGAATTAATGATTAGTCTCCTAATGGGTTTTCAATTAAAGTTAGTAGAATCTATAGAGGTTTTTAATATATATCATCATAAATATCAATAGGAGAAAATAATATAGTGGGTTAAGGGATGGAATGTTCTTGTGATAGTCAATGGTGGGAATCCACCATCCCCACCATACCTAGAGAGAATATGAAGGATTGCTATCTGATCAAGATCCTATATAAGTGAAAGGGTACTAAGCTCAACAAAAATATGAGGGCTACCAAAATGGATTTATATAAACATAAATGATTTTATTTGTCTTTTCTATAGACTTTTTTTTTTTTCATTTGTACTTGAGAGATAGTGCTAGAATTAATGCGCACTTTCATAATTTTCTTTAGACATAGATATCTCATTATGTCATATTTGGGTTCCCTATGAATCTAACAAAAGGTCATGAGGTAATAAGAAGGAAACAATGGTTTGTATATAAAGGATGGATAGGAGGTAGTTTCACCTTTTTTCTTTGGACTTGCAAGAGATAATAGAATGGAGAGATAAAAAATTTGGTAAATTATTTATTTCTCTTAAAAGGAGAAAAAAATGTAGTCATGAAAATAGGAGGTGTTGTGGTAGAAACATTATAAATTATATAGATAATTAAATAGTGATGAAGATTATTTGACTGTAGTTGGACCTTGTGAGTTAGGTGCCTCAAAATAGCTATTCAACTATGTTAGTGTGAATAATTAATCTATTCACTATACTTAAGTGTACTTAGGTTGATGAGGTTAGATAACATCTTGTCTAACTGAATGTGCAACCTTTTAGGCCTCTTAAGGTT
This sequence comes from Sequoiadendron giganteum, assembly GCA_007115665.2. NCBI lineage: Eukaryota > Viridiplantae > Streptophyta > Pinopsida > Cupressales > Cupressaceae > Sequoiadendron > Sequoiadendron giganteum. Next base: position 542,718,939 of record CM021106.1, on the reverse strand, counting down.
ACCAAGTTATTTGGTAAACCTCACAAACATACCTTTTGAGGATTGAAGACTTTTCATCTCATCTCGAATGTCACTCAACACTTGGCATTGAGATTGATGACTTGGTCATAGAGGTTGTTGGTTTGCACACTCCAAGTGTTCTTGAGGTTCACACCTATAGGACACTTGATTACTCAACTGTGCCACATCATGGGACACTAGTCAATCCACCTCATTGGTGGATTGCCTCTTTCTTTCTTATTTAAGCAAAGTCATTGTACATTCAAATTAACTCTAATGGTGAATTAGGCTGATCATTGTGTGGAAGCACAAGATTTTTGTTGTTATGATCTTGTTTGGGAATCCTAATATGGTATCAGAGCCATACAGCAAAAATCCTTCCCAAAATCATGCATCTAACACAAGTCTAGTTTAGAGTTCCATGTAATTAAATTTGCATGTAAAAATAATCTCCATTACAAAGTTAATTTTTGGTGCAGTTGTATGTTTTTTGTTTGCAAGATATTTGGTGGCTATTTCATCATTATTGCAGGTTTCGTGATATGTTGATGTTGCAGGTTTCATTTATAGCACTGGATGGTATGATGCAAATTCACCGCCAGCAATTCACCATCGAAAAATTCACCGCCAACAATTCACCACGGGAAAATTCACCGCAATGACAAATTCACCTCAAGGAAAATTCACCGCCATGACAAATTCTCCTCAAGGAAAATTCACCACCAGCAATTCACTGCCATGGAAAATTAATTGCAAACTTTTAATGCAATGAATTTTCCGTGGTGATGAATTTTCTTTGAGGTGAATTTGTCATGACGATGAATTTTCCTGCAGTGAATTGTTGACAATAAATTTTTTGATGGTGAATTACCGATGATAAATTTTCCTAAAGCCCACTGGACAGTCAAAGCAGGTCTGTTGGATTGTTCTTCTGCCCGCCTTTGACATCAAACAAGTCTTGTGAATGAGTCTTATGTTCTGCCACATTCTCCATCGACCAGCTTAGAGACCTTTCCTCACATATGCATTGCATCCTTCAATCATTATTAGCGTCATATTTACCACGATCCATATTTCAAATTATTAATATTGTGCAGCCTTTATTCATTTTCATTTACCTGCATTTGCATTGCCATGATATAGGAGGATTCGAAGTGACAATCAGCAAATTTGATTTCCAAAATCAGGCGTGAAGATCTTTCATTAGAGATTCACGGTTTTCTATGGAAGGCGTGTGTGGCTGTCATACCACGCACTCAGCTTGAGCCCGTAAAGTCAGTCACCAGCATCCTCATTTCATGGATTTTGCAGGCCACATGTTTCAATTTTCTTGCGTTTCAATCCACTAGAAGGTCGATTGGTCTATACAGCCACACCAGCATTGGAAATCAATGTTTGATGCTCAAAATTGGCGCTTGAAATCACGTCACACTAGGCATTGGAAAGCAAGCACCAAATTTGTTGTGTCTGTGAGATATTGCCATCATTTGGCAACTAAATTTGCCGCACCATGATTGGCAATTGGGTTGGAATGTGCCAACATTGGTCATGTAAATGTTGCGTGGGCGTAATAGGTAGGATGGGGAATATTTAACTCTGCAGAGGCTCGCGATGTTGGATAGGCAGGGCATGGTTTCCTTATCCAATCTCTCACAGGTCGACGATTTGGAGGCTTTATACTCACGTATCTATGCGGCAATGTGTGCCACGTTCTTTTGTCAGAGGAAGCATCATTCTCCAACATGATCTCTTTGATCTGAGATTTTCAAGCCTGGCGTGGACATTGCAGTACCAATCGCCCTTGTCTTTTTCTTTTCTTAGCGATCAAACACCTCCTTAGTCCATGTGACTTGGTAAAACCTCCCCCCCTCTCCCTCAAACTTTTGCCTTTGATGGTTTATTATTTGCATTTGTTTTCTCAAGTCTAGTGCTTTGTTAAACACTAAATAATAAATAGCTAAATAACAATCTATTTATATCAAAATTTTGTTAAAAGGGAAGGTATTTTCATTTTTTTTCATAGTTAAAAATTTGGGAAAGATGATTTTTTTTCTCTTTTGTAATGAATGTAGTAAAAGAGAAGTTTTTATAGGGGTTGATTTTTTTTGTATTAGCTAAAAATTTGTAAAAGAGGAGTCAGTTTTTTCTTTTGCAATGAATTTGGCAAAAAGGAGGTTTTCTTTCATTTTGCAAATAAGAGGAGATCATAATGGGGGTTTAACTTGTAAGAAATCAACAACAAATATGTTTGTAAATGCACTTATATAAAGTGACAAAAACTTGAATGTGTGAAGGGAATTTGGGACAATATTGTACTTACACCGAATTATAAAGTGTAATGGGGTTTGTACCATCACAACAATGGATCCTCAAGAGATTATCACCTCATGTGAGTGTGCCTTGGAGCACACATTTTCTCAGTTTCTTGTACATCTCTACATTCCTTACACACTCTTGATTTCAGTTGGTCTGCTTATTCTCTTAGCATTAGGGGAGGACTATGATGTGTTATGCTAATGCTTCTTTCAATGAAGTAGTGGAGGAATCTTGTTTTGAGAGGTCTCATGAACATTCTATCTTGATCTCTTGTATGACGGACTATTTCAGTGGATCACCTTTTGAGATTCTTGTACTCCTAATCATATTACTATATGTATTATCAACTCCAAAAAGTTTTTTTGACTTTGTGTACATTAGTTGAGTAGTTTTCATATGCTCACTTATGCAGTGCTTTGTATCTCGCATCTTGATCCACATTTTTTGAAGATTCATTGATTCCAGCAAACACTAGTTCATCACTAGAAAAATTTACAACTTCTACATGCTTCAAGAGTTCTTCATCATCATGTTCTTATCATCAAGGGACATATTTTCAAAAGGTCTTAAATCCTTCTAACTCTTTTTTGGAGAGAATTTTTGTTCCCACTAAGTTTTCTCATTTTTCTCCTTTTGAGAGAGAATGCATTGTACATGGGTACCTAACATGGCCTCTAGCTAGGACCCATTTCTATCTATTTGCACTTTTGTGATCTCCCCAAGTATTCACTTAAAGGGGGGGTGTTAGAGTGAATAATTTATCTATTCACTATACTTAAGTGTAGTTAGGTTGATAAGGTTAGACATCTTGTCTAACTAAATGTGCAACCTTTTAGGCTTCTTGAGATTACCAAATTATTTGGTAATCCTCATGCACATACCTTTTGGGGTTCGAACACTTTCCATCTTATTTAAAATGCCACTCAACCCTTGGCATCCAGGTTGACAACTTAGTCATAGAGGTTTTTGGTTTGCACACTGCAAGTGTTTCTAAATTTGACACCTACAGGACACTTGTCTACTCATTTGTGCCACATCATGGGACACTTGTCAATCCACCTCATAGGTGGATTGCCTCTTCCTTATTTATTTAAGCAAGGTCATTGTCCATTCAAATTAATTTTAATGGTGAATTAGACTGATCATTATGTGCAAATTTATTTTTATGGAAACACAAGATTTTTGCTGTTATGATCTTATTTGAGAATCCTAACATGATATCAAACTTGGATTGGAGATTTGTTCAAGCCTAATAGTGAACTAGTTTATTGTATTTAATTTCCTCCTACACATCTACTCAGAGCAAAAAGGAATCGATCCCACCCCTGTCGAATTCTGTGGTCTAATCTGTGGTGTGGCATTTAAATCTGTGTTGTGCATCTCAGAAAGGCATGATTTTGTCTATGTTGCATGACGTAATCTTTTGTGGGCTGTACATAACTTCTGAGGGCGCGATAGATTTCTTGTATGTGGCAAGATCTAGCTTGCGATCTGCAGACCCACACGCTGCCCCACTCATAATTTTGTGAGGCACACTCAAATGTGGGTTTGTTTGCACATGGGTTCGGAGATTGGCATCGCAAACAGAAGATTGAAAGCAGCTGGTTTGGCGCTAGTTTGGCTCACGCCATTATTTGGCATTTTGCATTCGGTAGAGGGGTATCGACTAATGATTTGAAGGCGACTCCAAGGGCTCTTATTCAGGCCACGCCTTGCTTGGGCAGGCCGTGAGTGGTTTTGCAAGCCATGATTTCACCTTGCTGACCTTGGTAACTACTTTTTTGATCTGCGACAACACAATCATGGAATCTCGGTCCCCACGGATACACTCTGCTAGACGTGTGAAATCTACAGGAGGATTTCATCGATTCTGTGGTCAAGGTGAAATCGACTGGCGTTTGAAATCTGTTGTTTTCGTGTTATATTTTTTGGCTACACAGAGGAAGTAGGTGGCCATTTTTGGCGGGTAGAGAGCACTTAGTAGTTATTATCTATTTTTTGTGTTGTCTTCTTTCATCGATTAGTGTGGAGAGGTGGCATGACAGGCAGAATGGACCTGGTCCTATGCATTTTTGGCCTGTCGGCCTCTTAATCACCACGCCCAACCTCACACAAGTCACAGCCAACCACATCTTGCTCTTTGGCTTGCATAGATACCTTCTATTTATTTGCATCATACTTCATATTCACACGTTGCGACCTTCTCCCCAGCTCGATACTTGGGCGATTTTATCTTCCTGAAGTGGCCTGCATACTACTCTGTCGACCTGCATATTCAATATCAACCTCTTAAAGAGTGTGTAAAAGAGGAGTCCATTTTTCTTTTACAATGAGTTTTGCAAAGGGAAAATGTTTATAGGGAGGTTGAAATCTTTTGTCTTAGTTTAAAATTTGTAAAAGAGAAGTCATGAATTTGGCAAAAGGAGGGTCATCGTGAAGACGGTTTAATTTTCAGCTTGTCATTTTTTGAGGCTTGTAAGGCATATGTCTTCTTAATTTGTCTCATGGCATAAACTTTAAAGAACTTGTAACAACAAAAAAATCTTGTAAATACACTCATATAAAGTGCCACAACATTGAATGTATGAGGGGAATTTGGGAAATTAATATACTTACACTGAATTATAAAGTGTAATGGGGGGTTGTACCATCACACAATGGATCTTCAAGATTCTTGCCTCATGTGAGTGTGTCTTGGAGCACACCCTATCCTCAAGATTCTTGCATCATGTGAGTGTGTCTTGGAGCACACCCTTTCTCAGTTTCTTGTGTATCTCTACATTCCTTACACACTCTTGATCTCATTTTGTCTACTTATTTCTCTTAACATTAAGGAGGGACTATGTCGTGTTATGCTAATGCTTCTTTCAATGAAGCATAATCTTCTTTTTGGGAGACCTCATGAACCTTCTATCTTGATCTCTCGTATGGAGGATTATTTTGGTGGATCACTTTTTGAGATTCTAGTACTCCTAATCACAGTACTATATGTATTATTGACTTCACAGAGTTTGATTGAATTTGTGTACATTGGTTGAGTAGTGTTCACCAATTCTCTTATGCAGCATTCTATATCTCAAATCTTGATTCAAATTTCTAGGAGATTCATTGATTCCAACAAACACCAATCCATCATCGGTAGAGTTTACAACTTTGGCATGCTTCAGGAGTTCTTCATCATCATGTTCCTATCATCAAGGACATCTTTCCAAAAGGTATTAAATCCTTCTAATTCTTTTTTTTGGAGAGGAGTTTTGTTCCCACTGGGTTTTCTTCGTTTTCTCTTTTTGTGAGAGATTGGATTGTACATGGGTACTTAACATGGCCTCTAGTTAGGACCTACTTCTATCTATTTTCACTTTTGTGATCTCCCCAAGTATCACTTAAGAGGGAGTGCTAGTGTGAATAATTAATCTATTCACTATACTTAATTGTACCTAGGTTGACGAGGTTAGACAACTCTAACCGAATGTGCAACCTTTAAGCCTCTTAAGGTTACCAAGTTGTTTGGTTAACCTCATGCATATACCTTTTAAAGGTTGGATGCCTTTCCATCTCATCTCAAAGATCACTCAACACTTGTGGCACAAGGTTAATGACTTCATCATAGAGGTTGTTTGTTTGCACACTCTAAGTGGTCCTAAGGTTGACACCTATAGGACACTTGTCTACTCATTTGTGCTACTTATGCGGCACTTGTCAATTCACCTCAAAGGTGGATTGCCTCACCCTTGCCTATATATGCAAGACTTTGTACTCATTATCATTTAGGTCATCTAAATACAATATTGTGCATTGTTCATCTATGCTTGACTTTTATCTCCTAAATCTCCTAATTCTAATAAATTATACATATGAAAGATCTAGAAATCAAGACCAATTTCTGAAAAAAAAAATGAGAATGTGATGATCCAAATCACAAAAAAAATATCACTTATAAACTTGTTATTATATGAATAAACCCAAAAATAGAAAAAAAGTATGAGCATGCAATTTTCACCAATAACCTCTCTTATTCATAAAAACTAGTTCAATTCACTTTTCAAGATCTTTACTCATAATTATGAGTCTTCACCTTTCTACACCTTTACTTATTTGATTTTTTAAGATTAAATTTATTTTCCCATTGAAATATGCTTTATAGCCAAATTTTCTTCAAAAATACCGTCCACTTTATTAGTTAATACTAATTTTCCAATTCATCTATCCTTCAAAAAAAAGAAAAAGAAAGAAGATAGTTATTCTATTTACTTCTTAACTCCATTAATATGTTTCTGGTCATTTGAACCGTGGGCAATATATGAAAGAGAAAGTGGGCAGTAGCATCAAGAAAATCAGGATCCCGTAGCGTGCCAATGCTATTATTTTCTTAAGGTTTAAATTGATAATACACGCATCCCAGGAATATTTCAGAAGCAAGGAAAAAAGAGCTATTTATGAATCAATTCAGTGATAATTTATAAACACCATTATCTGCCAACATACGCAAATCATTGGTTTGAAGCCCACAATTAGCTTCTATGTGAAATTTGCGTTAGAAAAATCATTCCCAAGTTCTGGACAGAGGACACCATTGAGTATGAATGGAAAACAACATTTTTTATACTCTCAGATTAACACAAATTCATAACCTGGAAAAGGAAAAGTCCATTAATTCCTGCTTACAGTTAAAATTTATGACTCCCAAAGGGGTTTCCAGAGCTGCTCCACATCATCCACTGTCAAATTATCATTTGTTTGTACCTCATACAAAACATGTTCACCATCCCTATAAAACCCATCTAAGAGAAGGGACAGAAGCTCATCCTTCTCCAAACCTATCTTTACTACCTCTGCTTGTGTGGCTGCCAACTGGGACTCCAGGTCAGCAATTTGCTTCTTTAGCTTCTCAACCTCTGTTACACAGCCATGCACGGGGTCCTTGAGCCTTGCACTTGCTTCATACACCATGTTACTCACTGCATCTGCTCTTTTCTCAGCCTCCATACCCTGAACCAATACCACATCAAAACCATGAATACAACTTCTAACACTAATGGAAACAAGCATAACAAACAAATAATCTTAGTTGGCATGAGTTTTCCACAGTCTATGAAGATAGAACAGAAAGCTTTTGGATTAAACTGTGTATGAGTTTCGATTGAGGTTTCGGATCACGTTCTGTGTATGACTTTCTCCTCTTCCTGATGATGGATCACAGAATATGATCGAAACGTCGATCGAAAATCATACACAGTTTAATCCAAAAACTTTCTGTTCTAACAAATAATCTTGTCAAGGATTGAATTCAATTACTTGCAGAGTCTTGATAACATGGCAGGTTCCAAAAACTCTATTGACTATCTCAAATTTGTGAGTCAGTGGATGGAAAATGAGGAGCCAGCCCACAATGCTCTGAACACTTTTTCCGGTGCCTCTTGCAGCTTGCACATCTCGGCATGTTTTGTGATGATTATGATGGCTTCCAAACTATCAAATGAGAATAATTATGATGGCTTAGAATGGCAGATCTGCGCAGCGAATTAGAGTCTTCTTATGCTGGCAATACAACATAAGAGTGAAATGATTGCATAAGCAAGAGAGAGCTCATTGTTCATAATGGTTGTAGGCCTGTAAAGAAGACCCAATGGATTAATGTAAATATGTTTTGAGAAGCTTGGGAGATCTTCCATTTTATTTTCTGAGAAAGTATCCTATTTCTTCCTAGACCATTGATTTCTTAGTTTTCCACGATGCAGAGAAAAGTAAAGAGTGTGGACCCAATACTTTACCCTCAAATGGACATCTTCCATTTCGTTTTTCAAGATGCCTTCTCGTGGTCTTTTTTTCAGATAAGAAGAAAAAGAAGGAACCATAGAGCCTGGTCAAATATACGTAGTATCTTTGTTATCCCACTAACGTTTACTTCTGGTCAAGAAGTAATTTCTGCGATCATGGCTCGTGAAATGTTTTTGTTGTACAAAAGTCTTTTTCAATTGTTTTAGTAGTTTTAGATTCACACAAGAGGATAGAATTAAATTTACTTTGGGTTTTTTATTAAGGATATCAACTCTACAGTTTTATACTATTTCTATACAATTTAAAAAGATTGTTTAGGTTAGGACGATGATGGTAATGAAGGTTGAGAATTTTTTGATGTCATTTCAGATTTTGTTAATATATGGGGTTTATCACATGACTGAGACTCACCTGTTCCAACTACTCATCTTCCTCTTACCATTTAGTGATATGTCTATTTGTTTTGTTTAGGATTTTGTGATTATTAGTTTAATATGATGTATTAAACTTTGATGTCATTCCAGACCTCACTATTATATGGGGTTAATAAGATGACTGAGACTCACCTCTTCCAACTACTCATCTTGCTCTTACCATTTAGTAATATGTCTATTCATTTTGTTTAGGATTTTGTGATTAGTTTAATATGGTGTATTAAAATTAATTAAAGTTAAAAATATTTAAAAATATTTTGTTTAACAAATTTTACAATTAATTTTTATTTTTATAGAATTAAAAAAAAATATTTACTTAAATTTTTTTTTAAGAAATTAACTCCTCTTGAAAATTTAAGGAATTCTTAAATAAAATTCATGTACTAACTAGTCTCTATTAATATGATAAATTAAATTTAATTGAAGTCAAAGATCTTCGTAAAGCACTTTCTTTATACCAACTCTACGTTTATATATTTTTATAGAATTCAAAAATATAGTTAAGTGTTTCTTAAGAAATTAGACCCTTTTAAGTGTTAAGCTATTCTTACAAAAAACTTGTGTAGTGACTAATCTTTATTAACATGTTTTATTAAATTTAATTAAAGCTAAAAAAAAACTTACCAACTCTGGCTAAAACAGTTTTTTAGAATTCAAAAGAATGATTTTCTCAATGACTTCTTAAGAAATTAGCTCCTCTTAAGAGTTACATTATTCTCAAATAAAAGCTATGTAGTGACTAGTCTTTATTAACATGATGTATTAGATTTCCTAAAGCACTTTCTTCTTACAAATTATATAGCTTAAAAACACTTTATTATTTTTTTATAAAAAAGTGTTGACATTACAAGAAAAAATCAATATATTTGATTGCTTAGCAAGAATTAAATTATATTTGTTTACATACATAATTATTGAAACCTACTCAATTACTAAATCCAGCCAACATTTTGTATATCTTAGCTTAATAAGGTTTTATTTGTCCACTTAGTATCATATTTTTTTATAGAATATGCAATATAAGGTGCATATTCATTTGAGAGAAATTGGAGTACATTATCCATGGAAAATTCTATGAGCTTGTGGTTTTTTATAGTTGAAATCCCCTATTTAAGGTCCTAGTTTTCTTTTGATGTGAAGCTTTATTTTAACATATACATGTTTTTAATGTAATGTTGATGTATTATGACTAGTCTTTATATTTTTAAATAATTTATCTATAGCATTAAGATGGTTGTTTATTAGTTCTTGGGCTATTCAACTAGTGGAGCAATGGAAATAGTATCCCTTCTACTTTTCCTTTCTTGTGTTGGGCCCTCTTTGTGAATTAGGCTTAATGTTTCCTTGATTTAGTGTTGTAATGTGGTTGACACATTCATATTAGGTCTTGGGCCCTTGTGAACTAATGAATTTAAATGGTACCTTGTTGAAGTGTTGTGAAGTGTTGCAACACACTTTCACACTTTTTTAAGGTTTTATTAATTAACTAAACCTAATAAACCTCTTTTTAATCAAAATAAACCTTAATCTTGTCCTAATTTAAGTGTTGTAAAGTGTTGTAACATAATTTCAAACTTTTCTAAGGTTTTCATTAATAATTGAGCTTTCTTATGCTTTACTTGGCCCTATTTTGCATCCACAAGCCTCATTTAATGCATCTTTTCGAGGATAATCTCGGCTCCAATCATTAGCCAATCATAATTCAGGTGTTTTAGGCTTGGGTGACCCAAATTTACTAAGCTGCGACTCATTCCTCACCTTGGGTGAACAAGTCCAACCTAGATCTTTTGGTTCCGAACTTGATTTCACATTTCTAGGCATTTTAAAATTTGGTCCCAAAAATTAGCCCTGGTGGGACTCATTCGCCACCTTGGGAGAATGAATCCTGTGTGGACCATAATCAAAATTAATTCAAATTTCTAGCGAGATTTTATTCTCCTAAATTTGATGTCAGATTGTAGTGTTGTAATTTTAGGAATTCTTGAATAATTGAGTATAAATACAAGGTTCTTTCACTCATTTTCACCCCAAGGATTCAAGTATTGATCCTTATAGAAAGTTTGATTTCACAAAAGAATTCAAGAATTCACAAGAGCATTCAAGGGTGGATTATCAAGCATTTTAGAGAATTCTTCAAGCATTAATCATCATGTCAAAGATTTCATGCATCATGTTTTTTTTTGAGCTAACAATTGTGATGTAGGGTTTATGATTCAAAGAAGCATTACATTCAATATATATCTCCTTCAAGAAAGAGCCAAGATCTACATCCATTGAAGTCATCTCATACACATTTGCAACCTCTTATTGCTAGGGTTTGGTGAGTTGAAACATCTTATTTTTTTCATTCATCATTCTCCATTCATATTTCATTTTATTTCAAGGTTTAATTACCAACAAGGGGTTTGACCAAGGTAAACCCCTATTCACTAACCCAACAACATTTTTTCTTATCTTTTGTGTGTGATTTACAAATCTAGGTTATAGATTTCCTAGGGAGCAAGATTGGAGAAAACTTGTCAAGTCTTTTAAAGTTATCAAAGTTGTCATCAAGCCTTGAAGAACATTGGAGAATACCTACAAGTAGAAAATTAGAGATTCGGATCCATAAACCAATTAGGAAGGAAAAAGCAGACAAAGAAGAGTATGATCAACCTTTGAAGATTCAAAAAATCCTAACTGGACTGGTTCACCACTTCTAGTCAATGAGTCCCAATTCCAGTCAAATTTTATATTTTCATAGATTCAGATACCCATTTGGCATATTCTTGTTCCCGCACAGAAACCCAATTTTTGGACTGATTCGCCTAGCTTGGCAAAAGAGTCCTATTCATAAATAAAATCAAAATTTCCAAAGTTCCAAATCTCCTTCTAGCCATCTCTAGATTTTTAGGTGCAAATCTTCCTTTCTGTAGCTTTCTATTTCATTTCATTCACTTTTCTAGGTCATTTAGTGTTACTTTACATTTAATTAAGGTTTAGTGTTGCATCTTATGTTTCATTATCTTTTCCAAGTCTAAACTTGGTGGTGAACCCCTTAGTAGTTTACATTCATCCCTTAGGACAACCCTATTGCAAGATCTCTTTCTCTTTTGCATTGAGATCTCCAGGGTTACCCTTGAATGGAATAGTTGAAAGTGGGTGTGCTCTATGTCCTAAGCCATACGATAGAACTTCATAAACCCATTTTTTATCAATTTCATTTTGGTGAACCCGCATTCAAAATAGTAAAATTCTGATTTAGAGTGCATTTTCATCCTAGATCTTGCTTGCATCAACATTGCATTAGTTGATTGGAATTCTAGGGTTTCTAATTTTGCATTAGTAAAAGTTCATATAGCTTGCATTTTTGCATCTCATTTAATTGAAATTCATATAAAATCTGCATTTGCAGTTAGGACCCATATCATAAAACATAAAAATCATAAAATGCAATTAATTTTTTTTTTAAATTCTCAAAAAAATTCTCACTGAGACTCATTCGCCACCTTGGGCGAATTAGTCCCTATGCATATTATGTGCTACATTTTCTGGCATTTAAAGTTCAATTTATAAGTTTCTATTTTTTGTTATTTCCATCCTTCTATCCATCCATGAAACAACCAAATCACCCTACAATACCACCTCTTAAGATGTTTGGTTACTTACATCTTGAAACAAAATTCGAACCTAAGTTCCCTATAATAGGTGAACCTATTTCCTTTAAACAAGCAAACACTCAACCATTTTATGATAAAAAAAAGTAACAAACACTCCCATCAATCTAGAAGAAACATATGGAAAAGGATTCACAATCTTGAGTAGACAAGGATGTGATACAACAAGTGAACATGAGATTCATCAAATCCTAGAGAAAATACCAATTATGGGTAAGTGCAAAAGATGGGGGGCCAAAAAGGGGGATTAAGTGACCACTTTTTTTTGAAATCAAGAATTATTGACCTTAGACATGGAATTGAGGATAGTTACACTCAATATTTTGAGATGCAACAAAAAAAGGAGCATAGTGCTTCGAGTCTACTTTCTAAACTACAAATTTATTTTGAAAATGGTTGAGATTAAGGGGATGAAAAGAGGGATGCACTTAAATTGGTATTGTTTTTGTTTGAAAAAAATAACATAGGAAGTTTTGTGCGTACCTAGCATGGTGAACATTTTTTTAGTATTTTTAAAATCATTTCGGTGAGAAATTAGCTAACAGTATGCAGTTGATGCATGATTTTTCTAATAATTTTTTAATTAATATTTTATTTTTTACTAATTTTCAAAGTGGACACTTCCTGAAAAATAGAATTTTGGCTATGTTACCCCTACAAATTTTGGATACTAATTAAATTTTTCTTTAAAAAAAAAAATGTAGAATGAAGTCTAGTTTCTTGAGTCACCAAAAAGTGTATACCTTGGCACTTTATCACTCATTTTGGCCTTTTTCAGTGGATTTTGGTCTCGATCACCTTGATTCAGCCTTGTAATCTTGCAATTCATCAATAACATAACAATGTTTTACTAAGGTGTTGTGAAGTGTTGTAATACATTTCCTCACTTTTCTAAGACCCTTTCGACATAATTCACCTAAATAATGTATTCTTACACCTTCCTAAGCCTTAAGAAAGAGTGTTGTAAAGTGTTGTGTTGCATTTTCACACTTATCTAGGCTTATCACCTCTCAATCAACCCTTTTTCTATGCTAATTTGTCCTTTTAATGCATCATCAATTTTGACCTAAGTGTGTTTCGGGAGGCAAGTCTGATAAACTTTATAAAACATAAGTTAATTCTCGACAATCATCAAAATTTTCCTAGGAGGACTAGGTTGCCACTTTGGGCGACCTAGTCCCTTTAAGCATAAAATTCAAATTTTAAATAAGATTCAATGGGAATCTTGCCTCCTAAACCCTAAGATCAGCCTATTAGGTTGCATTTCAGTTCACATGTACAAATAATGGTTTCTACCTCCATTTTGCCTCTCTCCTAGTTCATTTTTACTCTCCTAAGTTCATTTTTCACCTTCACTCCCTCTTCACAAGCACTCAAGCATCCAAGTCTTCACAAGCAAGCATACACGCATTAGGGTTTTCAGACTAACTCCATTGGAGCTACTCATGCATGTCGTAGACCATCAACAAAGGTTTGGTAAGAATTTCTATTGTGTTATCATTCACTCTTGCTTTCCTTTGTATTTATCTCATTTGGGTTTAATCACCTACAAAGGGGTTTGACTTAGGCAAACCTCTATATCCTAACACCAACAATTTCTAGTCTTTGCATGTGTTTGTAGATCTTTTGATGCAAGTTAGGTGAAGGAAATCGTTTTGCAAGTACCAACATTCTCCTCAAGTCAACTCCAAGTCTCAAACCCTAGGAAGGACAAAAGACAAGTTGCAAGTCACTTTCAGGGGTTCCTATCATGAGTTGTTGCAGAGAAGGGGAACATCAATCGAGACCCACAAAACCAAATCCCGATTCCTCAGAAAGCCACAAGAGGACTAAGTCTCCCCTATTGGTGACCTTATCCCTGTGCTATGCTTGGAAAAGGGTTTCTATGTTTTTGGGTACCCATTTCCCCGAAACCTGTGTTTGGGAAAGTTTTCCAGTTGGAGGACTAGGTCGCCCCACTTGGAATAAGTGTCCTTCTGTCATTTTCAATCATTTTCCAAAAGCTTCCAAGAGTATTCATTTGCAACAATATTTCTCCAGGTGCACACCTTCTCTCCCTCTCTATCATTTTCCAGAAAACACACATTTAGGGCATATAGTTAATTAGTTTGCATTAACTTAGTTTTACTTTATCTACATTTGCATAAATTTAGATTAGTTTCATTTTACTTTCAGCTTTAGCCACACATCACATACATTCACAACCATCATCAAATCCCTCTCCCCCTTTTGAATGAACCAATGCCATTAACACATATCAACAAAGAGGAAAGAGTGCTATTCCTAAATCCAGTGCTCTTAGAGTGAAAAACCCTAAGAGCCTAGTAAAGGGATCCTCTATCCCTTGTTAGACCATATATGTTTTTGGTGGTTCATTTCTAAAAAAGTAATTTATTTTAAATTTTGATGAATGGTTAATTTATAATGGAAAAAATACCAAACATTATTTTTTTCCAAAAAAGAGACATACAAACAAAATAAATTATAGATGAAAGGATTAACATTGTCAAAAAGTAAAAAAATTACATTGTTGGATAGCTAAGAAAGAGCCTAACATTACCCAAATGTTTGGTTTGTTTGACATTGAAACATGTGCAATCCCGATGTTGAGTGTAAACCCTATTATGTGAAATATTATAGAATTTACAAAAACACATCTCTGGTCATTACGAAGGCCCTCCAAGCCTTTGGGTTGGTATTCCAAGGAAAATACCAAGCCTAAGGCTTGGGGATTCCCAAAACAAGATATAATGTGAGCGCATTATAATGTGTTCACATTATATCTTAGTTTTGACATGGATTTTTGCATTTATGCGGGTCATGTCTAGTGAGACATAGCATGAGCATGGTATAACACACTCATGTTATGTCTTTCTTTATGTTAACTGCTACTCTATTGAATGTATTTTTATATATTTTTATTTTTTATGTACATGTATGCTTGTATGTCATGTATGTATGTATGTATGTATGTATGCATTCTTGTATGTATGTATCAATGCATGTATGTATGTATGCCTATATACCTATGTAAGATTGCATTTACATATATACATGTATTCTTGTATGTATGTAGGATTGTATGTACATATGCATTATGCTTATATGTATGTAAGTATGTATGCATTTATGTATGTCTTTAGAGGGAGGGATAATTTTAATAGAGAGAGAGTTTTCTAGGTAGGGTGAGAGGGAGAGAGGGAGGGAGAGACCTAAGAGAGAGAGATAGAGAGGTAGTAAGAGAGATTATTGAGAGAGAGAGAGAGCGGGTGGAAGGGAGAGTCTAAGAGAGGGAGTGGGAGAGAAGGGATTGGAGTGAGAGGGACTTAGCTAGGTAGGGTGGGAGGGAGAGAGAGAGAGAGAGAGGGGGTGGGTGGGAGAGAGATAATTGAGAGAGAGGGAGAGAGAGAGAGATGGGGGGAGAAAGGGAGGGAGATAAATAGAGAGTTATGTAGGTAGGGTACTAGAGGGAGAGATTTGAGAGTGTGAGGGGGGTGAGAGGGAGTGCGAGCGAGGGGGAGTGGGAGAGAGAGAGTGTGAGAGTGAGAGACCTGAGAGAGGGAGAGGGTGTGGGAGGGAGTAACCTAAGAGAGGGAGAGATAGAGGGGGGTGGAGTGAGAGTGTCTTATCTAGGTAGGATGGGAGGGATAGATAGAGAGAGGGGAGAGAGAGAGAGAGTTACCTAGGTAGGGTGCTAGAGGGAGAGACTTGAGAGAGAGGGGGAGATATGAAGTGGGAGAGAGAGAGTGATGTAGAGGCAGTGGGAGGTAGATAGAGAGAGATAGATAGAGGGAGCGAGAGAGAGTGGTAGGGATTGATTGAATGATAGGTACGTAGAAATAGGGAGAGGGTAGATAGAGACAATTAGAGAGGGTAGTAGAGAGGGAGGGAGAGAGAGGTGAGATGTATAGATAGAGAGAAATGCATAAGGGTTGAGGGATTAGGGTGGAGGACCTATAGGGTTGATGGTTTAGGGTATTGGGTTGAGGGTATAGAGTTGAGGGATTAGGGTTGAGGGTAGAGGGTATTGGGTTGAGGGTAGAGGGTAAAAGGTTTAAGGGTTTAGGGTTGAGGGTTTAAGGTAGAGGGTTTAGGGTATAGGTTTTAGGGTATATGGTTGAAGGATTAGGTTTAGGGTCTAATGTAAAGGGTAGAGGGTATAGGGGTTGAGGGTTTAGGGTTTCAGGGTTGAGGGTTGAGGGATTAAGGGTTGAGGGTTGAGGGCTGAAGGATTAAGGGTTTAATGTATAGGGTAGAGGGTAGAGGGTTTAAGGGTTGAGGGTAAAGAGTTTAAGGTTGAGGGTAGAGGATTGAGGGTATAGGGTTGAGGGATTAGGGTTGTGGGTCCAATATATAGGGTAGAGGGTATAGGGGTTGAGGGATTAGCATAGAGAATTTTATTAGGTTTAAGGGTTTAAGGGTAGAGGGTAGAGGGTAGAGGGTAGAGGGTTTAAGGGTTGAGGGTTGAGGGTTGAGGGTTTAGGGTTGAGTTTTTAAGGTTTTAAGGGTTGATGGTTTAGGGTAGAGAGGGAGGGATGTATGGATGGATAGATGGAGGAAGAATTGAGATAGAGAGGAGGGAAGAGGAGGGAGGGACAAAGATTAATGAGGGTTTAGGATCCAATGTATAGGGTACATGGTTGAGAATTGAGTGTATAGGGTTGAGGACCTATAGGGTTGATTCTTTAGGGTATAGGGTTGATAGATGAGGGTTACGGGTAGAGGGTAGAAAGTTTAAGGGTTTAGGGTTGAGGATTTAGGGTTGAGGGTAGATGGTTTAGGGTTTAGGGTATAGGTTTGAGGGTAGATGGTTGAAGGATTAGGGTTGAGGGTCCAATGTATAGGGCAGAGGGTATAAGGGTTGAGAGTTGAGGGATTAAGGGTTGAGGGTTGAGAATTGAGGGTTGAGGGTTTAATGTATAGGGTAGAGGGTAGAGGGTAGAGGGTTTAAGGGTTTATGGTTTAAGGGATGAGTATTGAGGGTTCAGGGTTCAGGTTAGAGGGTTGATGGTATATGATTAATTGATTAGTGTTGAGGGTCTATTGTAAAGGGTAGAGGGTATAGGGGTTAAGGGATTAAGGTTTAAGGGTTGAAAGTTTAAGGGTAGAGGGTAGAGGGTAGAGGGTAGAGGGTAGAGGGTTGAGGGTTGAGGAATTAGGGTAGAGAGTTTACTTGGGTTTAAGGGTTTAAGGGTTGAGGGTAGGGGGTATTTGGTTGAGGGTAGAGGGTAGAGGGTTGGGGGATTAGGGTTGAAGTTCTAATGTATAGGTTAGAGGGTATCGGGGTTGAGGGTTTAGGGTTTGAGGGTTGAGGATTGAGGGATTAAGGGTTGAGGGTTTAGAATTGAGGGTTGAGGGTTTAATGTAGAGGGTAGAGGGTAGAGGGTTTAAATGTTTAGATTTTAAGGGTTGAGGGTTGAGGGTTTAAGGTTGAGGGTAGAGGATTGTTGGTATAGGGTTGGGGGATTAGGGTTGTGGGTCTAATGTATAGGGTAGAAGGTATAGGGGTTGAGGGATTAAGGGTTGAGGGTTTATGGATTAGGGTAGAGAGTTTACTTAGGTTTAAGGGTTTAAGGGTTGAGGGATTAGGGTTGAGGGTAGAGGGTATTGGGTTAAGGGCAGAGGGTAGAGGGTTTAGGGTTTAAGGGTTGAGGGTTGAGGGTTTATGGTTGAGTGTTTAAGGGTTTAAGGGTTGAGGGTATATGGTTGAGGGATTAGGGTAGAGAGGGAGGTATGGAGGGAGGGAGAGATGGGGGGATAAGTGAGATAAAGAGAAATAGAGAAGAAGAGGGAGGGACAAAGATACATGAGGATTGAGGATCCAATGTATAGGGTAGAGGGTATAGGGTTGAAAACCTATAAGGTTGATGGTTTAGGGTATTGGGTTGAGGGTATATGGTTGAGGGTTGAGGGTTGGGGGTAGAGGGTAGAAGGTTTAAGAATTTAGGGTTTAGGGTTGAGGGTGGAGGGTTTAGGGTTTAGGGTATAGGTTTAAGGGTACGTGATTGAATGATTAGGGTTGAGTGTCCAATGTATAGGGTATAGGGTATAGGGGTTGAGGGTTGAGGGTTTAATGTATAGGGTAGAGGGTAGAGGGTGGATGGTTTAAGGGTTTAGTGTTTAACAATTGAGGTTTGAGGGTTGAGGGTTTAGGGTAGAGGGTTTAGGTATAGGGTTGAGGGATTAGGGTTGAGGGTCTATTGTATAGGGTAGAGGGTATTGGGGTTGATGAATTAGGATTTAAGGGTTGAGGGTAGAGGGTAGAGGGTAGAGGGTAGAGGGTAGAGGCATTAAGGGCTGAGGGTTGAGGGATTAGGGTAAATATTTTACTTGGGTTTAAGGGTTGAGGGATTAGAGTTGAGGGTAGAGGGTAGAGGGTAGAGGGTTGGGGTATTAGGGTTAAGGGTCCAATGTAGAGGGTAGAGGGTATAGGGGTTGAGGGATTAGGGTTTAACGGTTGAGGGTTGAGGGTTGAGGGTTGAGGGTAGAGGGTAGAGGGTTTAAGGGTTTAGGGTTTAAGGGTTGAGGGTTGAGTGTTTAGGGTTTAGGGTTGAGTCTTTAAGGGTTTAAGGGTTGAGGGTATATGATAGAGGGATTAGGTTAGAGATGGAGGGATGGATTGAGGGAAATATGGTGGGATAACTGAGATAGTGAGAAGGAGAGAAGAGGAGAGAGAGACAAAGATATATGAGGGTTGAGGGTTGAGAATTGAGGGTATAGGGTTGAGGACCTATAGGGTTGAGGGATGAGGGTACATATGAGCCATCCAAGAGATCTCAACCAAAAAATAAATGCAACATCCTTATTTTGATGATCTTGACAAATCTCAATTCTAATTTGAAGCCATTATAAAAGAGCATGTGAAGCTTAGTGAGGGAATCTGAAGTTATAAATCTGAAGTTAACCTTGTCATGAGCACCCATGATGTAGACACTATAAGATAATCTTGAATGTATGAGTGACATTGTAAAAGATCTGTGAGAATGAAGTACCTAAGGAATCCTTGAATAAATCTCAATTTATTGTAAACATCATATTTTTTCTCATGATTTTGTATTACCACTTGAATGTTTCAAAAAATAATTGTGCCTAAAAGTACAAGCACTTGGGTTTTAGAATGGTGTATGAAGCATATTAGACAATTGTATCACAAACATAAGAATTAGGAAAACCAAATAAATCTCATTTTATTGTAAACATCATATTATTAATTAGTGAGTGTAATAACCATTGATGGTTACCAATCATTTTTATTCTTCTTTTATTCTCTTCGTATTATAACTAGCACCAATTGACTAACTTATTATAAAAACTCCATTTATTAAAACAAATCAACCTAATGATTATATATCAATATCAATATACAATACCATCTACTCACATAAACATTTGTAATGATATTTACTCAATTTTTGAAATTTATTGCTGCCCTCAAACATTTGTAATTCATGCAACATAGTCCCTTAAGAGTCCAAATTGCAAAAGGGCAGCAATCTTTGATGGCCTGTTACCTAGATACTGTGTCAATTATGGGAATTTTGTTTAAGGAATCAAGATCATGTAGGGCACCTCTACAATAACCTCTTTTGGTTTTTGTTATATCGGAGTCAATTTTTTGTGGTGTCCAATTTTGACTTGATGGAAAAAGTGTTAGTTGAAAGCAATGTAAAGTTCCAAAGTGGTGCAAATTTTGTTTTGCAACTCATGTGACTAAACGGATTGTTCCAACATGTTTGGATGGGTAAATTTATGCTAAGCATGGTCCTCTTTCACACCCAAACATGTCGAATTGCTCTGAGCTACGTGCAACCGACTTGATCCCTCAAGGGTCCAAAGTGCAAAAGGGCAACAATCTTTGACAAACTATTACTCAGAAACTGTGATGTTTACAAAATCTTCGTCTGAGCCTATGGGATCGTGTTTGGCCCCTCTACAATAACCTCTCTTAATTTTTTCTATCTCATTATTTTTCCCCATGGTTTCCAGTGATTACTTGATGGAAAAAGTGTCAAATGAAAGTAGTGTAGAGGGGCTTCGAGCTACGTTCAACCGACCTAATCCCTTAAGGGTCCAAAGTGCAAAAGGGTAGCAATATTTGATAGGATATTACTCATAAAATGTGACACTTACAAAATATTTTTCTGAGCCTATGCGATCACATTGGGCCCCTCTACAATAACCTCTCTCATTTTTTGTTATCTCAAAGTCATTTTCTTGTGGTGTCTAGTTTTCAATCGATAGAAAAAGTATCAAATGCAAGTAGTGTAAAGTTGCAAAGTGGTGCAAATTTCATTCTACAGCTTGTGTGACCAAATGGACTATTCCAACATGTCTGAATGGGTATTTTTACACTAGGAATGGTCCTCTTTCATACCCATGCACGCCAAATTGCTCCAAGCTATGTTCAACAAACTTGATCCCTTAAGGGTCCAAAGCATAAAAGGACAACAATTTTTGATGAGCTATTGCTCAAAAATTGTCATGCTTATGAACTTTATTTTTGAGCCTATGAGATTTCATTGGGCCCCTCTACAATAACCTCTCTCAGTTTTTGTTGTACTAGAGTCATTTTCCCGTGGTGTTCAATTTTCACTTGATGAAAAAAGTGTCAAATGCAAGTAGTGTAAAGTTGCAAAGTGGTGCAAGTTTTTTTTTTCAACTCGTGTGACCAAACATAATGTTCCAACACATTTGGATGGGTACGTTTACACTAGTTATTGTCCTCTTTCACACCCAAACACACTGAATTGCTCTAAGCTACATTGAACTAACTCGATCCCTTAAGGGTCCAAAGTGCAAAAGGGCAGCGATCTTTGACGAGATATTACTCAAAATTCATGATGCTTACAAAATATTCATGTCTATAGGATCACATTGGGCTCCTCTACAATAAATTCTCTCAGTTTTTGTTATCTTAGAGTCATTTTCCCATGGTGTCCAATTTTCACTTAATGAAAAAATGTGTCAAATGCAAGTAGTGTAAAGTTGTAAAGTGGTGCAAATTTTGTTTTACAACTCCTGTGACCAAAAATACTATTCCAACATATTTGGATGGGTAAATTTATGCTAAAAATGGTCCTGTTTCACACCCAAACACACTGAATCACTATGAGCTACGTTCAACCGACTCGATCCCTTAAGGGTCCAAAGTGCAAAAGGGCAACAATCTTTGATAGGCTATTACTCAGAGACTGTGACATTAAAAAACTCTCTTTTTGAGCTTACAGGATCAAGTTGGTCCCCTCTACAATAATATCTCTCATTTTTTGTTATCTTAGAGTCATTTTCCCATGGTGTCCAATTTTCACTTAATAGAAAAAGTGTCAAATGCAAGTAGTGTAAAGTTGCAAAATGGTACAACTTTTATTTTGCAACTTGTGTGACCAAATATACTATCCAACACATCTAGATGGGTATTTTTACGCTAGGAATGGTCGTCTTTCACACCCAAACATGCCAAATCACTCTGAGTTATGTTCAACCGACTCGATCCGTTAAGGGTCCAAAGTGCAAAAGGGCAACAATATTTGATGGGCTATTACTCAGAAACCGTAATGCACATGAATTCTCTATATGAGCCTATATGATCACATTGGGCCCCTCTATAATAACCTCTCTTTGTTTTTGTTATCTCGAAGTCATTTTCCCGTGGTGTCCAGTTTTTACTTGATGGAAAAAGTGTCAAATGCAAGCAGTGTAAAGTTTCAAAGTGGTGCAACTTTCATTCTACAACTCATGTGAACAAATGGACTATTCCAACACATCCAGATGGGTATGTTTATCCTATGCATGGTACTCTTTTGTACCCAAACACGTTGAATCACTTCGAGCTACATTCAACTGGATCGGTATTATATAGATCATAATTCTTCTTTATCTTTAAGATCTTCTAGGTTTGGAAATGGTTTCACCAAGATGTCAAGGGTGATTTTTTATTTATTCAGTTATGCCTATGTGGGTTCATTTTCCTTATCTCTCATTGTAATTTTGGGTGGATTTTTCTTTCAAAGTATTGGGAATGCTTTGCCTATTTTCTAGTTGGTAGTTGTCATTCTAGAAGGCTCATCTCTTGATATATATATATATATATATATATATTATGCATTCTTAATCAATTATCAAGTTAATCAATGCATTTATTTATAATTAATCTTTTCTTTTCAATTTGTGCAATTTTATAATTTGTAACTCCACTATTACTCCTATAAATATTGAAGTTGTTTAGAATTAATCAATAAATATTCAAGACAAACCACATGAAGGACAAGAATGATCAATGCTAGGGCTAACCAATTAACAAGTATACATGTGAATAAGGGAAGCACAAGTACTCAAATACACGTAAGCCTTGAAGTATACACACAAATACATAGTATACGTAAATTAATACAAATTATATGCATGAATATAAGGTATAGAATGAAAACACGTAAGTCACAAAGTATACATTGAAATACATGTAAGTCACAAAGTATGCATGTAATTTGTAAACTATACACTTGAATACACATAACTCATATCTATTGAATTGTGGATTTATAATGCAAATATGGACACCATCGATAAAAAATATTTTTATTAACCAAATAGCCATTTAGGTATACATCAATATATGTCGATATAAGTATAAAATATATACAAAATAGCCATATAGGCTTACAAGAATACCATATAGACATACAATGTGAAATATATCTAAAATAAAATATGTACGAAAATTCCCTATAGGCATACAAAAAAGGGCTCTAGAATCAAAAGTCATTGCTCTCCATACCCTCGAAACAAATTCTTGCCCTTTGCGTGTTGACCGAATGGCGATAAATTTGTCACTTATTTTTTATGAGGTCAAGGAGTGCTCCTGCTCCTCCTCCTAAGGTTTAGTTCTTGGTTAAGTTGTATTTGTTACAATAACAATTAAAGACATTAATATATAGAAATTACATTATAAAAAATGGTAGATTTAAAAAATAATCACTTATTGCCACTAGACGATCACTCTCTTTGAGGGAAAGGTTCACGTGCCCATGATGAGGCATGGTAAAGCCCTATAAAAAACCATCCAAAGAGAAATTAAACTACAGAACAATAATGGTTTGATTTTTCACTAACTAACAACTATAACAACAATTATAAATTGAAATTTAGTAATCTGCCTCATACCTTCGTAAAGGGAATTGAGGAGTCTATAGAAGATGAAAGAACAAGCTCCATTTCCATATGAAAATTTGGAGGTGTATCCACTTCCAACATTTGAAAATAAGACAACAAATTATTCGATCACGAAAACTACTATATTGATGCACATCATGGCTTTTAATGTATGAGATAATGAACAAAATTTTGAGTACTTATTAAACTATATAATTTTTACTATCATGCTTATAATTTTCCCTATCCATAGCTTGTTCAAAAGCACATGTTTTTAGGATTTTATCCATAGTAGCATGGCGGTGAACCATTTGATAAAATGCTTTGGTAGAAATGTACGATAATTTTGGTAGGATAAAAAATGTAGTGAATTGTTTGAAAAAATGCCTCTAAGAAATGGGGTCTCATGGTGATGGAATGCCATTAAAAACAAATGTTTCATGGCATCCCATCACCATGAGACCACATATTTTCAAGGTATATTTTCAAATGAATCACTACCTTGACTATGATATTTCTTACTATTATGCTTTGATTAATTTTTTCCAAGCATCCATAGTTTGTTGGAAAGAACCTATTTTAGGATTTTAGCCATAGCAACAAGGAAGTGAGTATTTTGATACAATTATTTGGTATACATGTATGAAAAATGTGGTAGCATAGAAAAGGCAGTGAGTTGTTTGAAAAAATGCCTCAAAGAAATGTGGTCTCATGGTGATGGAATGGCATTGCATCACCATGAGACCGCATTTCTTTGATGCATTTTTTCAAGCTACTCAATTCCTTGGCTATGCTATTGCTTACTATTATGCTTTGATAGATTTTTTCCAAGCATCCATAGTTTGTTGGAAAGCACCTTTTTTAGGCTTTTACCATAGCAGCAAGGAAGTTCAAGTAGTTTAATAAAATGCTTTGGTAGACATGTATGGAAAATGTGGTAGCATAGAAAATGCAATGAGCTATTTGAAAAAATACCTCAAACAAATGTGGTCTCATAGTGATGGAATAGATTTCCATCACCATAAGACCACATTTCTTTGATGATTTTTTTCAAAATACTCACTGCCTTGTCTATGTTATTGCTTACTATTATGCTTTGATATATATTTTTCAAGCATCCATAGTTTGTTGAAAGCACCTAATTTAGGATTTTAGTGATAGCAGCAAGGAAGTGAGTAGATTGATTAAATTCTTTGGTAGACATGTATGAAAAATGTGGTAGCATAGAAAAGGTGGTGAGTTGTTTGAAAAAATGCCTCAAGGAAATGAGGTCTCATGGTGATGGAATGGAATTCCATTACCATGAGACCACATTTCTTCGAGGCATTCTTTCAAACTACTCACTACCTTGTCTATGCTATTGCTTACTATTATGCTTTGATAGATTTTTTCCAAGCATCCATAGTTTGTTTGGTTAAGGCTTTTAGCCATAGTAGCAAGGAAATGAATTGTTTGATAAAATGATTTGGTAGACATGTATGGAAAATGTGGTAGCATAGAAAAGGTGGTGAGGTTTTTGAAAACATGCCTCTAAGAAATGTGGTCTCATGGTGATGGAATGGCATTCCATCGCCATGAGACCACATTTTTTTAAGGAATTTTTTCAAACTACTCACTGCCTTGTCTATGCTTACTATTATTCTTTGATAGATTTTTTTTCCAAGAATCCATAGTTTGTTGCAAAGCACCTTTTTTTAGGATTTTTGCCATAGCATCAAGGAAGTGAACTATTTGATAAAATTATTTGGTAGACATGCATGGAAAATGTGGTAGCATAGAAAAGGTGGTGAGTTGTTTGAAATTTTACCTCAAAGAAATTGGGTCACATGGTGATGTCTTGGACATCACCATGAGACCACATTTCTTTGAGGCATTTTTATAAACAACTCATTGCTTTGTCTATGCTATTGCTTACTAAATTATTCTTTCATATATTTCTTCCAAGCATCCATAGCATAGACAAGGCAATGAACTGTTTGAAAAGATGCCTCAATAAAAAGTGGTCTCATGGAATTCCATGACAAGCAAATGCAATTGTTAGATGCTCCTAGTTATTTCTTATGCTATGTGAATTAATTACATCACTACTTATGTTGACTTTCTAAACAACTATATTGTAGTCAAAAAAATTTCATCTATCAACATCTAGATATTAGTTATGGAATGTGAAGTAATTCTTTTAGTTTGAAAGATGTGCAATGAAATGTAATCAACGATATAAATATAAACTACACAAATCTATTAAGTACAATTCATTAGTTAAACTCTTTATTCTATTGTACCTGCATGTAGGTTTGTCTAACTCGACTAGCACTACGAGGTGTTCCCACAAAACCTCCAATATTAGCCTATTCAACATCCAAAATCAGATATTAAAATACCATTCATATAACAATGCTATTAACATGTAATAAATTTATAATTTAACTTACTAGTTACATACCTCAACATTAGATGTAGTGGAGTAATAAGTAGGTGTAGGGTCAATGTATCCAGTATCAACACTTTGACCCTGAAATTTTATTCAAATCATAAAACTAAATTAGCTAATCTTGCATTTAAAAATTAAAATTTAATAAATTAAATTCAATTAACATGCTAGTATTAACCTAAGTATCAATGCCATAAGCCTCATTCAAAATGTCAAATTCCCTCACCATCTCCATATCTGTAGATGTATCATGTGCAATAGTTTCCTAAGTGTCAGTGGGCTCATATGAACAAGTCGTCCTACAAGACTAACACAAATGGGGTGGAAGCCCATGACTCGAAGACTCCCTTGGATGGTGTTGTACTATATGACTGGTATGTTGGATGAAACTCTGTTTCAAAGAGGTGATAGCCTGCAAAATTTCTACCTCGTCACACTCCTTTGTGATAGAAGGGATAATAATGTGCTCATGATGCAGCCTAGCGAGAGTTCATCTCACTTGCCACCTAGGATCCTGTCGTGCACCAAGTCTATCTTGAGCCGACCCCCACCTCTCCCCTAGAAGTTCATCATATCAAAATAATTCTGGATTTTGTTCAGGATGAACTCACAATATAGTTTCCTCAGGAAATATTGTGGGACTTCGCAATTGTTGCATGGTGGGTAATCAAAAACCATGTACCACCTATCTCAAAAAGGTTCCCGATCCCTTGGTTGTCACACCAATGGATAGGAAATCTCTTTGCATTGAGGTCAAGATTTTGATTTGTGCTAGGGTCGGTGAATAAAGAGCACAAATCTAATTTTGTAATTTTTTGATCTTTTACATCTTTATATGATAATTTATCCTTGTAAAAATTCTTAGTCACTTCCCTCCTATCTTGCCAACCACATAATTGTTTTTTCATTGCATTTGCATGCTTTAGAAATTCTTTAAGTGAATTTGCAAGTGTTCTTCTCTCCATGGTTGAACCTGTTGGATCATTCAATCTCGTTATTAACTCCTCAATTTGTTTTTTATTGTTTTCAATTACCCCCATTAAATTTTTCCAAGTGCTAGGAAGATTTTGAGGGATTGGTGGAGGAGATTGTTGTTGTGGTTTTTGAACTTGACGATTTTATTCATGTTTTTTTTACTCTAGTTGTTGAGGATTTTCAAGAGGGTTTTGAAGAGGGTTTCCAGGATCATTAATATTTCCTAGAAATTCAACAAATGAATATCAAAAACAACCTAAAACTAACAAATTCACAACAAAAAACAAACAATCCTTACCTATTCAACCTCCTCATGGATGTGGCAACATCCCAACGATGAAATAGAAACAAATTGAAAAAAAAATTGCATGATTGTCTCCTCCCACAATGCGAGCATGCAAGAGATTTTTTTTTTTGCCACGGGCAGCAAAAAAAAGTAGTCAACATACACATGAATTTGATTTGTTTTTTTTCTTATTATAGCTCATAACACGAGCACATTATTCTGCACTCGTGTTATAACATGACTGCATAATAGGCTCGATGTGGATAAGATTTAGACTTGGCACACCAAGAAATAATGTGAGTGTGTTATAACGAAGTCATGTTATAACACGATCACATTATAATGCACTCGCATTATAGCCTATCAAAACGTTTTTTAAAATTTTGGCCACAATTTGGCCCCCCATCTTTTTGCAGTCACCCCTAATAAGAACATAAAGGGTTTAGGATATCAAGACCCCTCTCACAAAATAAGTGCTCCTAAAGAATACTTAAGGCTTTGTAGTGATGGTACATTGATCTTATATTCTCCTTCCAATATGAACGCCCTTCTTCCTAAAGAAGAACCAATGATTCATACAAATGACAATAATGATAGGATCACCTTAGATCCTCCTCAACCTCCAACTTGAGAATTTGGTGAATCTAGCAAGTGCAAGAGGCCCTACAAGCTACAAAAGCTAAAGTTCCCTTGTTCACTGCCTGAAAGTGAAAGGAAACTACAACTGCTTCTAAACAAAGAACTAATAACATTACCACCAATGAAAGACAGACTAATACTATATCCTAAAGATGCAAAAGTTCCACATTTTTGATACCATAGAAATTTTGGACATAGTAATGATGAGTGTCGTGCATTCAAGTTAGTATTGAACAAATTTCACTTTGATGGCAATGATTCCATCAAGTGATTGCATAACATATCCTTTTCCAACTCTTGTCATGTAATAGTTGTAGAACATTTTATTCACACTATCACATGATCTTTCCCATCACTTACCTTGGCTCATTCTTGTCTCGCACTCAGTGGGGGAAAAAATTAAACAACCTTGTCCTAGTAATGCATTTGTCGTTGTACCTTAGGTTTGTTGTTTGCCTTCCGCTTATACATAATTAAATTGGGAGGCAGACAACCTGCTTTAGGTTGAATCACCTGTGCCTTACTAGTCTTTTGCATTATTTCATTTTCATTTTCTTTTGTGTGATTGCATGTGCATGATGCAATCCCCCATGATTTTTTTTGGATATATCTCTCTCTTTGTGACATTCCACTATTTGTACCTTCCTTCTTTTCTATGTCGTCAATTTTTTACTTTTCACTCTTTATCTTTTTCATTTGTCTTTTTTTCTCCTTTTGGGGATGACGAAAGGCATCGAGACATTCATGTCTCTTCCATGTTGAACCAAAATATTTTTTGTTCCTTTATATTTTATTTTTCTTGTGTTTTCCTTTTGGGGATGATGCAAGGCTTCGATCTGCATTCACGTCTCTTCCATGTTGATTCAAAAGTTTATTCATTCCTTTATCTTTTCTTTGTCTTTTGTTTTCCTTTTCAGGATGATGCAAGGTGTCGATACATTCATGTCTCTTCCATGTTGAACCAAAATATTTTATGTCCCTTTATCTTTTCTAAATGTCTTGTGTTTTCCTTTTGGGATGACACAAGGCATCGAGACATTCACGTCTCTTCCATGTTGACCCAAAAGGTTTTTCTTTATTTTTTCTCTTTTTGTGTCATTCTTATAGTTCTATGTGTATTTGGGGAATGATGATAGTTCTAATCTCTCTTAAAAACATTGCAACAAGAAAATATTGACCCCAAATCGATAGATCCCTTATGTGTTTAGTATTTTGACTTTGGGGGCAACCCCTCTCTTTTCTTTTTATTTTACATGACACGGATTTACTTGGAAACATATGACTTGGCATTTATGGATTTCCAAGTTGGATCTCATGTCATTCTTTGTTAGAATTTATCATTTTCTACTTAAAATTAATTGTTCACATCATGGTGTTTAGCAATTTATTTAAAGTGGGGGCATACAATGGCAGTATTCTTTTTGCATTTTTTATTTTCATGGTTCATGGTGCAATATTTTTATTTCATACGATGTGTTTGTCATTGTGTGGATGACATATGGTGTAATGTCCCTCAAGATAATGATTTATCTTAGCATACTAAATTCCTCTTAATGGCTTGATGCGACTCACTACATCCCCTAAGTTGTGAATCTTCTATTCTTTGATTGGTCCTCTCTTGGAGACATTAGGCACAATGTTCCCTAAGTTAAGACCTTGCATAACACAACTTACATGCTTGTAGATCCAATTTTTTTGTTCATAAGATCCAAGCATATGAAGTTTCACTTGTCTCATTAAGCTCGAAAACCATTTTGTGGTGCCTTATCAAAGTTATCAGGGGGTATAATTTTGGTATGGTTTGAGCGGGTAGCTCGATCGAGGTATGACTTTCCCCATAGCCACTCACGTGTGTGTGTGAGTACATACCAACCATGAGTGTATGTTTCTCACCTTCTTGGACTTCTCACCCAATAGAAAACTAAGAGTTTCGTTGCCTCAAAGTGAGCATGCATTTTTTGGACAAACAACCTAGATTTGATCCACATCACGATGGACAAATAGCCGAAGCTTGATCTGACTCTTTTATTTTTTTATCTTTTATCTTTTTCATCTTTGACAGTGTATGATTTTGCTTTGTTGTTTCTCTTATATCATTTTCATGTGTGTTATTTTTTGCCTATGTTGTTTTGCTATGGGATCTTGATCCTAGGAGCTTGATCACCCCTCTTGATCATTGCCATCCTATCTTACCAAAATTGGTACACTTGGACCCCTCTTGATACATATTTATCTACTTTAGTGTGAGTTTGAAGCAAGTTCATCCTCTCACTAAAGTGGAGGCTAAACGGAGCAATGGAAAAAGTATCCCTTCTACTTTTCCTTGCTTGTTTGGACCCTCCTTGTGAATGAGGCTTAATGTTGCCTTCATTTAGTGTTATAATGTGGTTGACACATTCACATTAGGTCTTGGGCCCTTTTGAGCTAATGAATTTAAATTATACCTTGAGAAAGTGTGGTGAAGTGTTGCAACACACTTTTACATTTTTCTAGGGTTTTATTAAGTAACTAAACCTAATAAACCTCTTTTTAATCAAAATAAACCATAATCTTTACTTATTTTAAGTGTTGTAAAGTGTTGTAACACACTTTCACACTTTTCTAGGGTTTTCATTAATAATTGGGCTTTCTTATGCTTTAATTGGCCCTATTTTGCATCTACAAGCCTCATTTAATGCATCTTTTCAAGGATAATCCCAACACCAACCATTAGCTAATCATAGTTCAGGTGTTTTAGGCTTGATTGGCCTAGATTTAGTGATTTGGGACTCATTCAACACCTTGGGTGAATGAGTTCCACCTAGATCTTTTGGCCCCAAATATGATTTCACACATTTCTATCCATTTTTAAATTTGGTCCCAAAAATTAGGCCTGGTGGGACTCATTCACCACCTTGGGCGAATGAGTCTCATGTGGCCCAAAATAAAAAATTAATTCAAATTTATGGTATAATTCTATTCTCCTAGACTTGATGTTGGCTTGTAGTGTTGTAATTTCAGGAATTCTTGCAAAATTGAGTATAAATACAAGGTTCTTTCACTCATTTTCACCCCAAGCATTGAAGTATTGATCCTTATAGAACGTTTGAGTTCACAAAAGCATTCAATAATTCACAAGAGAGTTCAAGGGTAGATTATCAAGCATTTTAGATATTTTTTCAAGTATCAATCATCATGTCAAAGATTTCATGCATCATGTTTTTTTTTTAGCTAACAATTGTGATGTCGGGTTTATGATTCAAACAAGCATTACATTCAAGATCTATCTCCTTCAAGAAAGAGTCAAGATCTACATCCATTGGATCCATCTCATACATGTTTGTAGCCTCTTATTGCTAGGGTTTGGTGAGTTGAAACATCTTATTTTATTCATTCATCATTCTTCGTCCATATTTTATTTTATTTCAAGGTTTGACTACCAATAAGGGGTTTGACCATGGCAAACCCCTATTCACTAAACCAACAAAATTTTTTCCTCTCCTGTGTGTGATTTGGAAGTCTAGGTTGTAGATTTCCTGGAGAGCAATATTGGAGAAAAATTGTCAAGTCATTTGTAAAATTGTCATCAAGCATTGAAGAACATTGGAGAAGACCTACAGGTAGCAAATCAGAGACTTAGATCCGAAAACCAATTAGGAAGGATAGAGTAGGAAAAGAAGAGTAGGATCAACCTTTGAAGCTTCAGAAAAGACTAACTAGACTACTTCATCAATTTTGGTGAATGAGTCCTAGTTCTAGTCAAATTTCATATTTTTATAGATTCAGATACCCATTTGGCAGATTCTTGTTCTCGCACAAAAACCCAGTTTTTGGATTGATTCAATAAACTAGGCGAATGAGTCCCAGTCAATAATAAGAATTGAATTTCCAACATTTCAGACCTCCTTCCAGCCATCTCTATATTTCCAGGTGCACATCTTCCTTTATGTTCCTTTCTATTTCATTTCATTCACTTTTCTAGGTCATTTAGTGTTACTTTTCATTCAATTAGGGTTTAGTGGTTAATCTTGCATTTCATTATATTTTCCAAGTCTAAACTTGGTGGTGAACGGTCCCTTAGTAGTTTAGGTTTAGTCCCTAGGACAACCCTATTACAAGATCTCTTTCCCTTTTGCATTGATATCTTTAGGGTTACCCTTGAATGGAATAGTTGAAAGTGGGTGTGCTCTATGTCCTAAGCCATACGATAGCACTTCATACCCACAATTTTCATTTGTTCCAACTAGTTAGTGACTTAAGTCTTTCTCCAAAGTAAATTCCATCATTTAAATCAACTCCAAACTATCAATAGACTTCACATTTGTTTTTATAGACCCATGCAATTTTTAATGTATTTGTTTGTTAACCAATAATCATGGGTCCTTAAAATTTTATGTTTTTTATCACAATGAAAAGCTAGCTAGTAACCTATTAGTTGGTCCTTAGGCATTATCTTTGTTGTTTTTTTTGGTCCCCATAGATAGATTATTTTCCTCATTTCTATAGAGTTAGCTAGCTAATTATGTATCACATGTACATTCATCTCAATATAATGGTTGAGTAATCACCCTATATTTTTTTCTCTACCAATGACCCAATATTTAACAAAGTATTATGGGTACAACATAAAAAAATTAAAATTATTTCAAACTCTTGAAATAGTAAGAAAATGAATAAGTTAGTATTAGTTCAATTTAAAAAAGCATTAGACATAATATTATCGAAAGCTACTAGTTTCAATTTCTTTTGGGTGAGATTATCTTTATAAATAATGTAAAGTTGTCTAGTGTGTTGGTAGATTTCAAGCGGATTTAAATTCATATTTTTTAATTTAAAAAAAATACACATAAGGAGATAGGCCTTTGTTAGCCACAATTGAGGGCAAAGACCAATGACTAAGCCTATTGACCATGGTAATGCCAATGAAGGGTCAATCACCAACTAACATCCATGTGTGGCTATATTGTCATGCTAGTTGTTGTGCCCTTGTGTTGTCAACAAAGTACCAAGGGACACATGGGTTTGTAGACCTTATATCACCCCTTAAAAATTTATATTTCATAAATTTTTAATTGTAGAAATGAAAAAAGTATCCCTCTACTTTTCCTTGCTTGTTTGGGCCCTCCTTGTTGCCTTGATTTAGTGTTGTTATGTGTTTAACACATTCACAAATTAGGTCTTGGGCCCTTGTGAGCTAAATGAACTCAATTTTACCTTAATTAAGGTGTTGTAAAGTGGTGTACCACACTTTCAAAATTTTCTAGGGTTTTCATAAATAATTGGGCTTCTTTGTGCATTATTTGGCCTTAATTAATGCATCTTTTCGAGGATAATCCTAAAATAAAGAACCATCCAATCATAATTCAGGTGTTTTTAGGTTGTGTGGCCTAGATTTACTGATCTAGGACTCTTACACCACCTTGGGTGTATGGGTCCCACCTAGGATTTTGGGCCTCAATTTGGATTTTACATCATTCTAAGCATTTTAAAAAATCTGTCCCATAGTTGAGCCTAATGGGACTCATATTACACTTCTGGTGTATGAGTCCCATGTGGCCCAAAATCAAAATTAATTCAAATTCTTGACAAGATTTTATTCTCCTAGATCTGATGTCAGCTTGTAGTGTTGCAATTTTGGGAAATTTGGCATAAAAATATAAATACAATATTATTTCACTCATTTTCATCCAAGACTTTCATGAGAGAATTACTAATAGAAAATTCAAGTTCATAAGAGCATTCAGGTGTTTACAAAAGCATTCAAAAGCATTCAAGGCTTGATTATCAAGTGTTTTGGAGCATTATTCAAGTATCGAGCATCATGTCAAAGTCATCATGCATCATGCTTGTTTTTGAGATAAAAATTGTGATGTAGGGTTTTATGATTCAAGCAAGCATTCAAGTCAAGATCTATCACATTCAAGCAAGAGTCAAAATCTACATCCATTGGAGCCACTTCATACATGTTTGTAGCACTTTATTGCTAGGGTTTGGTGAGTTGCAACATTATATTTTGTTCATTCAACATTCCTTCATCTTATTTCATTTCATTTCAAGGTTTGATTACCAAAATAGGGTTTGACTAAGGCAAAACCCTTTCCACTAACAAAATAACATGTATCCCTCTCTTTTTTGTGTGTTTTACAGATCTAGGTTAAAGACATATTGAAGAGCAATTTTGGAGAAAGTTTTCAAAGTCATCATCTTGCATTGGAGATCATTGGAAGACATCTACAGGTTGCAAATCTAAGATTCAGATGTGGAAATCAAGTGGAAAGGACAAATCATACATTGAAGAGCAAAATCAGACTTTGAACTTCCAAAAAACCCTAACTGGAATGATACGCCATTTTTGGCGTAGGAGTCCCAATTGGTGGCACCTTCAAATATTGCAAATTTGAAGTTCCCATATTGAAAATTTTGGCTTTGCACACGTAGAAATGCCCGTGAAAAATCTGCCTAAGTGATCTACTTTGGAGGGTCATAAATCAAAGCCAATTGATTTTCATGCCAAATCCTTTTGTGGGCATACTCATGTGACATATTCGAACATGCCTCTCAGCTTTTAGCTTCCCATGATGAGTTTTGGCAGGGTTTTGAAATGCAAATCTAGAGGGTTTTGGGATTGTTTTGTTGATTGTGAGTTTTCAGTTTTGCGAAGTGGCCTCTTGATCGAGCTGATGTTTCATAGTTGGATGATTGTTATGATGAAAGGATCGTTGCCCTACATTCTGATCACATTCATATGCTCTTTGGTCCAGTTTTAGAGCCTCAGGATCTGATTTTTTATTTCTTTTGAGATAAAAAGCACATGCAGTTTGTTTTGCTTTTACATCTACATTTTTGGAACTTTTCAAGGTGGTCAATTTTGACCCCTAATATCTCATGAAGAATGTTGATTGAGTAAAAGCCCTATTTCACACATACTCAATGGTCCTAAATGATCTGGGGTGTCCAGTGGTAGCTTCCTAGGAGGTGATTTGATATTTTTCAAGGAGGTGACTTTGTGAGCTCTAATTGGTTTTTGAGAGGTGTAAATGTAGAAAAGTCTGATTGAGACACTTTGGATGTTAATATATTGCACCTAAAGATGAATTTCTCCAAGTTTTTTGTTGCACTAAATTTTTGGTTCAAATTTCTACATGCATGCTCAATTTTAGGCTCACAGGATGAGTTTTGACAAGTTATTTAATTGATTTATGATTGCGACAAGGCCAAAATTGGTGTTCTAAAAAGTTTCAAATTTGGAAATTATAATGGAAACCCATTTTTCATTTTGGTATAAAAAATCTCCACTTACATTCTCATCAAAATTGGAGACGATATGATGCATTATTTTAATGCATCTTAGTCGCAACAAAGGCATCTGGTAGGCCAGTTTACAAAGGAGGTCCTAGAAATCTCTTTGTGATGCAAGTTTTGAGGAAATGGGTTTTCTCTAAATAATTTATAATATCCCTATGCAAATTTTTGTGGCTCCAAGTATCCCAAGTGGAATTAAAATTTGCAAAGTTCCTAAAGTTTTAAAAACATAATATTTAAAATGCTTTGCATATTTTAAATATTATAAAAGTGAATTTTCATATTTAAAGGGAAGGAATTAGGAGAGATTAAATATTAAAAAGTTTTATAAATTTAAACTATATAAAAATGATTTTCTTGTGCATGACAATCTCTCCCGCTAGCTCGTGGAAGCTCTTGTTGAGGGCACCATAAACTCATGGGGATGCGGGGATTGGTGATAATGTTGGGAGGTAGTGTTTGGGGTAGATTTTGATCTGAAATTTCTATTGCAAGGAAGATTGAGATTTTTCCATCTCCATTGAGGCGTTTTGGAGGTCTTCTAGGCTGGATTCAAAATGATTTTTGTCTGATGAAAGCTACAATCACGTTTTTGAGCTTCCAGGCATCTTTTGGGGGTCAATTTGAGCTCAAATTGCTAATTCATGCTCTGAATTCACCCACTGATCATTCCTAGTGCCTAAGAGGTATTTTTATTCATGCTTGGGATGGATTTTGAGTGCCAACATTGCCAAAACGCCCCTGCATAAAGAAAAACGACCCAGTAATAATAACAATTAGAATTGGAAGCTACTCCAATGTATTCTCTATAGTTGGGTTCAGTCAAGATCTTGAGAGGGGGATAGGGTTGCAGTAAACATTTTATTACATGCCATTTTTAAACATAGGCAAGCTTTCCCCGCTAGCCCATGGGGGGAAGTGCTGATGAAAAAAACATCCAATAGGGGAGCGAGCAGGCTCCGCGTAGCCCTTCTCAACATTGTGAACTTTATAAAATTTATAGAGGAAATGCTTAAAGTTTAATCTTTTATTTTTTAGAAAGTGTTGTGCGCTCAAGTATTTAATTGCCTTCCATCCCATCGAGTTAATGTTGTGTGAGAAGAAAGGCAACAGGGGTGCGGGGAATGGCTTATGGTGGGCCTACAAAAACTTTGAAAGGAAATGTTTGAAGTGATTATTTTTTCTGGATGATATAGTTTGAAGGCCTTCATTTCACTTTTCTAAAATGAGATTTTAAATATAAGGTGAAATATAGTGCATGGGTAAGTTTTTTAATAGCCTGGTGAAATTTTTCAAGTGCCTTCCAATTCAAAATATTCTTTGTTATTGGGAATTAAAAGGTGCATGACGGGTAAATGATTTTTACACAGCCAAGTGGTGCAAAACAAAAAAAGCAAAGGTAAAGAGTTTTACATTTGAAAGAATAAATTTTAAATGTAAAGTGAAAAGTAAAGGGGCATGGTGAGAGTAAAAAATATTAAGGGCTTCCATTATAAAAGTTGGAGAACTTTATTTGTTGGGAAGTAAAGATAAAAAGTGTAGGAGGAAAAATATGGATAAGTAAGGGATTTCACGAGAGAGCAAAAACAAAACCAGTTTTCATGTAGCAAGGTAAAAAATGGAAGAGGAGGTGAAATCTTTTGTAAGAAAATATATTTTTCAACTGTACATAGAATAAAGAAGGATGATGACTCTTCAAGGCGGAGAATCTTTTTCTCTTGCAGGGCAAGCGATTGATGAAGCAGGAAAATAGATTGCAGATTGGAGCTTCTCTTCAAGTGGTGGGCAGTTACAAATCAAGGGAGTTGAAGATGCCAAGTGTCTTCCACAGATTGATTTTAGGGCTGCTTCTTCCTCTTCCTATTGTCTTCTTTACTCATTGTATAGGGTTCTGAACTTTTTGTTTAGGGGAAGGAAATAGAGAATGCTTAGATGGGAATTAGGGTTTTACTTACAGTAAATGAATGTACATATTTTTATAACAGTGTCAACTAGTTTGAGAAAATCAATGAAAATATTGCAAAAGCTATCTCCATTTTGTGTTCTCAAATTGCATATGGATTCAACATATCAAGTATATGTTGATTTGTCATTGCACTCTTTTTGTAGTTGTGTGATTTGTGTATGGGTTTCTTCAAGTTAAGAATTAATTTATGTATGCAAATTACTGTGGGTTTGAGGGAATCAAATAGATCTTTAAGGATGGTTATGTAGTAATATGAGAGGTTACAATTAATGTAATGAATTAATTGTTAGAGGGCCACTAATTTGAAGTAACTTGTTGTTTAAATTTTCATTCATGAACTTAGGTTTGACTCCATGCCTTAGGATTAGGCATTGATCTATGATATTACCCAAATCATTTTCAAAAACAATCTAAATCATTTAAATCTGTTACTTTGGTCCTTCTCTTTTCCTTTCATGTTTAAGTTATCATAGTTTCTTGTATCTTCATGTTATTTGAGAGAATATAGGGGCTAAGTGAGAGAATTTTACCTAGTAACCCTCTATGTGTTTAAGATGAAGATGTCTAAATTATGTGTTCTCAACAATGTTAAATATAAATGGGATTATGCTTGAACCTAGAAGGATATATAATACCCATCACTCATATACCTAAGAACTATCCACTTTTATAGGTCTGTAATTTGTTATTTGGCATAATTTTATCATACATTTAGGCCTATAATTAGGAACACCCTCTTGAGTCTTCTGGAGCTCAAAGTGCAGAAGACTTTCATAGCCTTGTTCATTGGCTTTTCTTGTCTTCAACTTGTTGATAGTGTATATTCATTGTCCTAAACATTGTATCCCCTAGTTTAGGCATTGTGTTTCTCCTTAGGGTTGAAGGTTGCAAGAAAAATAACCAACAAATTGGTGACTCTACTGGGGAGAAATTTGAATCTCCAGTCAAATAAAGACTGATATTTCATAGAGTCATATTATTTGCTAATCTGAACATTTGGTTCAAATATTGAAGGAAATCATACCTGGAGAAGGAAATTGTTGCAGTAAACCTAAAAGTTTGATGATCTGTGGTGCTCTGCTGGTGAAATGAACTCAAAAGGGGATTTATCTTTGAAATAGCTTCATACTGCTTGAAGTTCACTCCTCTATGAAGAGTGGTGAAAACTCTATCAAAAGAACCTGATGAAGATGTGAATAAAGTTTCAGATCTATAAATATTTCCAGTCAAGAAGAAGAATTTGCAATACCTACAACATATCCAGGTATGTTTCACTTTTTGGTTTTCAAGAAATTTGTGGGTAAAAATAATATTTTAAAGGACCTTAAAATAATTTGGCTCCCTATTGAGTGAAGAAGTACATGCTTGTTCTTGAAATATGCCCACTAAATAGATCTTAGGTGTAGATGCATTTATAATATTGAGTTTGTGTACTTTTGAGTTATAACTTACAACCTGTGTATTATGTTGAAGAAGTACATGCTTGTTCTTGAAATATGCCCACTAAATAGATATTAGGTGTAGATGCATTTATACATTGTGGTATTCTAAGGTCATGATGAAAGCCAAAAATAGGACAGTGAATGTTCAACTATAGAGTTGATATTTGAAAGTTTTTGAAAAGGAATGTCAAAATGCATTAATATATGCATCCTTGTATGGTTCCTAGTGCAACCATAATTTGTGATCAGCCCCAGCCAGGTTTTCAAAAAAAAAATAACACTAAAAGATATAGACCCATCAATTTCAGTGGCATTAATGGTTACCCAAATGTCATTCCATCTAAAATCAAAGATAAGATACCAAAATTTAATGGTGATAAGTTTGAATCAACAAGTAGACATCTGCAAGAGTTTGTTAATGTGATGGATGAATATGAGGTATATCACGAGGATGTGATCATGAGGCTCTTTTTTCAATCTCTAAAAGGAGATGCAAGAGATTGGTTTTCTTCTTTATCGAAATATTTTATATATTCTTGGGAGGAGTTTAAAGTAGTGTTCATGGAGCAATTTGGTGAAAGGGTTGATCCCATTTCAATGAGAGAAAAATTTATGAACATTAAGAAAGAAGAGGATGAGCTAGTCCCAACTTTCAATCTCAAATTTTCAAAGGTGATAAGCGATATTCCAGAAATTGTATGACCAAATTATGTAGTATGTTTGGTTATATACTTAAGTGCATTTAATAAAAAAATGAGTTATCTATTAAGAGATAAAGATTCTGCAACATTGCATCAAGCATATCAAATTTCCATGAATATTGAGAATAATTTGAAATATTCAATGATGAAAGGACATAAGGCTGTAAGTGTTGGTTATCCTAGCACACCTCATGCAAATTAAATTCATGGATTAGCCAATAGAAATGTTTGTCAATATGGTAATATTGAACTATTTTTTTCATTTCTCCATCATCACAACATGCAGATCATAGTGAACTCCAAGTTGAACATCAAAAAAAATTGAGCAAAATTGATCAAATGTCTTTTGTTTAAGAGTTATCTAACATGAAGAGGCATAAGCAAGAATCGCCCTATGATTTACTTTTGAGATTTTTGGATGGCTTGATGAAAGTCCCCAAAAATTTCAGACTTGAAGATTCAACATGTATTGATTTGTTTTGTGAAATTTATGATTCTGGGCTGAGTACCTTACCTAAGGAGTTGAAGCCTCATAGTTTTGACCATGTACTTGATTGGATAAATATTGTTGAAGGAGTCCAACATAATTATGCACAAAATGTGATATCTCAAAATGAAGATAGCAATTGTTCTATTGAGGAAAATTAGAACATGATACACAAAAATAAAAAGAGTATATCAAAAATGAAGATTCATGTTGTATGGATGAGGATATTGATTGTAATCAGATCACAAGCAACACGTATGAAGATGCTTACAACAATGATGAAGATGAAGATACATGGTATGATGACAAAATAGACATCCACAAACTGCTAGTGGGAGCAGGCCAAATTACTGGAGGAAGGCCTCAATCCCACTAAGGATCCCTAATCAATAAATTTTTTCAAGTTCCTCCCAAGGCATTCTGCCATAAGAGTAAAAAGAATAGGAGAGATGGGATCTCCCTACCTTAAACCTCTAGATTTCTTAAAGAAATGTGAAGGAGACCCATTCACTAATATTGAAATAGAAGCAAAAGAAATGAGTTGACTAACCATCTAAAGGACTCTATTGCTGAAACCAAACGATCTCATGATTCTGAGTAAGAAGTCCTAGTCAACACGATCATAGGCTTTTGAAATATCTAATTTAAGAAGAAAACCTTCAGTCTTAGACTCTGAGAGAGAATGAACATTTTCATGGACTGTTATAGTAGAGTCAAGGATCTGCCTTCTAGGAACAAAGCCATTCTGCTAAGGAGAAATCAGGGAAGGCAAAAGAAACAAAAGCTTAGAAGTTAGAACTTTAGAGATAATTTTGTAGAAGGAATCGCAAAGGCTTATAGGCTGGAAAGCTTCAAAGTCTGCACCTCCTGGGTGCTTTGGGACGAGGACCAAGACGATAGCATTTAGATTGTTAAGGATAATCCTTGAGTCAAAGAACTCTTTAACAACATTCACCACATCCTCTGCCATAATCTCCCAGAACCGCTGAAAGAAGAACATAGGGAATCCATCAAGTCTCGGGGCCTTATTTCCTTCAAAGGAGAAAAAAAAACTCTTAATTTCTTCCCTGGTCAAAATGGCAGTTAGCATTTTGTTATCTTCATCCTTAAAAAGTTCAGGGATGGCCTTCGAAAGATAATCTTACATTTCATGGTTAACTCCATCACTAGCTGAACGAAGCTCACTGAAGAAAAGGATAACTTGTCTTCTTATATCATCATCCTTCTCAAAATGACCTTCATTGTACTCGATGTGAGTATTCCTATTAGCTTCCATGTGTTTCAATGTAGTCATGTGAAAATATCTAGTATTTTTGTCACCAGTTGAGAGCCACAAAGCCCTAGATCTCTATCTCCAAAAATCCTCCTCTTTGGCTATTATATCATGCATTTTCACAAGTAGCTCATTTTCTTTAAACCTATTCTCAGCATTACATCCTTCCAACTGGATTTTCTCTTGAATATCCTTCAGATCAAGCTATAATTTAGACTTTTTACTAACGATGTTACCAAAGGATTCTTTGTTCCATATTCTAATCTTATTTTTGACTTCCCTCAGTTTTTTAGCAATACTAAACATAGTTTTCCTAGAGACAGAGATAATCCACCACTTCCTCATCTCCTCAAGGAGTTGAGGGTGGGAAGGCCACATGTGCATTCAAATCTAAAGGGGAAATTCCTCTTAGCCAAGATAGGGTCCTCCACAAAACTATTAGGATAGAAATCATAGCCCACCCTAGAGAG
This sequence comes from Sequoiadendron giganteum, assembly GCA_007115665.2. Classification (NCBI taxonomy): domain Eukaryota; kingdom Viridiplantae; phylum Streptophyta; class Pinopsida; order Cupressales; family Cupressaceae; genus Sequoiadendron; species Sequoiadendron giganteum. The sequence goes on along the minus strand of CM021106.1, from coordinate 542,677,656 downwards.
AGATTTTAAAGAACATAAATAATTTAAAAACCATTGGTCAGAAATTAAAGTCCTATCTAATCTAACTCAAATCAAATTCCTACCCACTCTTTGGTTTGATCAAGTAAAGGAGGCCCCTTGCAGCCCCAGATCAATCAATGCCTGATTATTAATGAATTCCAAAAGGTCCATTCTACTTTCCATATTTACTTGGGATCCTCCAAACTTCTCATTTTCCTAAAGAGGGGTATTGTAGTCTCCCATAACAACCCATATTTATTTCATAAATTTCTTGTGGAAGGCCGCTAACTCTTGCCAAAAATTCTTTCTTGCTCCTTTCCCGTTAGGGGCATAGATGTTAGACATGATCCAACTAAAATTATCTCTAATATGAGTAAATCTGGTGGCCACATGATTAGTGATTTCAAACAATGTTTCACCTTTAATAAAATTCAAATTCCAAAAGCTAACAAGTCCCCCTAAGGAACCATCAAAACTATTTCCCTGTACCCCACAAAACTTAAACATTTTAATCTTTTCCACTTTCTCTTTAGGCATTTTAGATTCGTGAATAAGTAAAATATTTGGTTTGTGATCCCTAAAAAAATTATGCAACACATCCTGATTATGGAGGGTATTCACCCCCCTTATATTCCATGACATAATCTTCATATCTTACCAGGGGAATGGAATTCGCAAATTTCGGGAATGGTTTTTTGAACACCATCCACTATGTCCTGAAAGCTTCCATGCTCCCTATTCCATTGAGCAGATCTTCTTCCTTGACTACTCTTAGTGGATCTGCAATCTTCCTTAGTGATAGTTCTGGTAGAAACTCCTTTCAGTATTCTTTGTTGTTGGTTTTTCTTCTTCTTCTTCCTAGTATAGGAGTTGACATCTTCTCTATTAGTATCTTCTTGACTTTCTTCCTCTTTTCCTAACTCTGAGTCCTTATCAGAAATCCCTTTTTGATCCAATGGAAGGGTGTACATCAAACCATTAATATTTTGGGTCATGTTCGCACTTGATTTCACCAAAGTCTAACTCGAATCCACTAAGGAATCCTTTACCGTTTCCAAAGAGTCAATTGATTCTGGATTCATAATTGAAACCTGGCTATAAATACCTCTGCCTCCAAAAGCCAAGGGCATGATGGGAATCCCAATATCCAGCATTAGATTGCCTTCCTTTATAGGAACGCCAAAGCCTTAGCTAGGAATATCTTCCAGGCCAATCTCTCCATCCCCATTCCCAAGAGTGTCATTCTCTGGCTTATTGTTAATAGGCTATTGAATCACCAAGCCACACTCTCCAACATCCAAGCCAACCTCATTGTCCTCCTTCCCACCAGTTACGATCTCTGGTTGATTATTTAAAGGCTCTTGAAACTCCAAATCAACTTGAATCCCCACATAGTCCTTATTTTTGGGGACTTTCACAAGATCCTCAGACTTCTTCCTATCTTTCTCTTTGATATGTTTTTCTTTGTTCAATTTTCCATCTCCTTTAAACTTATTTTTCTAGACTGGCATCGGTTTAGGCTGGGGCTTCTCTTTTATATTGCTGGCATTGAGCAGACATTTCCTTGCCCAATGCCCAAATTTTCTGCATTTAAATCACATAGAAGGAACCGTTTCAAACTCAATAGCTTGAATGCAGGTGCTCAGCTTCAATTGTATTTCAATAGATGATGGGAGGTCAATATTCTGGGATACACCCACATAGATTCTATCAAACACTAGCCTTCTCCTAGTCGCCGTCATTAGATCTATTGACAGGAGCTCACGAAAAGAGTTAGCCAATCCACTAAAGAAATCCACATTCTAGTATTCCAATGGAAGACCAGGGAGTCTAGCCCAAACTGGGACATTCTCAAAAATTGAGTCTAAAAGATCCAAGTTTGTGGTCCATTTCTTGAGAGCTAAGGAGGAATTTCCTATTACCTAAGGACCACCACTCCTCACAGTCAAAATATTCTCCTTATAGGAAAACTCAAAAGCAAAGTAACCCTTAGAAAGTGTAGAAACAAGAACTTGGCCATTAGTTCTCCACTTATTTTTAACAAAATTCCTAACAACTTCAATATTTGGTCTAGGGCCCATAAATTTTCCAACCAGCACTCTATCCATTAGAGAATTATTGTGATCAATGACTAGATGAAGGAAAAAAATGGAAAACTTACCCTTAGTCGAATCAGATATGTTGCAAAATGGGGGGAAGACTGATTTACCATTAGGTTTAACTCCAAACAGAGATGACCATGATTTTAGCTTAGCACCTTCCCCACCAGTGCCCCCCACCACGTTATTGGTTTTTTCAACCTCGTGTCCTTTAGTAATTCCAATAGGATTATCAGTCGGGACACCATTCCCTCTCGGGTCCACCTGAATGTTTCTTCCAGGGTCAGACTCTTCTAAATCATCCTTACCTTTCTTACCACTCGAATCTTGCATCGATTTTGCCTATGAATATTCAAAGCATGCTCTGCCATGACTTGCACCATTGTTCGAAGATTCAAAATTATTCTTCTCCCGCCCATTCTCTCGCCCGATCGTCATGTTCAAAAAACTCGTTGATTTCTAATATGGTGGATCTCATGTTAGTGAATGTGAAATTGAGTTCTTTTTTTATGTTCCTTATCTTCACAGTATGATTATGGACATGTTTTCATCCAATGAGGAAATCATTTTTGTGAAGGGAAACAAATATGCTTGTTCAATTGCTAATGAACAAATTTCATATAACAGTTAATTTTTGGCACTAAGGTCAATATTCCTATCAACTGATGGTGCGCATGAAGTTACTAGTACACATGAAAGTCTCTTTGTTGACCTTGTTAAATTTTAAAATGATAGCATTCAAAATATTTTAGATGAAGGTATTGTGGGTGTTGATAAATCTGATTCTTAGAACCTTGAGGAGGATTGCACATTTTTTTGAGGCATGGTGTCTTCTCTGATCATAATCATTATGAGGGGATTAGTAAATATGATAAGACTGTGTATTCATGTGATCTTGATCATTATCCTCATGTATTATCACTTGCTACAAAATCAAAAAATGAAGAGATTGGCAATGATATGGTCTATGTGATTTGGTTGCCATGTCATAACAAAGCTAAACAGGGAGAAAATTTCCACTTGTACAAAGGTAGCCTGACACTTTTGTTTGGAAAAATGTAGTCACTCATGTTTTTGTGGTCTGATAGAGGCAAGCATGGGTTGAGGGAGATCAACTCATTTGATAGGGGTAAGAATTGACTCCCCTTTCCATTTGGTGGCCTGGAGTCACCAAGTGAAGTTAAAAAATTGAATAAGGACTCTAGCACACAATGGACTCAACATTTGGTGTACTCCCCAAAGATTTGGATTCTTGCTATTCCCATAGGGGGCATACATCCCCAGTCGGAGCCACTAGTGGCACCTTCAAATTTTGCAAATTTGAAGTGCCCATATTGAAAATTTTGGCTTTGCACACTCAAAAGTGCCCTTGAAAATTCTACCTAAGTGACCTACTTTGGAGGGTCATAAATCAGAGCTAGTTGATTTTCATGCCAAATCATTTTGTGGGCATACTCATGTGACATATTTGAACATGCCTCTCAGTTTTAAGCTTCCCATGATGGGTTTTCATAGGGTTTTGAAATGCAAAGCTAGAGGGTTTTGGGACTATTTTGTTGATTGTGAGCTTTCAGTTCTACGAAGTGGCTTCCTGTTCCAGCTAATATTTCATAGCTGGATGATTTTCATGATGAAAGGATTGGTTCCTTGCATTCCCCTCACATTCATATTCTCCTTGGTCCAGTTTTAGAGCCTCTGTATCTAATTTGCTATTTTTTTTAGATCAAAATCAAATGTTGTTTGTTCTGCTTTTACATCTGCATTTTTGGAACTTTTCAAGGTGGTTAACTTTGACCCCTAATATCTTGTGAAGAATGTTGATTGAGGAAAATTCATCTTGCACACCTGCTCAGTGCTCCTAAATGATCTGGTGTTTTCTAGTGGTAGCTTCCCCAGAGGTGATTTGATATTTTTCAAGGAGGTGACTTGGTGAGCCCTAATTGGTTTTTGATAGGTGTAATTGCATAAAAGTTTGGGTGAGTCACTTTAGATGTTAATATCTTGCACCTAATGATAAGTTTTTCAAGCCGTTTATTGCAATAAATTTTTGGTTCAAATTCCTATAGGCATGCTCAATTTCAGGCTCCTAGAATGAGTTTTGACAAGTTATTTAATTGATTTTTGATCACGACAAGGCCAAAATTGGTGTTCCAGAAAGTTTCAAATTTGGAAATTATAAGGGAAACCCATTTATCATTTTGGCATAAAACATACTCAGCTACATTATCGTCAAAATCGGAAAGCATATGATGCATTATTTTAATAAATCTCAGTTGCAACAAAGGCATTCAACAAGCTAGTTTACAAAGGAGGTCCTAGAAATCTCTCAATGATACAAGTTTTGAGGAAATGGGTTTTCTCTAAATAATTTATAATATCCCTATGCAAATTTTTGTGGCTCCAGGTGTCCCATTTTGCACGCAGTGAATTTTGTCTATTTGATCTGCAAGTGAAATTAAAATTTGCAAAGTTCCTAAAGTTTTAAAAACATAATATTTAAAATGTTTTTCATATTTTAAATATTATAAAAGTGAATTTGCACGTGAAAAAGGGAGGAATTAGGGTAGATTAAATATTTCAAATTTTTATAAATTTAAACTTTATAAAATTGGTTTTACAAAGTTTTATAAAGTTAAACTTTATTAAATTGATTTTCTTGTGCATAGGAGTCTCTCCTACGAGCCTGTGGAAGCTAAGCCTCAA
>CM021106.1:542533283-542672754 GCA_007115665.2 Sequoiadendron giganteum | reverse complement strand
AGAGGATTGAGGGTATAGGGTTGGGGGATTAGGGTTGTGGGTCTAATATATAGGGTAGAAGGTATAGGGGTTGAGGGATTAAGGGTTGAGGGTTTATGGATTAGGGTAGAGATTTTACTTAGGTTTAAGGGTTTAAGGGTTGAGGGATTAGGGTTGAGGGTAAAGGGTATTGGTTTAAGGGCAGAGGGTAGAGGGTTTAGGGTTTAAGGGTTGAGGGTTGAGGGTTTAGGGTTGAGTGTTTAAGGGTTTAAGGGTTGAGGGTATACGATTGAGGGATTAGGGTAGAGAGGGAGGTATGGAGGGAGGGAGAGATGGGGGGATAAGTGAGATAAAGAGAAATAGAGAAGAAGAGGGAGGGACAAAGATACATGAGGATTGAGGATCCAATGTATAGGGTAGAGGGTATAGGGTTGAAAACCTATAAGGTTGATGGTTTAGGGTATTGGGTTGAGGGTATATGGTTGAGGGTTGAGGGTTGGGGGTAGAGGGTAGAAGGTTTAAGAATTTAGGGTTTAGGGTTGAGGGTGGAGGGTTTAGGGTTTAGGGTATAGGTTTAAGGGTACGTGATTGAATGATTAGGGTTGAGTGTCCAATGTATAGGGTATAGGGTATAGGGGTTGAGGGTTGAGGGTTTAATGTATAGGGTAGAGGGTAGAGGGTGGATGGTTTAAGGGTTTAGTGTTTAACAATTGAGGTTTGAGGGTTGAGGGTTTAGGGTAGAGGGTTTAGGTATAGGGTTGAGGGATTAGGGTTGAGGGTCTATTGTATAGGGTAGAGGGTATTGGGGTTGATGAATTAGGATTTAAGGGTTGAGGGTAGAGGGTAGAGGGTAGAGGGTAGAGGGTAGAGGCATTAAGGGCTGAGGGTTGAGGGATTAGGGTAAATATTTTACTTGGGTTTAAGGGTTGAGGGATTAGAGTTGAGGGTAGAGGGTAGAGGGTAGAGGGTTGGGGTATTAGGGTTAAGGGTCCAATGTAGAGGGTAGAGGGTATAGGGGTTGAGGGATTAGGGTTTAACGGTTGAGGGTTGAGGGTTGAGGGTTGAGGGTAGAGGGTAGAGGGTTTAAGGGTTTAGGGTTTAAGGGTTGAGGGTTGAGTGTTTAGGGTTTAGGGTTGAGTCTTTAAGGGTTTAAGGGTTGAGGGTATATGATAGAGGGATTAGGTTAGAGATGGAGGGATGGATTGAGGGAAATATGGTGGGATAACTGAGATAGTGAGAAGGAGAGAAGAGGAGAGAGAGACAAAGATATATGAGGGTTGAGGGTTGAGAATTGAGGGTATAGGGTTGAGGACCTATAGGGTTGAGGGATGAGGGTACATATGAGCCATCCAAGAGATCTCAACCAAAAAATAAATGCAACATCCTTATTTTGATGATCTTGACAAATCTCAATTCTAATTTGAAGCCATTATAAAAGAGCATGTGAAGCTTAGTGAGGGAATCTGAAGTTATAAATCTGAAGTTAACCTTGTCATGAGCACCCATGATGTAGACACTATAAGATAATCTTGAATGTATGAGTGACATTGTAAAAGATCTGTGAGAATGAAGTACCTAAGGAATCCTTGAATAAATCTCAATTTATTGTAAACATCATATTTTTTCTCATGATTTTGTATTACCACTTGAATGTTTCAAAAAATAATTGTGCCTAAAAGTACAAGCACTTGGGTTTTAGAATGGTGTATGAAGCATATTAGACAATTGTATCACAAACATAAGAATTAGGAAAACCAAATAAATCTCATTTTATTGTAAACATCATATTATTAATTAGTGAGTGTAATAACCATTGATGGTTACCAATCATTTTTATTCTTCTTTTATTCTCTTCGTATTATAACTAGCACCAATTGACTAACTTATTATAAAAACTCCATTTATTAAAACAAATCAACCTAATGATTATATATCAATATCAATATACAATACCATCTACTCACATAAACATTTGTAATGATATTTACTCAATTTTTGAAATTTATTGCTGCCCTCAAACATTTGTAATTCATGCAACATAGTCCCTTAAGAGTCCAAATTGCAAAAGGGCAGCAATCTTTGATGGCCTGTTACCTAGATACTGTGTCAATTATGGGAATTTTGTTTAAGGAATCAAGATCATGTAGGGCACCTCTACAATAACCTCTTTTGGTTTTTGTTATATCGGAGTCAATTTTTTGTGGTGTCCAATTTTGACTTGATGGAAAAAGTGTTAGTTGAAAGCAATGTAAAGTTCCAAAGTGGTGCAAATTTTGTTTTGCAACTCATGTGACTAAACGGATTGTTCCAACATGTTTGGATGGGTAAATTTATGCTAAGCATGGTCCTCTTTCACACCCAAACATGTCGAATTGCTCTGAGCTACGTGCAACCGACTTGATCCCTCAAGGGTCCAAAGTGCAAAAGGGCAACAATCTTTGACAAACTATTACTCAGAAACTGTGATGTTTACAAAATCTTCGTCTGAGCCTATGGGATCGTGTTTGGCCCCTCTACAATAACCTCTCTTAATTTTTTCTATCTCATTATTTTTCCCCATGGTTTCCAGTGATTACTTGATGGAAAAAGTGTCAAATGAAAGTAGTGTAGAGGGGCTTCGAGCTACGTTCAACCGACCTAATCCCTTAAGGGTCCAAAGTGCAAAAGGGTAGCAATATTTGATAGGATATTACTCATAAAATGTGACACTTACAAAATATTTTTCTGAGCCTATGCGATCACATTGGGCCCCTCTACAATAACCTCTCTCATTTTTTGTTATCTCAAAGTCATTTTCTTGTGGTGTCTAGTTTTCAATCGATAGAAAAAGTATCAAATGCAAGTAGTGTAAAGTTGCAAAGTGGTGCAAATTTCATTCTACAGCTTGTGTGACCAAATGGACTATTCCAACATGTCTGAATGGGTATTTTTACACTAGGAATGGTCCTCTTTCATACCCATGCACGCCAAATTGCTCCAAGCTATGTTCAACAAACTTGATCCCTTAAGGGTCCAAAGCATAAAAGGACAACAATTTTTGATGAGCTATTGCTCAAAAATTGTCATGCTTATGAACTTTATTTTTGAGCCTATGAGATTTCATTGGGCCCCTCTACAATAACCTCTCTCAGTTTTTGTTGTACTAGAGTCATTTTCCCGTGGTGTTCAATTTTCACTTGATGAAAAAAGTGTCAAATGCAAGTAGTGTAAAGTTGCAAAGTGGTGCAAGTTTTTTTTTTCAACTCGTGTGACCAAACATAATGTTCCAACACATTTGGATGGGTACGTTTACACTAGTTATTGTCCTCTTTCACACCCAAACACACTGAATTGCTCTAAGCTACATTGAACTAACTCGATCCCTTAAGGGTCCAAAGTGCAAAAGGGCAGCGATCTTTGACGAGATATTACTCAAAATTCATGATGCTTACAAAATATTCATGTCTATAGGATCACATTGGGCTCCTCTACAATAAATTCTCTCAGTTTTTGTTATCTTAGAGTCATTTTCCCATGGTGTCCAATTTTCACTTAATGAAAAAATGTGTCAAATGCAAGTAGTGTAAAGTTGTAAAGTGGTGCAAATTTTGTTTTACAACTCCTGTGACCAAAAATACTATTCCAACATATTTGGATGGGTAAATTTATGCTAAAAATGGTCCTGTTTCACACCCAAACACACTGAATCACTATGAGCTACGTTCAACCGACTCGATCCCTTAAGGGTCCAAAGTGCAAAAGGGCAACAATCTTTGATAGGCTATTACTCAGAGACTGTGACATTAAAAAACTCTCTTTTTGAGCTTACAGGATCAAGTTGGTCCCCTCTACAATAATATCTCTCATTTTTTGTTATCTTAGAGTCATTTTCCCATGGTGTCCAATTTTCACTTAATAGAAAAAGTGTCAAATGCAAGTAGTGTAAAGTTGCAAAATGGTACAACTTTTATTTTGCAACTTGTGTGACCAAATATACTATCCAACACATCTAGATGGGTATTTTTACGCTAGGAATGGTCGTCTTTCACACCCAAACATGCCAAATCACTCTGAGTTATGTTCAACCGACTCGATCCGTTAAGGGTCCAAAGTGCAAAAGGGCAACAATATTTGATGGGCTATTACTCAGAAACCGTAATGCACATGAATTCTCTATATGAGCCTATATGATCACATTGGGCCCCTCTATAATAACCTCTCTTTGTTTTTGTTATCTCGAAGTCATTTTCCCGTGGTGTCCAGTTTTTACTTGATGGAAAAAGTGTCAAATGCAAGCAGTGTAAAGTTTCAAAGTGGTGCAACTTTCATTCTACAACTCATGTGAACAAATGGACTATTCCAACACATCCAGATGGGTATGTTTATCCTATGCATGGTACTCTTTTGTACCCAAACACGTTGAATCACTTCGAGCTACATTCAACTGGATCGGTATTATATAGATCATAATTCTTCTTTATCTTTAAGATCTTCTAGGTTTGGAAATGGTTTCACCAAGATGTCAAGGGTGATTTTTTATTTATTCAGTTATGCCTATGTGGGTTCATTTTCCTTATCTCTCATTGTAATTTTGGGTGGATTTTTCTTTCAAAGTATTGGGAATGCTTTGCCTATTTTCTAGTTGGTAGTTGTCATTCTAGAAGGCTCATCTCTTGATATATATATATATATATATATATATTATGCATTCTTAATCAATTATCAAGTTAATCAATGCATTTATTTATAATTAATCTTTTCTTTTCAATTTGTGCAATTTTATAATTTGTAACTCCACTATTACTCCTATAAATATTGAAGTTGTTTAGCATTAATCAATAAATATTCAAGACAAACCACATGAAGGACAAGAATGATCAATGCTAGGGCTAACCAATTAATAAGTATACATGTGAATAAGGGAAGCACAAGTACTCAAATACACGTAAGCCTTAAAGTATACACACGAATACATAGTATACGTAAATTAATACAAAGTATATGCATGAATATAAGGTATAGAATGAAAACACATAAGTCACAAAGTATACATGTAATTTGTAAACTATACACTTGAATACACGTAACTCATATCTATTGAATTGTGGATTTATAATGCAAATATGGACACCATCGATAAAAAAGATTTTTATTAACCAAATATCCATTTAGGTATACATCAATATATGTCGATATAAGTATAAAATATATACAAAATAGCCATATAGGCTTACAAGAATACCATATAGACATACAATGTGAAATATATCTAAAATAAAATATGTACAAAAATTCCCTATAGGCATACAAAAAAGGGCTCTAGAATCAAAAGTCATTGCTCTCCATACCCTCGAAACAAATTCTTGCCCTTTGCGTGTTGACCGAATGGCGATAAATTTGTCACTTATTTTTTATGAGGTCAAGGAGTGCTCCTGCTCCTCCTCCTAAGGTTTAGTTCTTGGTTAAGTTGTATTTGTTACAATAACAATTAAAGACATTAATATATAGAAATTACATTATAAAAAATGGTAGATTTAACAAAATAATCACTTATTGCCACTAGACAATCACTCTCTTTGAGGGAAAGGTTCACGTGCCCATGATGAGGCAAACCATCCAAAGAGAAATTAAACTACGAAACAATAATGGTTTGATTTTTCACTAACTAACAACTATAACAACAATTATAAATTGAAATTTAGTAATCCGCCTCATACCTTCGTAAAGGGCATTGAGGAGTCCATATGAAAATTTGGAGGTGTATCCACTTCCAACATCTGAAAATAAGACAACAAATTATTCGATCACAAAAACTACTATATTGATGCACATCATGGCTTTTAATGTATGAGATAATGAACAAAATTTGGAGTACTTATTAAACTATATAATTTTTACTATCATGCTTACAATTTTCCCTATCCATAGCTTGTTCAAAAGCACATGTTTTTAGGCTTTTATCCATAGCAGCAAGGTAGTGAACCATTTGATAAAATTCTTTGGTAGAAATGTACGATAATTTTGGTAGGATACAAAATGTAGTGAATTGTTTGAAAAAATGCCTCAAAGAAATGGGGTCTCATGGTGATGGAATGCCATTACAAACAAATTTTTCATGGCATCCCATCACCATGAGACCACATATTTTCAAGGTATATTTTCAAATGAATCACTACCTTGACTATGATATTTCTTACTATTATGCTTTGATTAATTATGAAATATTCAATGATGAAAGGACATAAGGCTATAAGTGTTGGTTATCCTAGCACACCTCATGCAAATTAAATTCATGGATTAGCCAATAGAAATGTTTGTCAATATGGTAATATTGAACTATTTTTTTCATTTCTCCATCATCACAACATGCAGATCATAGTGAACTCCAAGTTGAACATCAAAAAAAATTGAGCAAAATTGATCAAATGTCTTTTGTTTAAGAGTTATCTAACATGAAGAGGCATAAGCAAGAATCGCCCTATGATTTACTTTTGAGATTTTTGGATGGCTTGATGAAAGTCCCCAAAAATTTCAGACTTGAAGATTCAACATGTATTGATTTGTTTTGTGAAATTTATGATTCTGGGCTGAGTACCTTACCTAAGGAGTTGAAGCCTCATAGTTTTGACCATGTACTTGATTGGATAAATATTGTTGAAGGAGTCCAACATAATTATGCACAAAATGTGATATCTCAAAATGAAGATAGCAATTGTTCTATTGAGGAAAATTAGAACATGATACACAAAAATAAAAAGAGTATATCAAAAATGAAGATTCATGTTGTATGGATGAGGATATTGATTGTAATCAGATCACAAGCAACACGTATGAAGATGCTTACAACAATGATGAAGATGAAGATACATGGTATGATGACAAAATAGACATCCACAAACTGCTAGTGGGAGCAGGCCAAATTACTGGAGGAAGGCCTCAATCCCACTAAGGATCCCTAATCAATAAATTTTTTCAAGTTCCTCCCAAGGCATTCTGCCATAAGAGTAAAAAGAATAGGAGAGATGGGATCTCCCTACCTTAAACCTCTAGATTTCTTAAAGAAATGTGAAGGAGACCCATTCACTAATATTGAAATAGAAGCAAAAGAAATGAGTTGACTAACCATCTAAAGGACTCTATTGCTGAAACCAAACGATCTCATGATTCTGAGTAAGAAGTCCTAGTCAACACGATCATAGGCTTTTGAAATATCTAATTTAAGAAGAAAACCTTCAGTCTTAGACTCTGAGAGAGAATGAACATTTTCATGGACTGTTATAGTAGAGTCAAGGATCTGCCTTCTAGGAACAAAGCCATTCTGCTAAGGAGAAATCAGGGAAGGCAAAAGAAACAAAAGCTTAGAAGTTAGAACTTTAGAGATAATTTTGTAGAAGGAATCGCAAAGGCTTATAGGCTGGAAAGCTTCAAAGTCTGCACCTCCTGGGTGCTTTGGGACGAGGACCAAGACGATAGCATTTAGATTGTTAAGGATAATCCTTGAGTCAAAGAACTCTTTAACAACATTCACCACATCCTCTGCCATAATCTCCCAGAACCGCTGAAAGAAGAACATAGGGAATCCATCAAGTCTCGGGGCCTTATTTCCTTCAAAGGAGAAAAAAAAACTCTTAATTTCTTCCCTGGTCAAAATGGCAGTTAGCATTTTGTTATCTTCATCCTTAAAAAGTTCAGGGATGGCCTTCGAAAGATAATCTTACATTTCATGGTTAACTCCATCACTAGCTGAACGAAGCTCACTGAAGAAAAGGATAACTTGTCTTCTTATATCATCATCCTTCTCAAAATGACCTTCATTGTACTCGATGTGAGTATTCCTATTAGCTTCCATGTGTTTCAATGTAGTCATGTGAAAATATCTAGTATTTTTGTCACCAGTTGAGAGCCACAAAGCCCTAGATCTCTATCTCCAAAAATCCTCCTCTTTGGCTATTATATCATGCATTTTCACAAGTAGCTCATTTTCTTTAAACCTATTCTCAGCATTACATCCTTCCAACTGGATTTTCTCTTGAATATCCTTCAGATCAAGCTATAATTTAGACTTTTTACTAACGATGTTACCAAAGGATTCTTTGTTCCATATTCTAATCTTATTTTTGACTTCCCTCAGTTTTTTAGCAATACTAAACATAGTTTTCCTAGAGACAGAGATAATCCACCACTTCCTCATCTCCTCAAGGAGTTGAGGGTGGGAAGGCCACATGTGCATTCAAATCTAAAGGGGAAATTCCTCTTAGCCAAGATAGGGTCCTCCACAAAACTATTAGGATAGAAATCATAGCCCACCCTAGAGAGAGATTTTAAAGAACATAAATAATTTAAAAACCATTGGTCAGAAATTAAAGTCCTATCTAATCTAACTCAAATCAAATTCCTACCCACTCTTTGGTTTGATCAAGTAAAGGAGGCCCCTTGCAGCCCCAGATCAATCAATGCCTGATTATTAATGAATTCCAAAAGGTCCATTCTACTTTCCATATTTACTTGGGATCCTCCAAACTTCTCATTTTCCTAAAGAGGGGTATTGTAGTCTCCCATAACAACCCATATTTATTTCATAAATTTCTTGTGGAAGGCCGCTAACTCTTGCCAAAAATTCTTTCTTGCTCCTTTCCCGTTAGGGGCATAGATGTTAGACATGATCCAACTAAAATTATCTCTAATATGAGTAAATCTGGTGGCCACATGATTAGTGATTTCAAACAATGTTTCACCTTTAATAAAATTCAAATTCCAAAAGCTAACAAGTCCCCCTAAGGAACCATCAAAACTATTTCCCTGTACCCCACAAAACTTAAACATTTTAATCTTTTCCACTTTCTCTTTAGGCATTTTAGATTCGTGAATAAGTAAAATATTTGGTTTGTGATCCCTAAAAAAATTATGCAACACATCCTGATTATGGAGGGTATTCACCCCCCTTATATTCCATGACATAATCTTCATATCTTACCAGGGGAATGGAATTCGCAAATTTCGGGAATGGTTTTTTGAACACCATCCACTATGTCCTGAAAGCTTCCATGCTCCCTATTCCATTGAGCAGATCTTCTTCCTTGACTACTCTTAGTGGATCTGCAATCTTCCTTAGTGATAGTTCTGGTAGAAACTCCTTTCAGTATTCTTTGTTGTTGGTTTTTCTTCTTCTTCTTCCTAGTATAGGAGTTGACATCTTCTCTATTAGTATCTTCTTGACTTTCTTCCTCTTTTCCTAACTCTGAGTCCTTATCAGAAATCCCTTTTTGATCCAATGGAAGGGTGTACATCAAACCATTAATATTTTGGGTCATGTTCGCACTTGATTTCACCAAAGTCTAACTCGAATCCACTAAGGAATCCTTTACCGTTTCCAAAGAGTCAATTGATTCTGGATTCATAATTGAAACCTGGCTATAAATACCTCTGCCTCCAAAAGCCAAGGGCATGATGGGAATCCCAATATCCAGCATTAGATTGCCTTCCTTTATAGGAACGCCAAAGCCTTAGCTAGGAATATCTTCCAGGCCAATCTCTCCATCCCCATTCCCAAGAGTGTCATTCTCTGGCTTATTGTTAATAGGCTATTGAATCACCAAGCCACACTCTCCAACATCCAAGCCAACCTCATTGTCCTCCTTCCCACCAGTTACGATCTCTGGTTGATTATTTAAAGGCTCTTGAAACTCCAAATCAACTTGAATCCCCACATAGTCCTTATTTTTGGGGACTTTCACAAGATCCTCAGACTTCTTCCTATCTTTCTCTTTGATATGTTTTTCTTTGTTCAATTTTCCATCTCCTTTAAACTTATTTTTCTAGACTGGCATCGGTTTAGGCTGGGGCTTCTCTTTTATATTGCTGGCATTGAGCAGACATTTCCTTGCCCAATGCCCAAATTTTCTGCATTTAAATCACATAGAAGGAACCGTTTCAAACTCAATAGCTTGAATGCAGGTGCTCAGCTTCAATTGTATTTCAATAGATGATGGGAGGTCAATATTCTGGGATACACCCACATAGATTCTATCAAACACTAGCCTTCTCCTAGTCGCCGTCATTAGATCTATTGACAGGAGCTCACGAAAAGAGTTAGCCAATCCACTAAAGAAATCCACATTCTAGTATTCCAATGGAAGACCAGGGAGTCTAGCCCAAACTGGGACATTCTCAAAAATTGAGTCTAAAAGATCCAAGTTTGTGGTCCATTTCTTGAGAGCTAAGGAGGAATTTCCTATTACCTAAGGACCACCACTCCTCACAGTCAAAATATTCTCCTTATAGGAAAACTCAAAAGCAAAGTAACCCTTAGAAAGTGTAGAAACAAGAACTTGGCCATTAGTTCTCCACTTATTTTTAACAAAATTCCTAACAACTTCAATATTTGGTCTAGGGCCCATAAATTTTCCAACCAGCACTCTATCCATTAGAGAATTATTGTGATCAATGACTAGATGAAGGAAAAAAATGGAAAACTTACCCTTAGTCGAATCAGATATGTTGCAAAATGGGGGGAAGACTGATTTACCATTAGGTTTAACTCCAAACAGAGATGACCATGATTTTAGCTTAGCACCTTCCCCACCAGTGCCCCCCACCACGTTATTGGTTTTTTCAACCTCGTGTCCTTTAGTAATTCCAATAGGATTATCAGTCGGGACACCATTCCCTCTCGGGTCCACCTGAATGTTTCTTCCAGGGTCAGACTCTTCTAAATCATCCTTACCTTTCTTACCACTCGAATCTTGCATCGATTTTGCCTATGAATATTCAAAGCATGCTCTGCCATGACTTGCACCATTGTTCGAAGATTCAAAATTATTCTTCTCCCGCCCATTCTCTCGCCCGATCGTCATGTTCAAAAAACTCGTTGATTTCTAATATGGTGGATCTCATGTTAGTGAATGTGAAATTGAGTTCTTTTTTTATGTTCCTTATCTTCACAGTATGATTATGGACATGTTTTCATCCAATGAGGAAATCATTTTTGTGAAGGGAAACAAATATGCTTGTTCAATTGCTAATGAACAAATTTCATATAACAGTTAATTTTTGGCACTAAGGTCAATATTCCTATCAACTGATGGTGCGCATGAAGTTACTAGTACACATGAAAGTCTCTTTGTTGACCTTGTTAAATTTTAAAATGATAGCATTCAAAATATTTTAGATGAAGGTATTGTGGGTGTTGATAAATCTGATTCTTAGAACCTTGAGGAGGATTGCACATTTTTTTGAGGCATGGTGTCTTCTCTGATCATAATCATTATGAGGGGATTAGTAAATATGATAAGACTGTGTATTCATGTGATCTTGATCATTATCCTCATGTATTATCACTTGCTACAAAATCAAAAAATGAAGAGATTGGCAATGATATGGTCTATGTGATTTGGTTGCCATGTCATAACAAAGCTAAACAGGGAGAAAATTTCCACTTGTACAAAGGTAGCCTGACACTTTTGTTTGGAAAAATGTAGTCACTCATGTTTTTGTGGTCTGATAGAGGCAAGCATGGGTTGAGGGAGATCAACTCATTTGATAGGGGTAAGAATTGACTCCCCTTTCCATTTGGTGGCCTGGAGTCACCAAGTGAAGTTAAAAAATTGAATAAGGACTCTAGCACACAATGGACTCAACATTTGGTGTACTCCCCAAAGATTTGGATTCTTGCTATTCCCATAGGGGGCATACATCCCCAGTCGGAGCCACTAGTGGCACCTTCAAATTTTGCAAATTTGAAGTGCCCATATTGAAAATTTTGGCTTTGCACACTCAAAAGTGCCCTTGAAAATTCTACCTAAGTGACCTACTTTGGAGGGTCATAAATCAGAGCTAGTTGATTTTCATGCCAAATCATTTTGTGGGCATACTCATGTGACATATTTGAACATGCCTCTCAGTTTTAAGCTTCCCATGATGGGTTTTCATAGGGTTTTGAAATGCAAAGCTAGAGGGTTTTGGGACTATTTTGTTGATTGTGAGCTTTCAGTTCTACGAAGT
This sequence comes from Sequoiadendron giganteum, assembly GCA_007115665.2. Taxonomy (NCBI): domain Eukaryota; kingdom Viridiplantae; phylum Streptophyta; class Pinopsida; order Cupressales; family Cupressaceae; genus Sequoiadendron; species Sequoiadendron giganteum. Next base: position 542,660,796 of record CM021106.1, on the reverse strand, counting down.
GGCTTCCTGTTCCAGCTAATATTTCATAGCTGGATGATTTTCATGATGAAAGGATTGGTTCCTTGCATTCCCCTCACATTCATATTCTCCTTGGTCCAGTTTTAGAGCCTCTGTATCTAATTTGCTATTTTTTTTAGATCAAAATCAAATGTTGTTTGTTCTGCTTTTACATCTGCATTTTTGGAACTTTTCAAGGTGGTTAACTTTGACCCCTAATATCTTGTGAAGAATGTTGATTGAGGAAAATTCATCTTGCACACCTGCTCAGTGCTCCTAAATGATCTGGTGTTTTCTAGTGGTAGCTTCCCCAGAGGTGATTTGATATTTTTCAAGGAGGTGACTTGGTGAGCCCTAATTGGTTTTTGATAGGTGTAATTGCATAAAAGTTTGGGTGAGTCACTTTAGATGTTAATATCTTGCACCTAATGATAAGTTTTTCAAGCCGTTTATTGCAATAAATTTTTGGTTCAAATTCCTATAGGCATGCTCAATTTCAGGCTCCTAGAATGAGTTTTGACAAGTTATTTAATTGATTTTTGATCACGACAAGGCCAAAATTGGTGTTCCAGAAAGTTTCAAATTTGGAAATTATAAGGGAAACCCATTTATCATTTTGGCATAAAACATACTCAGCTACATTATCGTCAAAATCGGAAAGCATATGATGCATTATTTTAATAAATCTCAGTTGCAACAAAGGCATTCAACAAGCTAGTTTACAAAGGAGGTCCTAGAAATCTCTCAATGATACAAGTTTTGAGGAAATGGGTTTTCTCTAAATAATTTATAATATCCCTATGCAAATTTTTGTGGCTCCAGGTGTCCCATTTTGCACGCAGTGAATTTTGTCTATTTGATCTGCAAGTGAAATTAAAATTTGCAAAGTTCCTAAAGTTTTAAAAACATAATATTTAAAATGTTTTTCATATTTTAAATATTATAAAAGTGAATTTGCACGTGAAAAAGGGAGGAATTAGGGTAGATTAAATATTTCAAATTTTTATAAAGTTAAACTTTATAAAATTGGTTTTACAAAGTTTTATAAAGTTAAACTTTATAAAATTGGTTTTACAAAGTTTTATAAAGTTAAACTTTATTAAATTGATTTTCTTGTGCATAGGAGTCTCTCCTACGAGCCTGTGGAGGCTAAGCCTCAAATTCACGAGGAAGTGGGGATTGGTGAGAATGTTTTGACTTTGTTCAATAATGCTTTCTCGTCAGCCTGTGGAAGAAATGCTCACAACATAGGAAAGTCACAAGGAAGCGAGGAGAATGCTGTGAGTAGTGTTTGGGGAAGATTTTGATTTGAAATTTATATTGTAGGGAAGATTGAGATGTTTGCATCTCCATTGAGGCATTTTGGACATCTTCTGGGCTGGATTCAAAATGATTTTTGTCTGATGAAAGTTGTAATCACGTTTTTTAGCTTCCACACATCTTTTGGGGGTCAATTTGAGCTCAAAATTGTTGATTCATGGTTTGAATTCATCCATTGACCATTCCTAGTGCTTGGGAGTTATTTTTATTCATGTTTGGGATGGGTTTTGAGTGTGAATATTTCCAAAAACGCCCATGCATCAAGAAAAACGACCTAGTAATAATAACAATTTTAATTGGAAGCTGTTGCAATTTATTCTCTATGGTTGGGTGCAGTCAAGAGCTTTAGAGGAGGATAGGGTTGTAGTAAACATTTGCTTATTTCATTTTCAAATAGAGGCAAGCTTTCCCTACCAGTCCATGGGGGAAGTGTTGATGATAGTAGCATCCAATGGGGGAGCAAGCAGGCTCCACATAGCCCTTCTCAACACTGTGAACCTTATAAAATTTATAAAGGAAATGCTTAAAGTTCAATCTTTTATTTTTTATAAAGTATTGTGCACTCAAGTATACAATTGTCTGCCAATCTGTTGAGTTATGTTGTGTGAGAAGAAGGGCAATGAGGGTGTGGGGAATGGCTTATGGTGTGCCTGCAAAAATTTTAACAGGAAATGTTTGAATAAATATTAATGTTGCCCTATGATATAGTTTAAAGGCGTTCATTTCACTTTTCTAAATGGAGATTTTAAATATAAGGTGAAATACAGTGCACAGGTAAGTTTTTAAATGGCTCAGTGAAATTTTCAAAGTGCCTTCAAAGTTAAAATATTCTTTGAATTGATGAGAATTAAAAGGTGAAGGACAGGTAAATAATATTTACACAGCTTGGTGCAAAAAAAAAGGTAAAGATTTTTACATTTAAAAGAGAATAAATTTTGAATGTAAAGTGAAAAGTAAAGGGGCACGGTGAGAGTTAAAAATATTAAGGGCTTCCATTATAAAAGTTAGAGAACTTTACTTGCTGGGAAGTAAAGATAAAAAGTGTAGCAGGAAAAATATGGATAAGTAAGGGCTTTCACGAGAGAGCAAAAATAGAACCAATTTTCACGTAGCAAGGTGAAAAATGGAAGAGGAGGTGAAATCTTTTGTAAGAAATGATATTTTTCAACTATAGAATAAAGAAGGATGATGAATCTTCAAGGTCGAGAATCTTTTTCTCTTGCACAACATCAATTAATGAAGCAGGAAAATAGATTGCAGATTAGAGCTTCTCTTCAAGTGGTGGGTAGTTACAAATCAAGGGAGTTGAAGATGCCAGGTGTCTTCCATGGATTGATTTTAGGGCTGCTTTTTCCTCTTCTTATTGTCTTCTTTTCTCATTATACAGGGTTCTGCACTTTTTTTTTAGGGGAAGGAAATAGAGAATGCTTAGCTGGGAATTGGGCTTTTACTTATAGTAAATGAATGTAAAATTTTAAAATAGTGCTAATTAGTTTGAGCAAATCAATAAAAATATTGTAGAATTTATCTCCATTTTGTGTTCTCAAATTGCATATGGATTCAACATATCAAGGATATGTTGATTTGTCATTGCAATCTTTTTGCAATTGTGTGATTTGTGTATGGGTTTCTTCAAGATAAGAATTAAATTTTGTACGCAAATTATTGTGGGTTTAAGGGAATGAAATGGATCTTTAAGGATTATTATGCAATAATATGAGAGGTTACAATTAATGTAAGGCATTAATTGTTAGAGGGCCACTAATTTGAAGTAACTTTTTGTTTAAATTTGCATTCATGAACTTAGGTTTGACTCCATGTCTTAGGATTAGCCATTGATCTGTGATATTACACAAATCATTTTTAGAAACAATCTAAATCATTAAAATATGTGTTACTTGTCCTTCTCTTTTACTTTCATGATTAAGTTATCACACTTTCCTATATCTTCATGGTATTTGAGAGAATATACAGGCTAAGTGTGAGATAATTTTACCTAGTAACCCTTTATGTGTTTAAGATGAAGATATCTAAATTATGTGTTCTTAGCAATGTTCAATGCAAATAGGATTATGCTTCATCTTGGTAGGATATACAATACCCATCACTCATATACCTAAGAACTATCCACTTTCATAGGTTTGTAATTTGTTTTTTGGCATGAGTTTATTATACATTCAGGCCTACAATTAGGGACACCCTCCTGAGTCTTGTGGAGCTCAAAGTGTAGAAGGCTTTCATAGCCTTGTCTATTGGCTTTTCTTGTCTTCAACTTGTTGATAGTGCAAATTACTTGTCCTAAACATTGTATCCCCTAGTTTAGGCATTGTGTTTCTCCTTAAGGTTGAAGGTTGCAAAAAAATTAACCAACACCAGTATAGGTAAATTTGTAGATTTTAATAGTTTGAGTCATATTTTTTCAAAAAATTTGTTCCTACCCAGAAACCCTAATCTAGGACTAAATCAGCTAGAGTGGCGTATGAGTCCTAACAGGAATTAATTTTAGTGTTTTCAGTATTTCAAGTCTTCATCTAGTCCTCTTCAGGTTTCTAGGTGCACACCCTTCATCTCTCAGCTTTTTGTTCTGATTTACATGTTTTTCTAGGTCATTTAGTGAAATCTTGCATTGCATTAGGTCTTGCATTTCATTAGTCTTTCCAAGCCCTAGTTTTTGGAAAATTCAAACTAAATGAAACTTAGGACAAAAAAATGAGGGGAAATAACATAAGACTACTAAAAATTTGGCACCAAAGAGGAAAACACCAAAGGGCGCACAAAATATAGTATGAAATTGGAAGTGTATGCAATTTTTATGTTAAACTTCCATCAATTTTGGGAATGGAATCCCTCACTTTAAGTTTGAAGGTAGAGGTTCAAGTGGCATGCATATTTGGTAGATGACGTTGATGTGCCATTTGAAAACCTGCAACCATATCTTGCATGATCTATATATTCTCTTTGTTTTATTTTATAAAAGTTTCTAGATAGTGTACATACGCATTAAACTTTCAGAACTATTTTCTCACTGGACATATCACTTAGGAGCCATTACAGAAAGGTGAGTAAAAGAAATCTTTTCTAAATTAAGGTTTTTCATTAGAGTTCCTTTTGAAGGGCACAACTTTTGAATCATAGCTTCAGTTTTGAATATTAAAAAAAAATCCTAATGAGGTTGACATGTTTAATAAGTCAAAGATCAATTTAATAATCACTAAAATCCTCAAGAAAAATAGAAAGCCTAAAAAATGAGTTGCAAATTTTTATTGTGTAATATCTATAAAAAAGAGAATATATATCTAATAAGTTTTAAAGATAGAAACCCTTAGGGAGATTATAAAGAGGGATGCAAAGGAATATCTAGAAGGAACACCACATGAAACCTTCAAGGGTTCTCTATCTATGATAACCCAAAAGAGAGGGAGTTGGTAAAGGTTGATCAAAGACTTTGAGAAGATCAAATCCAAGTTTTTCATCCATTGGCTTTGATACTAATTGATATAATAACACATGAAAAAAATCAAGAGAGAAATTGACTCATTGAAGGAAAATAAAAAATATCATAAAAAATATATCTTAAGGAAATACAAAGATGTTTCATAATGAAATAAGTTGCTATAAACCTCAATACTAAACATTATTAAATATTCTACTAATCATATTTTATATTTAATAAGGATATTATATTTTATTATACCATCCAACCAAATATTATGTAATGAAGAGGCTATAAAGGGGCTAATCGTTATCAATACCTTAATCAATTCTTGATAGGGTTTAGATCAAAAATAGAAAACATAGATTTCACACATGCAAATATGGATTAATTTATTAAAATTATATATGATTACATAATAGAAATATGCAATGAAACATTCAATGGGCTACAACACACTACAAATTATTTCTCCTTGCTTTGGAGCTTTCTACCTCTTTGTGGCTTCCAAATGTAAATATGATTTATGCATTTTCCCCCTTTTCATGACCTAGCACTTTTCACTCCTTAATTCCCTACCTCAAAAAATGTCAAAAAATATGCCCTATATGGGTTTTGGTTCCTCCAAGTGTATTTTGAAAACTTTGATTTCTCTCCTAAAAGTAGTACAACTTTTGGGAGCCATAAGTTTTGATCCAAATACTCCATTGTGTCCATTTTATTTTTAAAATGTTTTATTTTAAAATGAAGGGATCAAAGTGCTCTATAGCATAAAAAATGCATAAATGGACTTTTTCAAACTTGGGGGCCTCAAAACATAATTTGAAGAACCAAAACTCTATTTAAAAGAATTCTATAAAACTTCTAGGAGCTTAAACCTTTAAAATCTTCAATTATAGGCTTGATCTCAAATTGAAACTTAGTCGTAATATACAATTTTTAGTTTTAGAGCTTTGGATAAATTTGTGGTCCCTACCTACCCTAATACAAAAAATTTGAACATAAAAAATCTATAAATTTAGTCTTTTTAGCACCTTTGAGATGAAATAAACCTCATTGGTATTAGCCAAATCTATCTAAAATTAAACAAAATATTTTTTTGGATGATGCAATATTTCTCTTACACCTTTGGAAGCTACTGCATCAACTTTATTTCTCCCATCTTCTCTTGAATTAAATAGAGAATGAAAATCTATCACAAACGAAACTTTATAAAATATTTAGGGCATTATGGATGTACATTGGGAAAATAGTATAAGGCATGGAAAAATATAAGAAAATAAATATTATTTCCTTGTCATTTGGATGGTAATACCAAAGAAAGTGAATTTATAACTCTTTAGAAATATCATCATTATTTATTGGTCAACATTCATGTAGTATAAGTTTTAATCAATCAAACTAGAGTGAATATTTACTACTTTTATAGGGGATTATTATGTTTTTACATTTGGAATAGAGGGAGGCAAGTTAGATTAATTTACAACCCATTTATCATTCAAAATTTGAGAATTATATGTTGATTTATAATTGCTATGCAAGGGAATTCTTCAAAAATAGCTAAAAGGGTACACTTATCAGTTGATAGTTGTAAATTCATATTACTATTTATTTTTCCTCTTGGCTTTTATACCAATAATAGTTTTGTAAAGGTTGAACCCCAACTTTTAAAATATAAATATCACATTTATTGCTAGAGATTTTCTCTACAACTGTGTTTTTTTTTGTAAAGATGGCCAACATTTGATGCATTAACAACTAGATATTTTCTCTAAACTACACCATACAAATTTAGCTATTTGGAAATGAATGATTATCATTTTCCTCAAAACTAAAAAAAATTCACACAACCACAATATATATTCATTAAACAAAAACTAATATATATAGATGAAGAACTATTATTGAATCTTACATTTTAAACTAACACGGACAAAACAAGGAAAATATGAAGAGGTTAACGAAAAAGCTCTAAAATCCCTCAATGGAGCCTCCTTGTGCTTGCGAGAGACCTATAATAATACACAACACACAAAAAAATAAAATTATAACCTTTTATAAAATCCTTGAAATATAATATAATCAGATTATAAAATTGAAAAGCCTTTAAATAGATGTAAGAGAGAATGAGTTAGAGAAAACTACAAATTCATTCTTCAAATAGTGTAGAGAATAATGAACAAAATACTTTATTGAAGGGGCATTAAGTTGACATCATTATCAATTTAGATAGCTATTTTTTAACATAGTGTAGAGAATAATGAACAAAATAATATATCGATTACATTTTGAGAATAAAATTCAGTTACATTAGGTGAGACATAGGTATTTACTAATGTTTCAACAAGAAGCTAAAGACACCCTTTCCCAACTCTCCTTAGTGTAATTGACCACGGTCTTTGATTTGTTTCTCAACTATGTAACATCAAAGCTAACATTTTTTGTTTTATTTTTAAAACAAGTGGAAGGCAATGACATCTAAGTTTTGGCTTGAAAAATATGCAATGGAATCATATTGCAAGCCAGCTAAAATTATGATATAATTTAGTTGAAAACAATGAAAAGATAATACTATATCAAGGAAACACAACATAATTATCATTTTTTTATCATTATAAGACGAGAAAGATGGATGAAGGATATGTTAAGACATTGCATACCTTAGTGACAATTACAAATATATCAAGATGTAAAATATTAAAAGACCACCTTGTTTGATGAAAGATATTTTATCAGTTTCATGATTTCTTTTGATATATAGAAATGATGGATTTATGAAAAACCGTCTTGAATAAAAATCTATATATAATTTTCGATAACTTGTTAATTAATATATTTATCTTTATTGGGAAAAAATTAAAACAGAAAACGTAATAAAACGAGACACCTCCTTTACTTATTAAAAATTATTGTGCAATAAACTATTGCAACGAGAAGAAGTCGAAATCATTGGAGCCACATCTGCAAACTAATATCACGAAATTGTAGCCACATGTAACCCAACACCGTCTCTCAAGGCTAGATATTTTTTATTTTTTGGGAGAAAGTTCATTTCCTATTAACAAATTTCAATCAAAGCTCATCTCTTCTGTAATAAATACAACCCAAAGTATTGAAAGGGAAATTTCGGCATACACTCTGCCAAGAAAGTACATTACAACGTTACGATTTTTTGAAGGGCAACGTTGGGTGCTTAACCGCCATGAAAAGTTAGTCAACTCTGACAGTGAACTTGAAGCGCAAGAGTCGAATCAGGGCTACCCAAACCAACGATAAATTTTTTGGCTGTTTCTATACTGTCGTGGCTTACAATTTGGCCCCGGGAGTTATTCAGATTCCTAGCTTCTTCGGATTCCTACGCTTCTCCTCAAATCTTGATATTTAGTTGTATGGGATCTATAAAAGGCTCTGCAAATATGATGAAATTATTCCATAACCCATAAGTCGTTGAGATTCTCGTTTAGTTTTCTTTGATTGTAATGGTGGGATTACAGAAGCCTCACGTAGTGGTGCTGGGTTTTCCTGCTCTAGGTCACTCCATTCCTCTCCTCGACCTGTCAAGGCTTGTTGCATCCCAAGGTCTGACCGTCAGCTATGTCACTACGCCCGCCAACGTATCCCGCTTGCAAGACTCTATTGTTGAAGCTGTAAACAACGGTATCGATATTCGTTTGGTAGTGCTTCCCACTCCCCCTGTGGACGGCCTACCGGAGGGACGAGAGAGCGTGGACCTTCTTCCCACGGCTTCCCATGGCCTTATATTTGCACTGGTTAGCAAGCTTCAACAGCCCTTCAATGCGTGGATGGATTGCCAGTTTCAACAACACGGAGCGGAAGCAGCTGCTCCAGTTTGTCTTGTCTTTGATACGTTCATGGGGTGGGGAAGACACAGCGCTGAGAGGTACAAGATTACTTGCATGGAGTTTAATGTGTCAGGGGGCTTTGCGGTCAGCATGTTGATCCCAACATCCCGTACGGTTGCGACAATGGAGAAGGGCGAGAAAGAAGGGAAGGATTGTGTTGTGTTGAGTTTGGACCTGCCGTGGCCTCACAGATTTGAGAGGAATGAGATAGCCCAAGATTTTTTCAACATAGAAGATCCGACCTTGGATATTGTTTTGCGGATTTTACAGTCCATCAGTAAATGCAGCTCGGGAATGGTGTTCAATACTTTCGAGGAGCTGGAGCCTGTTTATCTGGAGCACCTGAGAAAGTTGACGGGTAAACCAGTGTGGGCCATAGGCCCCCTGCTTCCGCCGAATTATTTCGGTGGATCAGCTAATGGGCGGGGGAAAAAGGCGGACGTCGGCGCGGATGACCTCGTCGGCTGGCTTGACTCTCAGAGCGCAAGCTCGGTTGTGTACGTTTCATTCGGAAGCCAGATATTCTTCACAGAGCAGCAAACAAAGGCTTTGGCAAGAGGCCTGGAAGCCAGCCAGCAGCCTTTCGTTTGGGCTATCAAAGTGACACCAAGGATGGGAACCGCCACTTCAAGCAATGCAGATTGCGCCTTCGAGTTTCTTCCTGAGGGTTTTATGGAGCGAACAAAGGACAGAGGGGTTGTCATATGGGGCTGGGCGCCGCAGCTTTTGATTCTTTCCCATCCTTCCGTAGGCGCCTTCATGAGCCACTGCGGGTGGAACTCTACGCTTGAGAGCATAACTCTTGGAGTACCCACAGTTGGATGGCCTATGTTTGGGGATCAGTTTTTCAATCTACGACAGTTGGCAGAATTGGGCATGGGGGTTCAGTTCTGTGAACATATCCCCGGGATTCCAGAAGAAGAGAATGTGAAGGAGGTTTTACGACAAGTGCTTCGTGACGATAAAGGAAAAGAGATGCGAGCAAGAGGGCAGAAGCTCAAGGAGATGGCAAGAAACACTGTCGAAGATGGAGGGTCTTCGAAAGCAAATGTCCAGGCGTTTGCAACTGAAATGCACAAGCTGCTGAAGATGAGACAAGAATGATAAACTTTGTATCACATGAAATTGAAAAACAAGATCGTTTGGATGATTTTGCTTAAGTTTTGCATACGGATTTGTTCCGTGAGTTTAGTGTAGGAAAAAACTCTCCTAGAAGATTGTTTCAGCAAGTTTAAGAAAAGAACTCTATCATTGTTTAGTTGTCACTCACTCAGAACTTAATGATCAATAGTATTTGTTCAAAGACATTGTCATTAATTTGTCCACACTTTAAACATTTTCGCTCTATAACATATCTTGAATTAAATAGAGCATGAAATTCTATCACAAACTAAATTGTGTAAAAGTTACAAGGGACTAGGAATAAACATTGGGAAAATTGTATAAGGCATGGACAAAGATAACAAAATAATTATGATACATTTAACCTGTGGAAGGTAATATCCAAGATAATGAATTTAATATTCTTTACTCATGTATTTACTCCCTTAACAATACTGTCATTAATTATTGGTCTAGATTCATGTAGTTAAATTTATTTTTTCAAATTGAAGTCAATATTTACTAATTTTTATAGTGGATTTGTAATTTGTTACATTTGGAATGTTAAGAAGTATTAGATTAATTGGCAACCTTTTTATTGGTAAAATTTTTAGAATTATGTGTTATTTGTAATGCTATGTAAGGGTACTTTTCAAAATAGTTCATAGGGTTAGTTCATAAGGTACATTTATTTGTTGATAGTAGTAACTTCATATTGTTAATTACTTTTCTTCTTGGCTTTTATACTAATAATAGTTTTGTAAATGTTGAATCCCTTCTTTTAAATATAGAAATTACATTTACAACTAGAGATTTTCTCTAAAACTAGGTTTTTCTTTTCTATAAATGATCAAGTGATGATGCATTCACAACTAAATATTTCCCCTGCACTACAAATTACAAATTTAACTATTTAGAAATGAATGATTACCATTTTCCTCAAAACTAGACAAGAAATCCTACAACAACAACAACATTTATTTAGTTAAAAAATATTTACTATATAGTTGAAGAAATATTGATGAAACATATAATTTGAACTAAGAGGAACCAAAGAAAAAAAATGAAGCAATTTTTTAGTGATGAAACTCTAAAAGTGTTCAATGGACCCTACTAGTTCTCCTAAGAGATCTATAATAATACACAACAACAACAAAATTAAAATTATAACCTACAATTTCATCTTTGAATTATAATATATAAAATTGAAAATTTGAAACCTTTTGGATAGATGTAAGAGAGAATTAGTTAAGGAAAAGATGTCTACCAAAATCTTTCTTCAAACAATGCAAATAATAATGAACAAAATACTATATTAAAGGGACATTAAGATGACATCATTATCAATTTAAAGAACTATTTCTTTAAATAGTGTAGAGAATGATTATATTTTGAGTATAAATTGTATTTACATTAGGTGAGACTTAGGTATTAACCAATGTTTGAATACAAAGCTAAAGAAACCCTTTCCTAACCCTCAATGTAATTGACAATGGTCTTTGATTCACTTCTCAACTATGCAATATGGAAGCTAATATTTTTAATTCTTTGTTTAAAACAAATGCAAGCTAGTGCCATTTAAGTTTTGACTTGAAAAATATGCAATGGAATGATATTGAAAGCCAACTAAATTATGATGAAAGAAATGAAAAATTAATACTATATTAAGGAAAGACAACATAATTAATTTTTTTTATCATTGTAAGATGAGAAGGATGGATGAAAGATATGTTAGATGACATGTATCTAAGTAACAATTAAAAAAATCTCAAGGTCCATAAAATTTTGTAAGGCTTTCTTTTTTAATGAAAGATGATTTATTTGTTTCATGGTTCCTTTTGATATGTAGTGTAGACACTTAAATTTGACTATTTACATTTGATCAAATTTACTCTTATTTTGTCTATTCCATCTATTTATATCCGCATTAATTAAATAATATTCTCATTATTTAATCAATATTCATTATTTCCCTACGACCCTCTAAGGTATTTAATTATTCAATTAAATACTTTACCATCTTAATCTTTCCTCTCTAAATTGAATAAATAGACCACTTTATTTAATTTAGTCATTAGTCCACATGAATTAAAATTAGTTTTAAATTCATCCCCTTTGTCTCTCCAAATATCACATCCTCCATAATCCATTTCTAGTCTTGATTAACTTGGTTAGTCCTTGATTAATGATGTGCACATTCCTCATCCTTGCCACATCCTCAATTCTTTCAACTTATTCCTAATTTTTTTCTATTAACCTAATCCACCCTTCTAATCCCTCACTTGCAAATTCTAAATCCTTGATTATCTAGCCTAATTAATCCTTTCATCAAACCCCTAATAAATGCTACCCATACCTCAATAGAATTTTTAATTCCATTGTATTCAACCCACATCTCCCAACGCAAATTTAAATTCCATTTATTCTTTGTAGACTTTTAGAGGAATTTTTAAAAGAGAATTTTAAATTCTCTTGTCACATTCTTCGCACTATTAAAATCTATCTATAATTTTTAATAACTCAAATAATATTTTTATCTTTCTAACTAGAAGTTTAAAACATGAGATACAACTTCTTTACTTATTAAACATTATTGTGCAATTTTATTTTGTAACAAGCAACTCGAAATAATTGGAGCCACGTCTGTCAAATTTATTGGAATCACATGTCGAACCTGACACCTTCTCTCAAGGCTAGATATTATTTTAGTTTTTTGCAGAGCTTATTTCTTCTATAACAAATACAATCCAAAGTATTGAAAGGGAAAGCTCATCTCTTCTGTAACAAATACAATCCAAAATATTTAAAGGTATATTTCGGCTGACACTCTGCCAAGAAAGTCCATTACAAAATTACGATGTTTGAAGGGCAACGTGTGCTGCATAACCGCCATGAAAAGTTAGTGAGGATGAAGGTCGACTGTGAACTTTAAGCGCAAGAGTCGAATCCAACAACCTTTCTAGACGATAAATTTTATGGCTCATTCTATGATATCGTGGCTTACAATTTGACCCCCGGAGTTCTAGGGATTCCTACCCTTCTCCGCAAATCTGGAAGTTTAGTTGTATGGGCTCTTTAAAAGGTTCTGCAAATATGATGAAGCTATTCCATAAGCCTCAAGTCTTTGAGATCCTCGTTTAGTTTTCTTTGATTGTAATGGAGGGATTACAGAAACCCCAGGTTGTGGTGCTGGCTTTTCCTGCACTGGGTCACTCCATTCCTCTTCTGGACCTGTCAAGGCTTGTTGCATCCCAAGGTCTGACCGTCAGCTATGTCACTACGCCCGCCAACATATCCCGCTTGCAAGATTCTGTTGTTGAAGCTGTAAACAACGGTATCGATCTTCGATTGGTAGTGCTTCCCACGCCGCCTATGGACGGCCTACCGGAGGGACGAGAGAGCGTGGACCTTCTTCCCACGGCTTCCCATGGCCTTATATTTGCACTGGCTAGCAAGCTTCAACAGCCCTTTAATGCTTGGATGGAGTGCCAGTTTCAACAACGGGGAGCAGAAGCAGCAGCTCCAGTTTGTGTTGTCTATGATACGTTCATGGGATGGGGAAGACAGAGTGCTGAAAAGTTCAAGATTTGTTGCATGGAATTTAATGTGTCGGGGGGCTTTGCGGTCAGCATGTTGATCTCAACTTCCCGTACGGTTGCGACAATGGAGAAGGGCGAGAAAGAAGGGAAGGATTGTGTTGTGTTGAGCTTGGATCTGCCGTGGCCTCACAGATTTGAGAGGCACGAGATAGCCCAAGATTTTTTCAACATAGAAGATCCGACCTTGGATATTGTTTTGCGGATTTTACAGTCCATCAGTAAAGGCAGCTCCGGACTGGTGTTTAATACTTTCGAGGAGCTGGAGCCTGTTTATCTACAGCACCTGAGAAAGCTAACCGGTAAACCAGTGTGGGCCATAGGCCCCATGCTTCCACCTAATTTTTTCAGTGGAACAGCTAGCGGGCGAGGTAAAAGGGCAGACGTCGCCGAGGATGAGCTTGTCCAGTGGCTTGACTCTCAGAGCGCAAGCTCGGTTGTGTATGTTTCATTCAGAAGCCAGATATTCTTCACAGAGCATCAAACAAAGGCTTTGGCAAGAGGCCTGGAAGCCAGCCAGCAGCCTTTCGTTTGGGCTATCAAAGTGACACCAAGGATCGAACCCGCCACCGCGAGCAATGCAGATCGCGCTAGCGAGTATCTGCCTGAGGGCTTTCTCGAACGAACAAAGGATAGAGGGGTTCTTATATGGGGCTGGGCGCCGTAGCTTTTGATTCTTTCCCATCCTTCTATAGACGCCTTCATGAGCCACTGCGGGTGGAACTCTACGCTTGAGAGCATCACTCTTGGAGTACCCACAATCGGATGGCCTATGTTTGGGGATCAGTTTTTCAATCTACGACAGCTGGCAGAATTGGGCATGGGGATTCAGTTCTGTGAACATATCCCTGGGATTCCTGAAGAAGAAAAAGTGAAGGAGGTTTTATGACAAGTGCTTCGTGATGATAAAGGCAAAGAGATGCGAGCAAGGGGGCAGAAGCTCAAGGAGATGGCAAGAAAAACTGTCGAAGATGGAGGATCTTCGAAAGCGAATGTCCAGGCATTTGCAAGTGAAATGCGCAAGCTGCTGAAGATGAGACAAGAATGACACAGAAGATTGTTCGGGAGATTTAGGATAAGAATAAATTCTCCACACGGATTGTTTCTCAGTTTACTTTAAGAATAAACTCTCCTCGAAGATTGTTTCAGGGAGTTTGAGAAAAGAACTCTATCATTGTTTAGTTGTCATTTATTCAGAACTTAATGATCAATAGTTGTTGTTCAAAGACATTCTCATTAATTTGTCCACACTCTTTACATTTTCGCTCTGAACATATTGTGAGCTTCAACTAATACCTTTGAAAGTCTGCCAAAGTATTTTCTTAACAACTAGGTAGTGTTTGTATGTACATAAATTAATTTTCACTTCTTATTTTAAAATTTGGTCAATAAAAGTAGGATAATTATTTATCATTTATTAGTAACACGAGGAATAAGATTGTTATTGATCATTTGATTGTTGAAGAGTGTGATGTTTAAATAGAGTGTACATCTACCATTAAAATTTCTCAGATCAAATTTAGACATATCTTAGAAAATTTATTCAACACAATACTACATAGAGCCCCCATTTAAGACATTAATTTAAGACAAAATTAATCAAAATATTAATTTTGTCTTAAATTAAGACAATAAAAAAAAAAGCCTTCTTAAAATATTTTTTTTCTTTCCCTCCCAATTTTCCTTTTCCTTCCCACATTGGACATTACCTTCAATCGTGTGTCTATAGCTTTCAATATGGGTTAGTTTCATTTTCCTTTCAGAACAGAGAACACGAACAAGAGCAGGAACATAACATGAACAGAGGAATGGAGGCATGAGGAACTATGACACAACACAACGGGCATGATGAACAGTGAACAACACAAACAACGGTTACGAAGCACCACAAACGGGTGTTTCTAAACAACGACAAGGTCTTTTTTATCAGAAACGACAAGGGGTTTTCAAAAAATCAGAGGGATGCGAAGCTCAGAGCAAAAAGTCACAAGCAAGTGGGTCCAGGTTCTTGGACAAACGACGACAATAAAACCTCCATGAAGGGCCTTTCAGCAATAGACTAGGTGTGCCCCACCTTTTTTTTTTTTTCTATTTCTCGTCTTTTTCTTGACATCAAACTCTGCAAGCTTTATGTAAAAAATAGACACGAATATTTTTCTAAAAACAGCTTGAAGAATGATTTGAATGTTATAAGGTAAGAGGTTTTCATACGTCCATGAAGACCTCGACCAAACCTGCTTTCCATCGAAGGCCCTGCAAAATAGATAATACTAACAAATCCCTAGGTCGTCTAAGACCCCATAAAGTAGATAATTGGATGGTAAAGCTCTATTAGCCTCTACCCGCCCTCTTTTTGTTATGTTGTGTTGCTTCTTTTCTTTTATCCTCTCATGCAGGAATACGTAGCTTTGAGTTCCCTCTTTGGGAGATATAAAAATCAAAAATTGTGCCTAAAATCAAATTGATAGTCAAGGAGAAATGTTGTAGCTCACCAGTGATGAAGTATCAATGAGCCAAATCGACAGTAGTGGCTGGGAGTCTTCCAATAAAGAATCCAAATTAATGATTGATAGAAACAAAGGGTTAGATATGTGAAATTCTTCAGGTTCCAGAATTAATGGCTCGAACATGCAAAGGATTGCATTATTTAAAACTATTTTCCAATGGATTCTATCAAAGCATCTATAATCTTGCCATAGTAAGGGATAATAGTCTCTATTTTAGAACACCCTTCCTTAAACAAGAACTTGTAGCATAGATATATATACCACAAAACACAAACAACACAAACTGTGGCTATGCTATGACAACTTTTTGTAACGTAGAATTAAATGATGGTCTACATAGATACATGAGTAATATCTAATCTAACAAATATTAATCTAAATCAAACAAATAAGAATGAGTAAAAATGAACAAAACAATAAAATTAAAACTAGAACAGTCTCACCGAATATGCGTCCACTTCTTCGAATTATCTTGATTGTCCTCCATTTTGTTGTCTTAGTATTCTGGCCCTCAGATTTTCACTATTGATGCAAGCATAACCTGGATGTATTGTCTCAGCAAAATATCGAAGATAATAGTTCTTCTCAAAATTATTGATTTCGGGAGGAGGAATAATGATAATGACAGGTCATTTTATAGATTTTGGGTTTTCGAACGATCGGCTCAGATTCGAAAGAGAGATCAACGATCGAGATTGATGAATGCCATGCAATGTGAGTTTTGTGTTAGATAGAACGCGAGTTGAGAAATTATGCAAGATAAAGATTAAATTAGAACGATAATTTAATCTGGTGTTAAGACTGTTCGAAAATAAGAAGAATAGACTTCAAGATTAAATAAACAATTTAATCTTCAGTTAAGAGTCTTCGAAAATAAAAGAAATAGACTTTGAATGAGAAAGACAAATTTAGAATTCAAAGAATAAAGAGTTTGAATGCACACCTGAATTAATTAATTAAATAAAGATATTTAATTAATAAACACATTCATGCATATGAGTTAGAACTAGTTAACTGACTGGTTGTGACAGAGAGTTCTCTCACAGAGACGATCAAATATCGAATCTAGAGATAACTAGTGGATTTAAAATAAATCTTGAGTCAGATGGTGAGTGAATGATTAGATAACTGAATGATAGAAGAATGTGACATAAACAATTAATAATGAATTAAATGTTAATTTAATTCAACATTCAAAATTGAAAGATTTAATTAAATAAATAATGTAATTTATTTAATTGATTGTTGAAAAGGATTAAATGAATAATTAAATAATAAATATTTAATTATAGTTGAAATATGATAAAGGGGTAATTAAATAACAAATTATTTAATTAAGAAGGAGAATTAATTAGTTAGCGACATAATTAAATAAATATGATTTATTTAATTAATCAAGGTGAATAAAGGTCATTATGAATTAACTAAATAATTAAAAGGGTTATTTAATTAATAGAGGAAAGATGTGTTAAAAAGGTAATTAAATAATAAACATTATTTAATCATGACCATGGACATTAGAAAACTATGTCGAAAGTGGTACTCGCAGGCCTAGACCAATTTTTGGTGTCTAAAGTTTGTCCCTCTTTGATACAATGTCGTTCCGACATTGTGTCAAAGAAAATCAAAAAAAAGATATGCCGAGTGAAAGGGAGAATTATGAGGAGGTAGTGGTATGCCCCCTCAACAGGATAGGTGGGTTTGAAGAACATGATTGTGCTCTTGAAATGGATAGATAATGGTGGTGAAGATGTAGAAAAGAGGAAATGTTAGCATGGATTAATCAAAATGTTAGTATGAAACAACAAAGGTTGATTGATTGAAAACAATATGATCTTCGATATTTTTCCATATATGCTAAGCTTTCATTTTTATCATCACTGGGCGGGACTGACACAAATGGATAGTACACACCATGATATGAGATAGACCATAGTGTACAAAGTCATCCATCTATGAAAAAAGACAGTCGCAGACAAGGAGTGTCTTAACACATACTAAGGACAAGATTGCCCCAATCGTTTTGTCTTGACAAACCACATACAACAAACAAATAAAAGATGGGTTATGAGACGTCATTGCTCCTCTAAATCCTTGATAGGACATCCTTGAGAAAACTAGTAACATGACTCAAAAACCAAAGTTAAAAAGACAGTTGAAAAACAACAGCCAAAGAAAAAGAGAACTGAAACATGCTTGCTTCTCTAAATCCTTCAAGGGACATCCTTGAGAAAGCTAGTAACCAGACTTATGCATAAATCGATAGAAAGATAAGAAAAAATAAGATATAAGTCATAAAGCCAAAGAAAAGTATTTGCCAAAACTTGATCTTGTGGGATTGTTTGATATTTGACATAGCAGGATGTGAGGGATGACACATACTGCATAAGACGTTGAGTCTAGTTTCGACTTGGTGACTATCTATGTAAGGCATGACAAACCCTGGTTTTAGAAAGACACGTACCATATAAGATGTTGGAGCCTGATGACATTGATGTGACAAGCTACATGAGGCTATGACAATTTGACGATGTCCGTTGACAAGAAAGACATATCTTGCTTCAGACATAAGTTGATCATTCTAACAATGTGTTTGATATTGACTTGATGACAGTTTAAGATGTTTTCCTTGTTGATGCATGACTTGTTTTGATTCCCTGACTATTATAAGTGTGTGTGTGTGTGTGTTGATAGTGTATGACTTGAGATGATATACCCTGAAGGACTGACCTAATGCGGCCTCAGGGGCTCATTGATTGATTATCCTTGTCTACGTTGTACACGCAGAGACCTCGTAGTTTGACCAAACTTTAACTGACATAACTGACTAAAGATAGGTACTTAAGTTGATGATACACAACGTGGGTGATAGTGAATGTGATCAACCCTATTGGACTGACCTAGTGCGGTCTCGGGGGCTCATCGATTGATTAGCCTTGCCTATGTTGTACATGCAGATACCTTGTAGTTCAACACAACTAATGACTTTGAATGTACAAAGAGTCATGATTTCAATGTGTGTTTTTCGTGAGAAACCTAGACAGACAGACCTAATGCCTTGAGGGCACATCGACTGATGGCCTTGCCTACGTCCAATCGCAAAGGCAATGTAGTTCGACTATGTCTACGACTGACTTAACATGACTAACTTTGACTATATTTTTTGGATTTTTTGACATGTTTTGATTTTTTTGTCTTTTTGATGTTTTTCTACTATTTTTTGGATTTTTCCAGGACATTTTCCAATGGTGTAAATGCTATGTACAAGGTCCTTATGGCACAAAATAAGGATTTTCCCCAGTCGGGAATAAGACATGAGATGGAGTGGGGAATGTGATGGAATAAACTTCATGTCAATCGTTCTAAGTAATGGATAAGACAACCATTTATTATGAGGGATGGTGAAAAGTCTGATTGGAATGATGGTAGATGAAACAACGAGTTTGACTACACATGGCGCCTGTTTGCCAAGTTTTCACCATGGTACTTACCCACAGTGCCACCGAAGTGGTTTTCACTATAGGACAAATTATTTCTCTTTACTATTTTTTCTGATTTTCCAATTGTTTTGGTGTTACAAAGATGCCTGTTTGCTAGGTTTTCATCAAGGTAACCATTTTTTTTTGTTTTTTCATTTTTTTTGTATTTTCTCGATTAATACAAAGACTCTCAAAAGCTACGCATAGAACCTCTTCAGATGAAGGTTGTTGATTGGTGACAAAAGTGGCTCTCCTTTAGGGGTAGAGAGTTGGTACGCTCCTGATCCAAAAGCTTCTGTGACAATATAGGGCCCTAACCAGTTAGGTTCAAACTTACTTGGCTTCTCATTCAGCTTGATTCTTGGGATTCTCCATTAAAACCAGGTCACCAATGTCAAATTATCTATTTATAACTTTCCTATTATAGCTACGATGAAGACAATTCTAATATGCTTGCAAATGGTCTAGTGCTTTCTATCTTCGTTCATCTAGCAATTCTAACTCTTGTAGTCTTGATACACGGTATTCTTCATCATCAATATGACCTTTCAAGGATACCCTCAGGGAAAGAATTTCAGCCTCAATAGGTAAGATAGCTTCGGATCCGAATACTAGGGAGTATGGAGTGGTGCCAGTGGGAGTACGGATGCTTGTGCGGTAAGCCCATAAGGAAGGATTAAGTTGTAGGTGCCAGTCACGACCAACGTCATTGATAGTCTTCTTTAGGATTATGAAAATGGTTTTATTAGATGCCTCGGCTTGGCCATTACCTTGTGGGTAATAGGGGGTGGAAAAATGATGTTTGATATGGAACTCTTCACATAAATGGCGTACTTCTTGGTTTTTGAATGGGCGGCCATTGTTTGTGATAATGGATTGGGGTACACCATACCGACAAATTATATAGTTTAGGATAAACTTGGATATTTGTGTGTCGGTGATGTAGGTCATGGGAATAACTTCAATCCATTTGGTGAAGTATTCGGTGGTGGTTATGATGAATTTATGGCCATTGGATGATGGAGGGTGTATCTTGGCTATGAGGTCAAGTCCCCATTGGGCAAAGGGCCATGGTGATGTAATCGGACAAAGATCCTATGTTGGTGCTCTTATCAAATCTCCATGTATCTGATACTATCTACATTTCTTTACAAATATATATGAGTCTTTTTCCATTGTAGGCCAATAATAACCTAATCTCATAATCTTATGGGCTAAAGTAGGACCACTCGAATGGGATCTGCATATACCCTTGTGCACCACTTGCAAAGTTAATTGTGCTTCTTCAGCATCGAGACATCTCATCAGGGCGTTATCTAAGGTACATCTATATAGGGTATCTCCGATGATGGTGTATTTAGATGACTTACGGATAAAGGTTTGACGTTGGTTATTTGATAGGTCTAATGGTAAGGTTTGGTCATTTAGATAGTTGAATACATCTTTGTACCAAGGGGAAGTAGGACCAAAAATCGTACACACCAGCATAGAATTGGGGACATCATAGGTAGGGACCAACCACTGTTCAACCAAAAACTCAAACTTAGGCACATTACTCAGAATATCCAATAAGGAACCCACGGTTGCCATAGCATCTACTGCCCTGTTATGAATACATGGTATTTTTTGAAAGGTAATGTCATCAAAGTACTACTTGAAGCTACCGACCATGCATTGATAGGGGGCAAGTTTCTCATCCTTAGTATCATAATCATCATTTACTTTCTAGATTACTAGCTGAGAATCACCAAAAACATGTAGACTCTTAATCTTCCACTAGGATGTCATTCTTAGTCTTGTCACTAAGGCTTCATACTCTGCTATGTTGTTGGTGCAAGGGAAAGCAATCCTGAATGATTTAGGAATAATATCACCTTGAGGTGTAACAAATAGGATACCTGCTCCTGAACCACAATTTGTATGTGACCCACCAAAGTATAATTTCCATTTGGTTCTAGTGTCAACAGTGAAGATAAATTCATCAGGAAAATCCACCACTAAAGGATGGTCTGCCTTCATGGATGCATCTGCTAACTGATCTGCAATCACTTGTCCTTTTATAGCCTTCCTATCCACATATTAGATGTCATACTCACTAAGTATCATAACCCATTTAGCCAATCGACTTGCTAATGTTGATTTACTTAGGAGATATTTGAGGGGATCAATCTTTGCGACCAACATTGTTTGGCGATTTAGCATATAGTGCCAAATTTTTTGAGTAGCAAAGACTACCACAAGACAGGCACATTCTATGTTACTGTAATTTAATTCATATCCCACCAAGGTATGACTGATGTAGTAGACTGCTCTTTCATGACCTTGATCATCATTTTGTGCGAGAAGAGTCTCTAATCCTGACTGAGTTGCTGATATGTATAGTATCAAAGGTTTTCCGTCTGTAGGTGGCATCAATACTGGCAGTGTGAGTAGATAATCCTTGATTTGTTGGAAAGCTTCTTAACATTTAGGTGTCCACACAAATGGTGCTCCTTTCTTGAGTAAATGTTGAAATGGGTGTATTTTATTTGCCAGTTGTACAATGAAACACCTGATAGACTATAATCTTCCCTGTAGTGTTCTTAGTTGACCAATGCTGTCTGGAGGAGGCATTTCTACGATAGATTTTACCTTCTCTGGATCTACTTCAATGCCTCTTCTGGAAATGATATATCCTAGAAGTTTCCCCGATTTCAGTCCAAAGACACATTTCTTTGGATTTAGTCTGACGTTGTAATTCTCTAGCCTTTGGAATATCTTGTCTAGAACTTTTAAATGATCTACCCTTGTTTCTGATTTAGCTATAATGTCATTGACATAATCTTCCATGAGAGTATGTACAAATTCATGGAAAATAGTAGTCATTGCATGTTGATAGGTAGCTCCTGCATTCTTAAGCCCAAAAGGCATAACATTCCAATAGTATGTGCCTTATGGACACGTGAAAGTTGTCTTGTGTTGGCCTTCAGCTGTGATTTTGATTTGGTTATATCCATAGAAACCATCCATGAGGGATAACATCTCGTATCCTGCTATAAGATCTACTATCATGTCTATGTTCGGCAAAGGGAAGTCATCCTTAGGACATGCTTTGTTGATGTCTCTAAAGTCTGAAAAAATGCAGATGCCCCCAGTCGGTTTAGTCACTGGTACAAGATTTGAAATCCAGTCTACATAGTCTATGGTTCTTATGAATCTGACATCGAAGAGTTTCTTAAGTTCTTCTTTGACCAGTAGGGCAATCTGTGGATGCATTTTCCTTAACTTTTGTTTGACTGGCTTAATACTTGGTTGTAATGGTAGATGGTGTAATATTAGGTCTGGATCCAACCTAGGCATGTCTGCATATGACCATGCAAAGTTTATCTATCTCTTTGTGAAGAAGTCCTTAAACTCAAGTTGTTTTGTCTCTGTCAATGATGCTGCAAAATATATCATCTGAGGGTTTTCTTTTGTGTTTATGTTGACTTCGACAAACTCTTCTATTAGCATCGGTGAATTTTCCTGTTCATCTAAGAGAATGTTTAAACCTCCATGCTTGGGTGCCTCAGAGAGGTTTTCGCCCTCGAATATGTCCTTTATTTTGATTGTTTCTTTGTCCAAAGGCGCCTTTCAGTTTTCACCTAGGGACTTATCATTTTTTCTCATTTTTCTTTGTATTCTCACTTTTGCGACTAGAGGTGTAAAAAACTCCCCAAAATATTTTTTATCATCCAAGTCTATGGTAAAACTAGCTTTATGAGCCCCTCTAGGTATGCCTTCTCGAAGTCCCATGAACTCATTTATTGCTTCGTCATTCTCGAATACATCTAGGATGGGTGTACCTTGTTGATCCCAGTCAATAAGTTGGGGATATATGAGAGGCACGTCATCATCGGAGTTATCAAATGTGGTAGTTGATAAGGTGAATACAGAATGGTTGACATGGTCACATAAGTTTTGGACTAACTCCTTCTTGTTCCTTTTCCTATGGGTAGGTAAACTTTGATGTGAGACTATTGAAACGGCTAGGTCATCAGAAGATGGTTCGTCAGGTGCCCAAGATGCATGTGATCAAGGATTTCCCAATAATAGTGCTTATGCCATTCTTCTTTGGTCAAGGACTTCTTATGATGGGAACTAGATGGCTTTAGTACGGGTTTTATCATTTGGTCCAATTCTCCAAATAGATTATCTAGGTTCATGGTACTAGTAGAGGAAAGGGAATCCCATTCATAGTCACTTGAGTCGAGAGATTCATTGTAAACTGGGGGAAGCGGTTCGTGAGATATCTTGATGTCTATGTAAGCACTCACTTCCTCCTGAAATGGTGATGAAGTAATAGGAAAACGAATTCTAAGTGGTAGAAAACCTAGCCCTAGGTATTTTAGTCGTGGTGAGACAATGATCGGTTCTATCCTTCCATTTTGATGTAGTCCTAACCCACTATGCTCATCATAGCCTTCACTTTGCATTATCTTAAAGCCTTTACCATAGTGATCATTAGCTATCTGACTAGATGGTGAGGGGTATTCATTATCTTCCTGGTACAACTAGGAGGTGATATCACCTTGATCCACAATTTCTTCACTTAACTCTCCCCATTTGGTTAATGTCA
This sequence comes from Sequoiadendron giganteum, assembly GCA_007115665.2. Classification (NCBI taxonomy): domain Eukaryota; kingdom Viridiplantae; phylum Streptophyta; class Pinopsida; order Cupressales; family Cupressaceae; genus Sequoiadendron; species Sequoiadendron giganteum. The sequence goes on along the minus strand of CM021106.1, from coordinate 542,636,903 downwards.
TTGTAGGGGGAACATGAAATGTGACTACAGATTGTCTTCTTTCCGGCATGGGTAGACCATATGCCTTAGGTGGAACCAACTGACTGACACAGTAGGATGCCTTCATGTAATATTCTCCACAACCCTTGTCTTGGATCTCAACCTTAGGAGTGGATGATGGTGGTTTTAATGAAATGGACTTGATGAGTTGTGATGGGTCAACGTACAGGGATAAAGTGGATGATGAAACTTCTTGATTAACGGGAACCTATCATTATGGAATTTCCCTTAGGCTCATACAATATTGAAAAGGATTTGGATCACCATCAATCGTGATCTCGCTGCCATTATACGGGAATTTAAGACATTGGTGATATGTGGAAGGTATGGATTTCATTGCGTGTATCCAAGGTCTACCTAACAATAGGTTATAAGGAAGGGTGAGATCCAAGACTTGGAAGCTGGTGTTCATAATTGTTGGGCCAATTCTGATAAGGAGTGTGACAACTCCTTTGGATGATCTTTCCTAATCATCATAAGCCTTGATGACTATACTCTTAGAGGTTTCTACGCATTCTTCTGAGAATCCTAATGCCTTAACCAATTTTAGGGTACAGAGGTTCAAACCTGCTCCTCCGTCTACCAAGACTCGTCTGACTTTGGTTTGATGGACTAGGACTTCAAGATGTAATGGGTCATTATGATCAGTCTTTTCGGTTGAGTAATCCTATTGGGAGAATGTGGCATGATGTGAGTTGGTTAAATATCCCACCATTTCTTCAAAATGATTGACATCTAAGTCTGTAGGAACAGTCGTGTTCTGTAAAGCTTTGTTGAGAATGGCTCGATGCTCAAGTGATAAAGTTAATAGTTCCAAAATGGATATTTGTGCTGGGGTTTTTCTTAGTTGATCAATGAGATTGTACTTAGACTTGGAAGACTGTGTAGGTGGCTCAGAAGAAGGACCTGGAAGAGTTATCTTAGTTTTGCGTGTGTTTACAACACATTTAGGATGCTTCTTAATGGTGATGGTATGGACATTTTCATTTGCATCTCGGAGGTGATTTATGATCTTTCCTTTGCCATAGTCATACTTGGTATTGACATAATTGGCTGATGGAGTATTCTTAGTTCCCAAACTGGAGGCCTTTCCTTTCATGTGGTATAGGAATATTCATGCCTACTTTCAAGGATCTCTTACCAGTAGTGTTTCTGCCAAAGGGTTTTTGATGATGTTGCTCTCGCAGTAAATTGTAAACCTTGTGTTATGTTGAAAGGGGTTGTGTTTACAATTGATGATGTTTGATTTGGTATGCCAGTTGGTATTACTGTAGTGATTTGGGGAATAGAAAAACTTGACGTTATGGTTTGCATTGGTTGAATTGACGGTGTTGTCAAAGTATGAATATCAAATCCTGGTGGTAGTGTGGCACCTTCTACTAGCAACTTTGCTAGATATCCTTGGGGATCATTTGCCAAACACTCATCCATAAAGGATGCAAACTAAGGATCTTATATGGTGGCGTCTATGTCTTCAACATAAATGTGTCCATGTGTGTCTCTAGTGATGTGTTTTTCAAGCAAAAGTTTGTGTGGTCTTTCTTTTCCTGACGGTTGATTTATGAAAGGATTGAAAAATTCATTAGGGTTTGACATTGTTTTATGTTTCTTTTAAGACCTTGTTTCGACCATGAAAATTTGCTCAAAATGGGGTAATGCAGACTATGTCTAAAAACTTATATGTCCTATTTCTATGCTTTTTTGGATTTTCTAAAAATAAATGATGTTGCTAAAGACTTATAAAATGACGTATACTGAGATCACTTATGCTAGGATGGAAAATATGCAAAATATCAAGTAGACTATGATAGTAAATGATTCTAAGATGGGTATAACCTACCACCTATGGAATAAATGCATGCAATGATTTGAATTGACCAAGGAACCTGATTGTAGGACAAAGATAGTTGACAAGGTGAATTTCCCAAACTAAATTGTTGAGCTAGAAAGATTCACTAATAGGAGGTCAAAGTGACTAGGTTCAATGATGAAGACAAATTGAAACATGAACGTATCCAATGATGCAGAAAGTTATTCTATTCTACTATATGCAATTTCCTAGGAAGTGTCTAAATGTATGCAACATAGGATGACTATGACTAGGACGTATATGACACCTAATAATGCAAGGTTTTAAGAAAAAGAATTCCAGTTTCTGTCCAAGGTTGATCTGAAGAAACAAATGTGAAAATGACAGTTATGCTTTCAGACTCATTTCACATTTTTCTAAGTTTTATGTGACAGTCAAATGCGGTTCACCTATCAGATGCATTGATATTTGTAACAAATGCGGTTTAAGTTGCAGATACTATGATTTGACCAAAACAGGTTTTAAATGTTGATAAGCAATTGCGGTTTTCAGACATATGTGGTTTAATGTATGACAGATGTGACTCAGAATATAGACTCTGTGAATCTAAAACTATTGACAGACACTTGCAGCTTTTGGTTTAACAGTTGCGGTTTGAAACTACACATGCGACTCAGAAACTAGACTCGATGAAAAACTAAAAACTATTGATAGACACATGCAGTGTTTAGCTTAAAAATTGTGACTTTCTAAGACAAATGCGGTTCTAAAAATGACAGTTGTGACTCTTGTTGACAGTTGCGGTTTTTCTAAAGATTTTGTTTCGACTGACTTTGTTTGATGATCAAGTTGTTTGATGAATACAACAAAAAAAAGAACATAATACAATGTGTTTTCAATTTGTAGTGATGGATCTGTTAAAATTAGAGAACAATTACACCCTAGGCTATGTTGGACAATATTTACTGAATTCTTACGTGGATAAATCCAGCTACGCATATTCAAGGTGGATGACTAGTAGCTTGACCCCACTAGCTCCCCTCCATGACACTCACTTATACGGGGCAACCAAGCTACTATACACATGAAACTCCCATGGCATACATCTCATCTCCACACATGAACAGTAAATATGTAAGACGGATTCACAGGTCTGAACCTGTTGCACCAGTAAATAGAAAGGATTTTGGCAAAAACCAAAACAAGGCTTTAAGTAAGGGAATTTCATTCGTGGGGCACCATCCAATACGATGAGAGACCATTTCTACCCTTCTCATCGGAACAGTGAGCACGATTTTTGGGGTTTCCCCCAAAAATCCACTTTTATATACCGGTTGGATGTTGTTTGGCATCTAGCGTGCTATCGGTTTGAGTCGTCTTGGGGTGAGTACTTTTTCCCACCAAGACAAGCCCAAGTTCTAGAGTTAGTAATTGTTTCTCTTACACCCAGGATCGCACGAATGCGTAAGAGGAGAGGATACTTCGATATACCAAATCATGGGGTTCTAAACTAACATGAATAGACATGAAAAACACTGGTTAATTTTTAAACCCAAATGAAAATAATCTATCTACCAAATAGAAATCTTTTAAAATAAAATTAACAAATCAATGTCTTCATAAGGTCCTGCATGCAAATGATTAGTAATTCCGTTTGTGTCTTCGAATTTCGTCCTGCAGAAAAGAGGTTTGTTTTTTGTTTTCTCTTTGGTATTCTACGTTTCGTCCTACAAAAACTAAGTTATCCCTCAAAACATAGCTGCAAACAAACATTAGCAAAAACAAAACAAGACAAAAATGACAAATCAAAAACATGAAAGTACGAAAGTTAATGAAAAAATGGAAAATCGTATTACCAGGTAGATGTGGCTTTTCAACCCACAGATGCATCACTATGTTGACAAGTGGATGTGGTTCGATGTTGAAAGTTGAATGCGATGCAAAATGTAGTAGATGCGGCTCGGTTTGTCAGAGGTGTCACAAAATGTAGCAGATGCGGCTTGCGAGAATAAATGCATCATTTTTTCAATCAATTGCGGTTTGCTGTACAATTCCTACAAAACAAAAAATGAAAAAATGAAAAATGATATGTGGATTTTGAAGCGTGATTCATGTCGGGTTCACGAAATGTAACATAGAATTAAATGATGATCTGCATAGATAAATGAGTAATATCTAATCTAACAAATATTAATCTAAATCAAACAACTAAGAACAAGTAAAATTGAACAAAACAATAAAACTAAAACTAGAATAGTCTCACTGAATATGCGTCCACTTCTTCAAATTATCTTGATTGTCCTTCTCCATTTTGTTGTCTCAGTATTCTTGCCCTCAGATTTTTAGTATTGATGCAAGCATAACCTGGATGTATTGTCTCAACAAAATATCAAAGATAATAGTTCTTCTCAAAAGTATTGATTTCAAGAGGAGGAATAATGATAATGATAGGTCATTTTATAGATTTTGTGTTTTCGAACGATTGGCTCAGATTCGAAAGAGATATCAATGATCGAGATTGATGAATGCCATGCGATGTGAGTTATGTGTCAGTTAGAATGTGAGTTGAGAAAGTCTACAGGATAAAGATTAAATTAGAACGATAATTTAATCTGGTGTTAAGACTATTCGAAAATAAGAATAATAGACTTCAAGATTAAATAAACAATTTAATCTTCACTTAAGAGCCTTCAAAAATAAGAAGAAATAGACTTTGAATGACAAAGACAAAGTTATAATTTGAAGAATAAAGAGTTTGAATGCACACCTGAATTAATTAATTAAATAAAGATATTTAATTAATAAACACATTCATGCATATGATTTACAACTAGTTAATTGACTGGTTGTGATAGAGAGTCCTCTCATAGAGACGATTAGATATCGAATCTAGAGATAACTGGTGGATTTAAAATAGATCTTGAGTGAGATGGTGAGTGAATGATTAGATAACTGAATGACAAAAGAATGTGACATAAACAATTAATAATGAATTAAATGTTAATTTAATTCAACATTCAAAATTGAAAGGTTTAATTAAATAAATAATGTAATTTATTTAATTGATTGTTGAAAAGGATAAAATGAATAATTAAATAATAAATATTTAATTATAGTTGAAATATGATAAAGGGGTAATTAAATAATAAATTATTTAATTAAGAAGGAGAATTAATTAGTTAGCGACATAATTTTTTTTTAAAGAGCAGTAAAAACTTTATTGAGATCAAGAAGAAATCAATACATAAGAATTAGGGAACCCATAAACTCCCACCAAGGAAGACCACTAACCAAACGACCACCATGAACCTCTCAAGAACTTGAACATACTCAAGGGGTAACTGACTCCACCCCTCAATCCTGCAACCATCCTCATGCTCAGAAGACCACTTGACCAAATATTCAGCCACCCTATTCCATTCATGTGGAATGTGGAAAAAAGACACCAGTTCCAAAGTAGAGCACCTCTGTAGAATTTGTTGAACCACTATGGCAATTTTCCAATTAACCTCGACCACCCTTTGCTCCAGCAGCATATTAACGACAATCTATGAATCATATTCACAAATAATCTTACGCCAACCCAAAGCGCAAGCACGGTCAATAGCCCAGAGAATCACTAGCCCTTCCATAAGGTTGTTAGAGTGCTGCTCCTTATGGAAGGAGAAAATAAAAATAACTGAACCCGAAGAATCTCAACCAACTCCACCAATCCCAGAAGGCCCGGGGTTACCTCGAGAAGATCCATCAGTATTTATCTTCAGGAAGTCCACTGGAGGAGGAAACCATCGGCCATCTCTTTGGACCTTCGTTTTTGCCCTCCTTCCTCTTCTAACATGCGCACAAACTGGATTCAATCCCTACATGCCCAATCTAGTCACAATCTCATCATCACCTTTTTTCAATAGCAAGGACACTTCACAATTGGCTTCCACTGTCTCTTGGATCATACCAACAATTTTGTGCCACACCTGTTGAGCCATCATCTTATCCCCCCAAAAAATCCTACGATTCCTTTCCAACCAAATTTTCCAGAGGATATAAACGTAGGACCAATGCTCCACATAATCTGGAGAAATGAGGCCTGGGATGGGGGCCTCCCCAAACAGCTCTTGAACTCAACAAGTGAAGACGAATGAATGCAGGGGTAATTCCAACACCCCACCACCAATGCCAAAGCAACATAGAATAAGGACATCAAAAAAACAAATGGGATGAATCCTCCTCACTGTAGTCACATAGAGCACACCTAGATGGACCCTAAAATCCTTGCTTTCGAAGATTATCCCAAGTCAAGCATATATTCCAAGCCAAAGTCCACATAAAACAATTACACTTTGGCCAAGAAAACTTGTTCCACACATGTTTCCACCAAGGGACCTCCACCCCCCAAAACATACAATAAACCAGATCCTGATATCCACTAGCCACAGTGAAAGAACCCTTAGGATTTGGGCTCCAAGCTAGGATGTCATTTTCATTGAGGGAGCTACATTGTCTATCAGCCAAAATATTTTGAACTACAACACAGTCCACCTCCAACCCATGAATAGGCCACTAGCAGAGCTCCTTCCACCAAGCCACCTCCACCCGACCACCAGGAACAAAACTCTTAAAATCACTCACCCTTCACCAACCAGCCTCCAAAAAGTGATGAGATAGAGTCACTAAATTGGGGTACTGGTACAAAATGGTGGTAAAGCCATCCCAATAATTAGACCAAAAGAGAGCCTCAACCCCCTTATTACATATCTAGAATAGACCATCCTTGATCAGCTTAGCCCCTTTCTTCAGTGTTCCACAAATCGTAGAGCCTCTCCCCACTAGAGGAAACCTGGGAAGCTCCTTGTTCTGAACCCCTGAAAGATACTTATTAGATAAAATCCTTGGCCAAATATGATCCTGCTCCACACACCACCTCCAATAGAGTTTAGCTACCAAATCCAACCCCAACCAAGTCGCCTGTCGCAATCCAAGATCCCCAAACTGCCTTGGGCTACACATAATGTCTCACTTAACTAGGCTCCACTTGGACAAGGACACACTACCCGCCCACAAGAATTGTCTATCTAGATAGTCTAAATCCTTCACAAAACCAACAGGAGCCACCTGTAACATGCACCTATAAACAGGAAGAGCTTGTACCACTGAATGTAGCAGTTGAACCCGACCAACAAAAGATAGCCAACGATGAGTCCAATTATTCACCTTCGCACAAAACTTGTCCAAAATATGTTGTCATGATTCTCTAGGAGGCCTACCAATAGAGATAGGAATACCCAGATAAGTGAAAGGGAGAGAGCCAATATGGAACCTCAAGATACAAGCAATCCTTTGTTGAATGAGCTTTGGAGTATTAAAGAAAAAAATTGAAGATTTGTCTTCATTAATCCTTTGACCAGAAGCGACAAGGTAGATATCCAAAACCTTGCACAAATTTGAAGCTTCTCTGATCTTGGCCAAACCCATCAAGACAATATCATCCATAAATTGTAGGTGTGATTGGGGAGGCAGACCATTACCCCACCCCCAACCCTGAATAAAACCCAACTCCACATTACGTTTCACCAGCCTACCTAGGCCTTCAGCAAGAAGAGTAAATAAGAAAGGAGAGATAGGATCCCCTTGACAAAGAACCCTGGAAGTAGTAAAAAGAGAGGAAGGCTCACCATTAATCAACACTGAGAATGAAGTTGAAGTAACACAACTCATCACCCACTGGATCCAATCCTCAGCAAAACCAGAAGCCAAAAGAATTTTCCTCAAAAAGGACCACCTCACTCTATCATAAGCCTTCTCCATATCAAGCTTAATGAAAATTGTATTTCATTTTGAGGATGCCATCAAATGAATGGTCTCAGTAGTAATGACCACCCCATCTAGAATTTTATGATCCTCCACAAAACCGCTCTGCTCCTCTGAGATGAGCCCTCTAAGCCACCGCTTCAACCTTTCAGCAATTAACTTGGAAATAATTTTATAAACCACATTACAAAGAGAAATGGGCCGAAATTGACTCAAATGATCATCCCCCTCGCATTTGGGAATGAGAGCAAGGAAGGTAGAGTTTAAATCCCTCAACATCTGCTTGTTTCTCAATGACTCACGAACCACCTCCACCAAGTCCAACTTAATGATATCCCAAAATTCTTGATAAAAGTCAACCAAAAAACCATCGGGACCCGAGGCCTTCCCTTTCTTCATATGAAAAAGAATAGCTTCTAACTCCTCCAACGAGATATCACTCAAAAGTTGTTCATTCATCTCCCTAGTGACCAAGGAGGGAATACAAGAAAGAACTTGATTTTCTTCCATCAAACCTTCTTGAGAGTCCTCACAAAATAGAGAAGCAAAGAACTGAGAAGCTTCTCTAGACATATCCTGCAAAGAAGATAAATGCTCTCCCATGTCATTCACCAGAACTGGCATAGAGTTACCATGCCTCCTAGCCTTCACTGAGTTGAAGAAGAAAGCGATATTTATGTCTCCCTCTTGTAACCACTCAATTCTTGCCTTTTGTTTCCAATAAATTTCCTCGTGCAACTCACACTCCTCTGGAATTTTCCTAGCCCAGGCCTCCTCCTGGAGTAAATCTTCTGAAAGGCCAACCTCCCTTATCTCCCGAGTAATGACATCTATATCAGCTTGAGAAAAAACCTTAGCATGAAAATTGTTTCCAAAGCATTGCCTATTCCATCATTTAAGTTGATATTTTACAAATTACAACATTTTAGAAAAGTAGTACATGGTAGTGCCAAAGGCAGGTCATCCCTTCCTCCACCATTCTACCATATGCATCTGCAAAGACAAATCTCTTAACCACATAAGTTGGAATTTGAAAGATGGGGACCGAGCAACCTGAGCTAAAGTAGCATAAAACTTAATAGGCCAATTATTTGAATCCCTCCAGTCCAAAATCTCAGAGCAAGAAGACAACCCTCCACCAACCCAAAAACATGAAACTAAAAAATGGTCATGTCTCTTAGTAGTACAACTCTCCCCCACTCTCCTATTGTTCCAAGTAAATTTTCCATTCTGAGGCTTAATATCAACCAGATTCAATGCAGAGATGTTATCATGAAAAAGGAAGGCAGATGGCTCCAGTCTCGCAATACCACCTGTCTTCTCATTTAACTCAATAATGGCATTAAAATCACCCGCAAAAATCCAAGGGAACAAAGGAGCAAGGATTTGAACATAGCCAATATGAGACCACAATAACTACTTACCAGGAAAATCAGTAGCCGCGTAGATGTTGGAGAGAAGAATAGTTTCCCCCAACTCTAGACTTGAAACAACCATCGAGATGGAAGACTTGGAGGACACCCACCATAGAGGCTGAATCTTCAAAGGATTCCATAGAATAGCCACCCTCCTTGCATTACCCTAAGCTCCAATGCACTGGCAACTGCCTCACGCTCACAACTTAGGTAACATAGAAATCATACCATCAACCGATAGCTTAGTCTCTTGTAAGAATAGGACATCAGGGGAATGAGATCTCAGCAAATCATGAACAAATTTTTGTCGAGGGCCACTATTCAAGCCCCTTACATTCCAGGAGAGGACGATCATTTTGGAGGATTAGAGAAATGGGAATCTAGAGTCTTAACAGATCCAAACTCCACCAAAGACTCCCCCATCAACTTTATTTTCTCCAAATCCTTCTTTCCTTCAGCTTTTGAAAATTTCTCCACAAACCCTTTCTTTAGATCTTTTTGAAGAATTCTCAAAGATGGAGAAGCCTTACTACCTTTTACTGAGCTCGCCCCCACTTTAACCAATGGATTGGAGATCTCTCCCTCCCTCATCTGTGAATCCACTATAATCTCAAGCCTCCCAAGAACCACCATATTCATATCTGATTCTAATTGAACAGTCCCAATCTCCTAAGGAGCTTGGATGAAATATGGAATAATTCCTTCCTGAACCCCTTCTGAAACACCCTTATCCAAAAGTAGCATTCTTGGGTTCACCTCCTGCTGACCCAGATCATCTAGCACCTCAAATCAGTTAAAGGACTCACCACCCTGATGCTCCGTAAAGGCCCGCTTTTGACCATTGTTCCTATTACGTGCCTTAGCAGGAGTAAAACCCTCTGCACCCGTAGCCTCACCAGGCATGAGGTCCTTGCCCTTGTCAACCCTAGAGGGATTGTGAGGAGCCTAACCTGTCTAATTCCCAAAAGGTTTAGAATTCAAAAATCTTCTCTATAAATGGTCGTATTCTCAACAGAGATGACAACGAAATGGAAATGTCTCATAGTCAATCTACTGCACCCAAAAGCATGAACTTGCACGGATTTCCAAAGAATCTGGAAGAGAGTTATTTAAGTCCATTTCAACACAAATACAAACAAAATTCATTACCCTTCTATCCCGAGTTTGCTGAGAAGGACCCACCGGATTTTCTAGCAACACAGCAACACGATGCAGAATATCGTCGCGCCAAAATTCCATTGGAAATATAGGGAGATGAACCCACACCGAAACTCGATTTAGGAGATCTTTTGAAGGATCAAAACTTGCATGCCAGGGTTTAATAAATAAACCAACCTGATTGTGGAAATAAGGGCCACCTTCAAATACTCTATTACGGTCCGCCATGCAATTAAATATCACCATGAAGTAACTATTTGCCAACAAAATTATTTCCATCTCACCCTCCAGGGCCCAAGTACTATGAGCCCACGATTCCAAGAAATGGAGCGAAACCTTCATTCCCTAAAATTTACAAAGTAGAGCATGTTTTGAAAAATACACGATATCCTTCGTTATTGATTCAGGTTGAATCACTAACACTGGCCTATCTTTGGATCGTTCTAGGCACCGTTTATCTTTGGGATACATGCGCATCCAGATGGGACAAAACCATCATTATTTAAATCATTGGAAAACAAACTATTATTAAAAACCTTCATATTTGGAGATGAAGTCTCGATAGCAGCACAAAAATCCATTAAGGGCTAGACCCTCAAAGTTTCCCCTTGAGCCATACAAAACCGAGCCCCAATACTTTGCAAGGGACCACTGGAATCCACCCCCATGAAGCTTGCACCAATCACAACTCGGGCCCCAAGAGAGCCAGCCACTAATCAAAGGTGACTTCCACTTAAAGGTATCGTTGTAGCCAACAAAAGAAGACAAAGGAATGCTTCCCCGCCAGAACAAACCCACACACCTAGTGGAGGAAGCACACAATAAAAATAGGTCTCATAGCCCTAAAAAAAACCCCACCCAACATAGAACACAACAACAGGTAACAGATGGGTGCAAGAAGCCAGACATGCATAGAGGGAAAAGCCCTCATGCAATCTACGCCCCTACACAGGAAAAAACAATGCTCAACGCCATCACTACTTCATCCGGCCAGTTAGCGACATAATTAAATAAATATGATTTATTTAATTAATCAAGGTGAATAAAGGTCATTATGAATTAACTAAATAATTAAAACGGTTATTTAATTAATAGAGGAGAGATGTGTTAAAAAGGTAAGTAAATAATAAACATTATTTAATCATGACCATGGACATTAGAAAATTATGTCGAAAGTGGTACTCACAGGCCTAGACCAATTTTCGGTGTCTACACTTTATAATACATTTTGCATGCTCAGAAAATAAGAAATTTGTTCACTTGCCCTCCTGTCAGTTCTCTTTAAATAATACAATTGAGTGCATGGAAACAATCAAGAAGTAAATTTAGCTTAAGAAAATGTAAAGAACCTATGACAAAGAGAAAATGAAATCCTCTTCAAGTTGGCAAGCCATTGTCCATCTATAAATAATCTCACAATTGTAGCCAACCACTCTTTCAAAAGGCTGAAAAGATAATGAACTTGATGCTCCAAAAATAATTGAATCACCATACCTACAAGTTCCTCTGCTCCAGAGGTTGTTAAAATGGCTTTCGACCTTACTCAACTGAAACCAAACATAATGCTACTAGAAACAGTTTGAAGAATGACTATAACAAGTTGTGAAGATATTTGACTTGGGAAAAAAAAATTAAGGCTACAGATACATCAAGGTAAGGATGTTTTTATCTTAGAAACCTAAAATTCCTAAAATCGAAAACAAAGAAAATATTGAAGAACTATAAATGGTCTTCCTACAGAGACCTTGAGAAGGGCATAGTACAATACATTTTTTGTGAAATAGAAAAACCAATGACTGGGTGAGGATTATGGACTTATTGAAATGATGTCTTATTAAAGAGCCAACTAGATGGAACTTTTTCCAAATACATTCATGTTTGTAACTAATAAAATGAATAATAATTTGGTGGTCAATAGTATAAACAAAACTAAAAAGAGATATTAAGATGGAAATATGGCATGTTTTATCTCTTTTGATTGAAAGGAGTACGAGGTCAAACATAATTCTTGTGTTCTTGGATTTTGAACTACATATGATGTCATTTTGAGGATTCTAACAAATTTCTTGGAAATTTTCTACTAGAATACAAATTTATATTTTAATGTATTAGCAAAATCCTCAATTGTACATAACCTATGATACAATTGAGGATTCTTTCCATAGTGTAGGAATGTGGCATCCAAGCTCCTTTACCTATTTTATGCATGTCCTGTAGGTACTCATTCTAGCTTATAAGCTCCTTGTTGAAAGTGAAATTTCTCCTAGCTACATAATAAATTTGAGAGACTATTTCTTCTCTCTGACCCATAATATTCTTGACAGTAGCTACTTTTTCATTCAGAGACAGTCCCATCCTTCTCAAAATTCACCTCTAGGAATGTTCTATTGAATCAAATTTTTCTTCTTTGTGGGGGCTGAATGACTGGGCAAAAGTAATATTGTTGTCTTTGATTTTCAGAGGTTAATCTCTTTGTTTACGAGCAAAGCATTTAGCTACAACAATAGGATTCTCTAATTTTTCTCAAAAGTAATACTACTATCTCTGATTTTCAGAGGTTACTCTCTCTATTTAGGAGCAAAGCATTTAGCTATAGCAACATGCTTCTCTATTTTTTCTCAAAAGTGATACTGTTGTCTCTAATTTTTAGAGGTTACTCTCTTTTTAGGAGCAGATCATTTTGCTCTCACAAGGTTTCCAATTATTTGTGTTGAATCAATTATTTTCCAGCACATTTATTGTATGAATTTTCAACAACATTCATGCTTCTTTAATAATTTTATTTGTTGGAGTAAGTTCAAAGTAGATTTAATATTTGTAGTTCTTAAATTCTACTTTAAGTTAGAGAGTATGAATAATTCTGGTAAGAAAAAAGTTTGATCTTTGTGGGTTGTGGAAGTGTAATTTTTGTTTGACAATTTACTAGAGCAAAGAAATCCCAATTGGAGGAGTTGCATGCACGGGTGACTACATTGGAAAGTAATATGAAATATGTGACAGAACACCAACAATAGTTGGTCCAACAACAAGAATACATGACAAAGCAAAAAATAAATATTATTAAAAATGGTACAAGAACAATATTTTTTCCATACTTGGTGAAAGCTCTTGCCAAGAAATAAGAGCATAGGAGATGAATAAGATATAAAAAGTAAAATATTTCTTGAAAGAGCCATTTGAAGATTTAAAAGGGAAAAAATAAACCAATTAAAACTTTTGCCAAATGTTGGAACCATGGATTGAATAAATGGAAGTATGTTTTGCTGTGAATTATGTGTAACATTGCACATGCATTTAATGTTAGTGGTAGATTAGAAGAAATGCATCTAATATTTGAGGATTCATAGCTCATCAAGCACATTAGAGGAATGAATTTAATTTATAAATTTCATTATAAAATAAAATATATATTGTTAAAAGCTCATTTAATTCTTAGCTCACATGTAGCAAGCTAATCACAAGTGTATCTTGGGTGCAATGCAAGTCCTATTTATGGGTTGCATATGGTGCACAACTCAGCCTCTTGTCCTCATAATTGTAATGGTTCCTTTTCCCTATGTGTGTATTTTGGTGAGATCAACCACAACCTTTCCAGAAAGGCCAGAGCCAGTTGAAGCAATAGATGTGGTTTTCACATAGTCCCCAACAAGGTGTTGGATGGGTCTTTTGGGAGGCATCAAATTCTCTTCTTTATGTCATTGAGTGTCACATCTCCTTCAACCCCACTGGGCTTTAGCACAACAAATGGATATGCCAGAACTGGGGTAGCTAGCTTGTGCTCCTCCTTAGCTATTGTACGAGGATCAATATTGATTTTATTTACACCCACACCTGAGAATGTATACATAACACATTAGCAAACACATCTTAACATTATGATCATAAGAAATTCACTGTCCATTAAAAAATAGATAGATTTGATCATCAGGGGAAGCTTAATTTAACATCAAGTGAAGGTTTGTTGATTGAAAGTTTTTCCTCAAATGACTGTAAATCAGATTTCATTGGGGCCTTGTTCCTACTCTCAAACGATGTTACTCCCATTCTCCAATTATCCTAATAGACACCTCAGCACCTCCACCATTGACTGCCCTATCCCTGAAGGGACCACCTGCAATTGTCAATCATGTTGTAGACTCACTATCGCGATGATGAGATCCAAAGACCACCTAATTCAAGTTCATTTCAGCTATATATTAAACTAATTTATTTAGAAAAAAAAATCTGCATTCATTATAGTACATTTTGATTGACAATGCTTTGGTAGGTGCTTAATAATTATGGCAGACTTAAGCTAATTGTATATTCTATAATATTTGAACAATTTGGGATAGTTTTCTACTGAGAATGCACAATATGAAGCTAGAAAAGAAATCCACCTGATTCCCAATTGTATGTTTGGCATCAACTCAAAAATTTTGTGCCTTTGGAAATATCTTCAACAAAAACTCTCAACTCAGCTCTGCAACCACCATATATATGAATATATGCATTTAGAATCACAAAATTGAGACTGAACAAGTTAACTCTACAAAATCCTCTGAGTCGTTTAAGACTATTTGAAAGTTATAGTGACCTACCAAAAATAAAATGAAAGCACACAATATTAGTGTGGGAGGCATTTGGCCGCCTTCTCTTTCGAGTTGGTCGGTGATCCCACAATAGTGGTTTACAATTTTTGGCCAAATTGGACACTGAAATTATTATTTTTAACTAAATCTTCACATTCGGGCACCTATAGCGGCTAAACTGTGAGGAATTTTAAGATGATGCAAACTAGAGTCTCGTCACATTTTGTCTGTACATTCTAAATTTTTCTTTTTCAAATATTTTAGAATCAGATTGCGCTTCTTTTTCCATCTCCCATGAAAATTGGTTTTTTTAGAAAACAACATTTCTAAAAAGTGACACACCGTATAACGCATAACTATTTTTCCATGAAGGATAAAATTCTAATTATTTTGAATTTAGATTTGTAACTCCTATATCTAGTGCTTCCACTTGGTTAGATAGTTTTTTATTGAATATTTTTTCTTTAATCAAATTCCAAAGTCAAACCAATTATAATTCAGACATAGCGCGATCATATAACGTGTAACGTTTTTTGTATATATCAGAATTCTTTTTTTTTTTATTGGATCAAAGACTTCAATATCTGGTGCACTCATATTTTTCAATTTTTTTTTTGATAATCTGCTATTTTTCCACATGTGCAGAACAAAGACCTTCATTTTTCAATGAAAAACCTATGTTTAATAAAACTATATAAAAAAAAAACATAATAAAACCAAAACATATTAAAATTATATTTGTTGGATAGCTCGTTCTAAGGACTACCATAATCATTTCAAATAAATTTTAAATGAATTCATTTGATCCCCCAAAAGGTAAGTCAAAAGTGATTTTTTATCAACATTTTTATGGGTGTAAAGGAGACTCATTTATAGGTATGGTTTAAAACTAGTGAGGTTCTATCCAAGGGGGTTTGATCTAAGGTGGTTTGATCAAACCCTCTTCAATTGGAATCCTTAAAGTGGAAATTTTAAGGCTTAAATCATTATATTTTCTAAAAATATGTGATTTCAGCAAAAACCAGTTCCTCTTAGAAATTATAAACTAGCTTTGTGGGATCACCCTGCCAGTTTGAAAAAAAAATCTCATAAAATTGGAGATGGAAGCAAAAGAGTTAATGAAGCTGCTACTTGCGGCAGAGGGGGATTCCATTATCCCTGACCATATTAAATTTCTTTGGCTTGGGGAAAGGAAAATCAAGGCATTTCCTCTCTCAATGCTTTGTTTGTTTGCTACTATGATTCAAATGAGATTGCTAAAATTAGATCTATCAAAGATAATGGACCATTAATGACCCTTTCAATGAAGTGTGGCATAGCTCTCAGTAAATGTGGAGCATCTCGAGAGTGAAATATGGAATGCATGCAAAAATTAAAAGTGAACAATTAAACAATATGATTAAAACGTTGTGTTTCAAATCTAAGTAAAACTAATACCCTTCTTTCAGTTTGGATATCCATTGACGCCCATCGTTCCATGTCAAATGATTCAATGCTTTGGTCAATTTGTATTATTTTTTAGTTCACCAACTACAATTTTGAGAATGGTTGGTGGCATTGACAGATGACATTAAGTTCATATTAAAGTCGAGTTAGTTGTTACCTTCCCACTTTGTTAAACACATAAACTCTTTAAAAAATATAAAGATAAGAGGGTGGTGATTTCCTTGTCACAACCATGGACTGTTTCATCAAGTTTTTGAGTGCACGAGAGTTTGACTAGACCACCATCCTTTCTCACAACTGTCCTTTTCTACCAATTAGCCAAAGGGCTAAATTATATAGATTTTATATTGTTTATTGAATTTAAATTCACAAGCTTTGATGTATGCTTCACGAAAATTTTTATTGTTTGTATAATTTAAAAAAATATATATTTTATATCATGGATTTAATTTTTTTTATCAATGAGAAGTATTTCATTCAAATAAATTATTGATTTTATATTTTGATTATTTAGAAATTTCACCAATGTTTTATTCAAAGAAGTATATTTTGATATTATAAATTCATGTAACTTGTAATGGTATCTTTATTATATTATTATATAATACATATTGACATAATGCTCTCCACCTACTCCACTCGATCAATATGAGTGATTGGTCATTATTTAATCTATATAGCTAGCCACTAGAAAGGCACACATGTACATTCCAATAGAAAGGGACAACACTTCTGAATCATACAACTCTTAATCATTTCATTTATCCACCTTTTCTCCTATTAAGTCAAGGGATTTACTTACAATTAAGTGATCAATTTCTTCTTTAATGGCATGTCAATACTTGTTGCACTTGGATAAAAGTTTAGAATTATTTCATACTTTTAGCCAACAAAGTGGTTTCAGGAAAAAATGTTGTCATAAACAATTTTAGGGAAAATAGTTTTGAGCAAAATGATTTCACTTGAAACTGTTTGACACATACATGGCACAAAGAGTTTCAAGTGAAACTCTTTCATCTAAAACAATTAAATCAATATAATTTAATTTCAAAATCCAAACTAGGTTGAATATACATGCAATATTTCAATTGAACATAGGATAATAATATAGATATTCACTCTAACAATTGAGACCTTTTAGGTGCAAGATAAAAGATAATGGTTATATTCCTTGAAAATCGATTTTACAAAGTAAGATTCTAAAATTTAAAACAAAAGGACTAGACCATATGTGTAGTCTTGTCTAGGGAACATAATTACATGATTGACCTAGTTGGCCCTATTCTAAAATGGTGCATTTAGCATATTAAAGTGATGGTTCAATATTGGGTATAACTAGTACATTAGAATAATCAAATCAAGTCCTAAAAACTTGTACTATCACATGCATGCAAAATGGTGTACAATGAAATGGTAAAACTGTAGGTTTTGTCATGAATTTTTTTTAGTTGCACAAAGATTTGGTCATCGGATGAGGCGACTAGCCAATTGTCTTTGTTCTTTTTTAGATGTAGACTTGTTTTAATTTTTTGTCTACTATTCTTTTCTATAATATAATTTCACCAAACTTAAAAATAACTTGGTGGCACCATCTTCAAACATGAGCCTGATGATGAAAACATGGAGAGTTATGAGAAAATTTCTTAGTGTTACAAGGGGACACTTGTTCAAGTGACAAGCTACACTTGTCCAGAATAAAAGCTCATCAATTTTTTCATTTTATTGATAACCTTAGTTGATGTTAAAAACAAAGGTTTATCTATTCTTTTTTATTAAAAACATTTTTGATATGCTTAGAATTTACTATTTTTATTAAAATTTCAAAACTGTAGGTTTCAATATGGACAAGGGGTGAGTAAATTACTTTATAATGTTTAAATATTTCTATGGGAACAATTAAAACTGAGTATTTATGTCATCTATGTCTATAATTGTTCATGGTTTAAATTTTATTTGGAATTTGACTTGGCATCGTTTTAGATTTTTATTATTTTTGTTTTAATTTAGTTAAGTATGTCTTGTACCTGTATTATTTATTTTCATATGAATTTCATTTGATGTAATTTGATTGATGAATACACTAGGTAACGGTCTGCCACATGACCAATGATAAGATCATCTAAAACAGACTTTTTTCTTGGGTAAGAAATAAGAAATAAAAAACCAAGAGAATATCAAACCTCCCCACCTACCCACCTACCCACGTCACCCAATATAACTTAGATCAAATTTATAGATGTATCATACTCAATTTAATTATCATTATGTTTATGTTCTTAGCTTTCATGTTGGCCATAACAATTCCCAGGTGGATCACACCTCAACCGATGTAGCAGTCTCTCCTTGTCATCACCTTGAATGAGGGTCGTGATGTAATATATGATGGCACAATGTTCTAGGAACCATTTGTCCTACAGAAAATTTCCATGGCTCGAGATGTCCATCATAGACAGTATCGGAGGGGTCCAGGCTATCGCAGAGCAGATGATGGTTCTAGAAAAGAAAAATACTGGGAACCAGTTGAGGATACTGGTCCTCCGAATGTTTTAGAAAACCATGAAAGCATACTGAGTGATGAAACCTCAGACATGGAAGCAATTAGGAAGCCACTTGAAAATGTGAGGAAATCATACATAATAGAGCTTGTTGGCATCATTTGTGATGCACATCTTGCAGTAGTTCGTGGAGTGAGGTAGACCCTCACTTTTTAATTATCTTTGTTGAATGCTTAGATGCTTTCCTATTTGATTTCTCAAGTTAATCTTAATTGTGTTCTTTCAGGAGAGCTATTGAAACTTTCAGCAAGTTTCAAACATTGAGGCCATTGAAACTTTCAACAGAACTACAAGTAAATGTACACATCCCAAATAATATCTTTGTATGGCTTTGGTGATATTTACTTTAGTGCTTTTGTATGACCTCGTATTTACTAAGACAATTAGGTAGACCTTAGCATATGTCATTTTATTAACATGTGATATATATCATACCATCAACTCTAAAAGACTGAAAAAAAATGCAGCTCTTGGAGATCTAGAATGAAATTAGCAAAAGAAAATTGAAATTTCATTGTAGAATCTAGATATGCTCTAAATTAGAGTAGTTCCACTCTAGAAGAAATTCTAAGACAACCAACCACCTGAGCATAAATGACACGCATTGATTCCATTAGTTTGTTGGGCCTCTTCAATGGCAAGAGTTCAAGGCTGGTCAAGAGCAATTTGCAGGCACAGACTCCCTCATTCTATTCCACCCTATATTATAGCGATCTCATTACCTTTCTCTCATAGTCAATGTTATTGTACCTATCTTTCTCTTATATACACAAGAAGTTTCTGCCTCTTTTGTGCTTCTGCTGCTGCCATGGATAATGGACCGTAATTGATCAGGTATATCAGATGATGCTCTTTGTTCATGAATTTTCTTCATAGAATAGGATTACTGTACTTTATCTTCGTCTACCCATTAAATATTATTCATCACCATATAAATCTAGTTGGAGTCTTATCAAGGAAGTTAAGAAGCCCTGAATGCAATATTTTTTTCTTTCTTCCATTAATGCATGATTTTTTAATGATGGTCCACACGTGATGACGGTGCTACATGTTTCTGGGATCCACTGACATTATATGATAATAATGAAACAACTGTGAGAAACTTTATATGGGGGACACTGATAACTTTGCTTAAAAATTATGAGAGTATGCATGCATTAGGGAAGGACAAGACAACAAAATGAGACAATATACTTAGTTGGGTACTAGTATTTTGACAGAGCATCTACTCATTATATGTTGAATAATGCATATATACAGAGAGAAGAAAATATATGATCAGAAAACACACTAAAACTGAACACTTATACATTGTATAATGTTTGTTGGTTTCCTTACACTGGCAATTTTAAATTTTGTGAGGTTTATTTAATAGGTTTTGTTTGGTTTTGTACGCTGCATGTGATATGCCTTTGTTTGGTTCTTTACAAGAATGATGTTTTTCATAGTGAAATACATACTTTTAAAGGGAAATGTACATAATACAGGTCAGTTGCTTTTCTCTTCGACAGTTGGTTTATCATTAAATGATAGCTTAATGCATCAAGATATGCTTTTATATGTTTTTGAGACACAATTTTTTTTGTCTCAAGTGAGATTTTGAAGGCTTTTGCCTGATATTTTGGAGGCTTTTACTTTTAAACAACTGGTTTATCATTAAATGACAGATTAAACTTGTTTTCTAATGACTCAATAGTGGTTTGCAGGCGTGAGACTTGTTTCAGTCTCAAATCTCAGACATAAAAGTCAACATATCTCAAAAGCTCATTATGCACTTCATGAAAATTCGAGTAAAACACTTGGTCTCTACTTTTAGCAAGTAAAACACTTGGTCTCTGTGTAAGAAGTATAAATTATAAAATTGAGAAAATTATGGTTTGTAATTATTGAAACAAATCAGTACATACAAAATTAAAATTTTAGCAGCTGGGTTTTATTTTGTTAGTGTTTGTTCTTATTTGATTTTGTTTGTGAGGGAAAGAAATGCAAATTTATAAGTGATTATTGTATCTTGTTGTTTTACTTTATAAGTGAATCTTGAGCAAAGAATACAAGGTTAGTAGTGCAAATCTATCTGGTTAGTAGTTACCATAATTTTGATCTGTGTTAGATGAAGATTGATGAAGTAATTTCCTAATTGCTTTGTTTTGACATTGAACGATAAATAGAGTTTTCAAGTGGCAATTTTAAAGCATAAAGGAGTAGTTTGGAAGGAAAAAGGTCAGTTTGACACTTGTAGCAACATTTTGCAAGCATCTAAGAAGGTATTAATGGGCACTTGAGTAGGTTGTAGGCATATAGGGACAGTTTAAGCACCTGTAGCAGCAATTTGCAAGCATCCAGAAGGTTAAAGAGTGGATATAATAGCTGACAGAGGAAAAGAAATTTGAAAATTGAGGAGTCTTCTTTCACCAGTGCCTTACTGGAGCTCTTTTGCAGAGTCAAATAATGGGAGTAGTTTCTAGGCGGCCAAAATATATCAAATTTACCAAGTCAAAGTACGAGGTGGTCATTGATACTTCTTAATGTTATGTCCTACATTCTCTCCAACAAAGGATATACAAAGAAAACTAAAATCACTTTTGTAATTAGTTCTTTTGATTTTGATACAAAATTGTACACTTGACACAGTTTTTTTCTAGTCACTTTGACATTGTAACTCAGATTTTTCAGTTTTAGACTGAAACAAAACACTTTGTAACACATTTTCAAAGCAAGAGATACATATTTTCAAACTATGTATGGTTTCAAGAGCATCCTCTATCAATAAAATGAGCATTTTGACCTTCAAAATTTTTGTTTCTATTATGTCTATGAGTTAATTGATGTCATTTTCTATTATTTTCAAACATTGAATGTTGAAAATCACACAAAATATTTAAAATAAATTATTTATTTTTTTAATATATTTTTTCATATTGTCTCTAAACTTTAATCCCAATTATTTTCTTTAGAGAGACAATATGTCTTTAATCCCAACTATTGTTTCTAAAGAGACAAAAGTGAAATTGTCTCTAAAGAGACAAAAATACTTATGTTTCATATTATCTTTACAAAGACAATTTTTAAGACAATAGTTTAAGACGCCCGCTTAAAGACAATAGTTGAGACAATACACAATTTTGTTTGTCTCAAATTAATACAATTTACTCAAAAATTGTCTCAAAAAATGTTTGAAAACCCCCTTCTATGTAGTACTGACATTAATCTCAAAATTAATTTTCCTTAAAGAATTCAATAGCCAACTAGCAATAATGAAAAATGAAAATTACTGTAAGAAATGATAATGTTACAGTCACCCAATAAAAAGACCAAACCATTAAAATTAATAAAAATACACTTGATTTCATACCCATTCCATTTCTCATTTAAATTGTACCTACATTTATGAAATATTTTAATGCAATAGCATATTTATAACTGGAATGCTTTTGTTCTAGGTTTAACTCATTTCCCAATTCTCTATCAACCTTTATTTACCTCTATCCACACTTATTTTGATGCATCTTGCAATATATCAATTATTATTGTATCCTCAATCACACTTCCATACATTTTCCCCTATCTCAAAAATATCATTTTACTTCAAGGTGCACTTTGAGTGGCTCAAGACTAACCTAGTTTAATCTTGTGATATGTGAGAATTATCTATAAGATTCATACTCCTTTATACTCATTGTTGTGAATCATCTTAATGCATGTATGTGTGACATGTTATCATTTCATGATTTTAAAAGACATTCAATGTGCACTTAATTTGATCTAGGAAATTACAAAGAATATCATTATAACACACTTCAATTTTTAAAGGGACAAAATTATTTGCATCTTCACAAAGATCAATTACATGTTGAAGAACATTGCCTTTGATATTTATCTTTGTTAGTGTGTTAATTTTTTCACTTAGGGTAAATTACTCTGATTAGTTTTTATCGTACTAGGTGGTTGTTTACCCGTTCCATTTTTCATGCCTTTAAAGGATGTACAATATGTATTTTATGCATATCAATCTATTCCCTCATTTTTGGTGAAATAGCATAGTGCTTTTCTCTATTTCGCGAAGGTTTTTTGTTGCAGATGGTGCTCCTGGGAGGTGGTTGACACCAACATGGTATCAGAGCCAACCATTTTGCTCTCCTTCCCTTAAGAGTTTTCATCAGGAGTTGTTTGAGATGCTTTTTTTTGCTGGAGTTTTTTTGGCATTTTATTTTTAATTTTTTTTCAAAATTGCCTTAATTCTTGATTATTCTTCGATTTTCTTTACCAACATATATACATATTGAAGAGGTATTTCTAGTCAAAGCATGGCAATGCCTTTGGAAGCCGTGAATTTCAATTTGGAGAGGTTGTGATTTGGAGATGGGGTTGTACAAAGTTTGGAAGGCTATGACTAAAGTCAAGAGGTGTTCAAATTTTTGAGGCCACGAGATCTTTTTGGGCATGATTTTGCTGATTGGAGGTTGCTGAATGAGCCATTGGAAGACCCACATTTTTGAGTTGAGAGGCTGCATTAATTTTCTTGAAGGCTTCATTTTTATCTAGAGGTCATGAATTTCATTATTGGGCATGATTTTCTTCTAGATTCGCCATCGATTGAAGAGCACTTCCTGGGAGAGTAAGCCATGGGCAAAGAGAAATCAGCCAAGGTGTGATCTGGAGCTCTCAACTCACTAGTTGTAGGTAGCATTTTAGAAAATTGTAGCCTAGGCAATTCAAAACAAAGAGGGGCGAGTTTTTTCACTTTGCAACAAATTTCTTCCAGACTTTATACTTTATAAATTTTTTGCCAAATATTTATTTAGGGCTTATGTGCAGCCAAAGTGGAGGTGGGCCCCCAATTTTTGAAGTTGTTTTGGGAACATCTATCCCACATTGGCAACATGGGTATGTTTTTTTCTCTTCAAATAACATTGCAGTGTGTTTGGTTGGTGTGACCAAGTCTCACAAATTGAGAAGAGGTTGTCGAGTTGTGGAGATTTGTGCATTCATTTGGATTTCACATGGTGCAAAAATATGCTACAAATAGATAATAAGGTGTACAATTATTTTGCTCAGATTTTTTAGATTCAATATTCTCGTTCCTGAGTAAAAAAAAATTTGAATGTTGGATACAAAATTTTTGAGAGGCTGCATTGGTTGGTATTTTTTGGAGGTTTCAGTTTGGTGTATTTTTTCATTTTTTTGTCATGGCCACTCTTGAGTTAGTTGAATTGTTAACCCCCCATAACTACCATACCTGAAAGATGAAAATGCATAGGTTTTTGATAGTCTTCTTTTTCATATTGATGAGTGTGATACACCCAAGGAGATATGGGATAAGTTACATAACTTGTTTGGTTAGGCCAGTGAGTTATGTGCCTTGCAACTAGAGGTAGAATTAACCTCTCTTTCCCCTAATGCATTTCCTTTCATTGATGATTTTATAATCAAGTTCAAATCTGTGAGGTCACAATTGGTAGGATGTGGGAAGAGTAAAACTGATAAGGAGACCATTTTTTTATTTTTTTCTAAGTTGAGAGGTCCATTTGTAGTTTTTTCTTCTACCTTCTACTCCACCATGGATGATTTGGGCAATGCATTCTGAATGCCTTCTTTTGAGAATTTTTGTGACCATTTGATGAGGGAGCAAGCTTACCCAGTTATACATGGTCTCTATGAATCATGCATTAGTTGCACAAGGATCTCAGAGTAAAGTGAAGAAGAAACCTAAGCCTAAGATAGAGTCTAATGAGTCTTCCACCTCTTCAAAAGAGGATCAACCTAAGAAGGTGAAGTTTAGTTGTGTGTATTGCAAGAAGAAAGGGCATGATGAGCACCATTGTTATACAAAGAAGATTGAAAAACTTTCACATCTTCTTTAAAAGAACAATATTCCAGTGCCCTCATATGCGACTCCTTCTACAACCTCTCCGTATTCATCTACATAATCATCCAATCCTACATAGTTAGGGAATGCAGGATTTGCAAGTGGTAAAGAAAAACTCTATATGGGTAAAGGAAATGCATTGGTAACTTTTCTAGTTCATTCTGGTCGTGATAGATGGTTTTTAGATTCAGGAGCATCTCACCACATGGGTTTTACTCCCTATCCTTTTTTGGGTCTTCATCCTACTGATACATCCAAGATTTTTATGGGAGATAGTAAGCTTTTGGATGTTGTGGGAGTAGCTAATGTTGAGAAAGGTGATGGTTTTTTCAAAGATGTATTGTGTATTCTTGATTTGCACATAAATATATTGTCCATCTAATACATTACTCATGGTGAGGTACTGAAGACTGTAGAGTTCACTGTAGATTCTATTTTCATTTGAGAGGCTGATACTGGAAAAGTCATTACTGTTGGTAAAGATGATCATGAGTCTCGCCTCTATTCCTTTTCTCATTTTGTTGACGATGATGATTATGAGCCTCGCACCCCTCTTGCTAGTGTTGGTAGCGATTCCTCGGGAGAGATTAGTCATTTGAACTTTGGAGTTCTTCAGACCTATGTTGATTCATCTTTTTTTTCTTTAGAGGTTGATTCTTGAACACAGTAGGATCTTTTTGATCTTCCAGATCTTGTTTTATTGGATGAGTATTTGGCAAGCATCTCAGATTTGTTTTTGGAGTCTCATCTTGCAGATTTGGGAGACATACTTGAGGGGATTTCTCTCCTCTTTGATGGCAGTTTCAGCATGGTTCTTGATACATCTAGATTGTATTTGGAAATTGAAACTGATGAGCCTTCACTTGATTTATCACATTTCTTGGTTGTTTTTTTTCATGATTATGTGGTGGATTATTCTATTTGGAGACTTCCTTCCTCTTTTCAGTTACACATGGAGTGGCTTCTTCTGGTGGACTTGTTTCTTCATAAGAGGAGAGGAATTTCTTGTAGGCATTGGATCATCTTTTATTTTCAACAATATTTCATCGACATTGGAGATTCTTCATTATGGGGGGGGTGGTCATCGCACAATACTGGTTTACAATTTTCAGCCAAACTAGACACTGAACTGATTTTTTCTAACTAAATCTTCACTTTCGGGCACCTATAGCGGGTAAACTATGAGGAATTTGAAGATGATGCAAACTAGCTATATGTGAAATTTTGTCTATAGATTCTAAATATATTTTTTTCAAAATTTTTGGAATCAAATTGCACTTCTTTTTCCATCTCCTTTGAAAACTATTTTTTTAGTAAACACCATTTTTTAAGGAGTGATTCTCACCGTATACAACATAAAATTTTTTCCATGAAGGATAAAATTCTATTTTTTTTGAATTTAGATTTGTAACTACAATATCTAACACTTTCATTTGGTTTCATAGTGTTTTATTAAATATATTTTCTTAATCAAGTTTCGAAGTCAAACCAATTACAATTCTAATATAGGCGGACTCTATACAACATAACTTTTTTTGTATGTATCGAAATTCAAATTTATTTTTATTATTGGATCAAGGATATCATTATCTAGTGCACTGATATTTTTCAAAAAAAAAAATTGATAATCTGCTATTTTTCCACATGTGCAAAACATAGAGCTTGATTTTTGGTGAAAAACCTACATTCACAAGAAATAAAAAATAAATATAATAATAAAATTATACTTTTTGGGAAGCTTATAATAATTACTACATACTTACAAAAAATAAATTTTAAATGAATTCATTTGATACCCCAAAAGGTAAATCAAAAGTGGTTTTTCTATCAGCATTTTGATAGGTGTAAAGGAGACTCTGTTATAGGTATGGTTTAATACTAGTGGGATTTTATCCAAGGGGGTTTGATCTAAGTGTATCACCCCTAACACAATTCCCTTTTGACCCTTAATACTTTAGAAAATAAAAAATGGAGGTTTAATTCCACTTAAGCTCGCTCCTTGCATTCCACATCGGTGGGGGCGTTTCTGTCGAGGACTCCCGCACAACACGCAGATGTCTGCGCGACATGCTTACGTCCCTAGCAGATTCCTACGGCTGGAGACTACAAAGGCGTTACATTTTCAATTGGAATTCGATGAGTAATGTCCCTCTTCGGCTAGCCGACCTGAATATGGTTGTTTTTCATCTTTTCCTTCATATTCTCACTCCATTCTTCCATTCTCAAGTTTTGAACAAGTTGGCACACTCTCTCCATGCTTTTGAACATCCATTGAAAAGCTTTGTAGTAGCACCATTCACTCCATTGCAGAAATCCACTACTCCATCACTCCAATAGGGTGAGCACATGAAAAACACCGTGGCAACAAAGGCTTGAGTCCCTCTCGTTCACTCCTCCATGAGCGTTGAGTGCTTTGGATGAAGATGGTAAGATCCTACAATATCTCCTTTTGCTTTTGATTGAGTAAGCATGTACTGCTTGTAGTTTTTTTGTGTTTATGTAGCTTGTAGTTTCTTTTCTTTATCATTTATCTCTACTATTCCAAAATTGGTTGTCCGTGGAGGTGGAAACACCAAGACAGGGGTCTGACTAAGGCAGGCTCCTATACAGCCCCAACAATTTCTCCCTTTATTGTGTGTAGGTGGAGAGAACTTGGAACAAGCTGGCGAGGAGAGCATTGTACGAGATCATCTTCGTCACCTTGGTGGTAACACATATCTCTTTACATAATCTCATTTTATCATAAGTTTCAAACATCTGTAGACTAGGTTGATATTCTCCCTTTTGGAGTTAGATTTTTTTCTTTTCGGTTCTCTAGCCGTACAGACGCCAGCGCACCTGTGAAACACCAACGCGTCGCTCTATTTTCCTAGAACTGTGCTTCCTTCCTCAGATAGAAAGTTGCTTGAGACACGAATGTAACTCTAAAAGTTGAGTCATCTAGTCTCCTTCCAACATTCGAGATTGCAGAGTGATCGAAGGACGCATAATCCTCATCATTTTAATCCTCGTCATTCTAACTCCCCCTTAAACTGAGGTGGGTTAGTGCAACCTTTCCGCTCTTGACCTTTCGTGACTTGGGGCGTTGCAGTGGGTGGTCCCTCTCTCTCACATTTTTGGTGAACCCGATGTGAACGAACATCTATCCATTTGTCGACATCCTAAACTTTTTTGCATATACCTCTTGGTCATGGTACCCTAGTGTGTTGTGAAGTTTATGAGCTTCACGACCCAATCTACGACCTTTGGGCATATTGTTAGAAGAAGTTTGTGTCACCTTCCGATGGACAAGACAAAGGTCTCCTCTAGCTTCACTACCGGCCTTTTCTCTGGTTCTACAGTTGGGTTGTCTGCACAAGAGCACGTATCGCGAGGGGCTGATGCAAGAAGTTGGGTCCACAAAAAGCTCAAAAAGTGGAAGTGTTTTTGCTGTTTTTTAGAATATTTCACACTTAGACTGAAAATTTGAGGCACTTACACAATGAATCTTAAAAAAATCTAGTAATATGAAATTTTTCATTTTGAATCAAATTTCTAAATATGTAATTTAGTCAAATACAAGATGATAGAATTTAAATTTTGATAGGGATGAATAAAAACCACTTTTTAAAATTCCCTATTTTTTTACCATACCATACACGTGTACGGACACCACTTTTTGACCCAAATAAAAGTAGTTTGCTAATTCCTTTTGGGGAAAGAGAGATAACAACATGAATATTGATGGTAATTTTTTTTTGTAATTTTTTTTTGAATATATATATTTTTATTTAATTTTTATTGGCCTTAATTGCTATTTTTAAAAATCAACGTGTATGGACAACATAATTTGACCTAAACTAAATATTTTTTAATCTTTTATTTTATTGTCTAGAGAATTTATGTAGATTTATGCCATATAATTCCTTTTACAAGAAACTTAACCAAACAAAAGTTATTAAAAAACAAAAAAATCCTAATATTTGAAGTTTATGGACTAGTTTGCTTAGAAATTAATTAAAAAATAAAAAATATAATCCAATGTTAATAAACATTATATATTTGGAAACTAGACATCATGTTCTATAATGGGTTTTAATTTCATAAAACAATGTTGAAAAAAACTTCATTAGGTATATTGCCAAAGTTAGCTTTTTTCACTTGAAATTGCCATGACCTTGTACTTGCAAGTTCATAGCTAAGTATTGGGTTATTAGGCCTTTTCTAATCCTAAATCCAAATAAAAAATATATATTGTGAGTTTCAAACCTTTTGGAATGAGTACCCACTTTAAAATGGGTACTTATTCTAAAAATGAACGAATACCTATTTTAGAGCTGAAAAATGACACTTCGCTTAAATGTGGATGCAACTTCTTGTACTTACCCCGTCGAGGTGAACTTAGGTTTCTTGACGAAATCGATCGTGTCCCTACTCCTCTTTTGTCACTGACCTCTTCATCCCTAGATGAGCATGAGGTCATCTATATCCCTTTCGAGTACGTCGTTAGTCTCAGTAAAGGGTTAGGAGCATTGGAAAATCACTTGGAAGGCAACCCAAAGTTGGCTAGGGCTGCTAAGGTGATTGGAGAAATAAGATACATGATGGAAAAATATTGGACAGGTGTAGAACTCTCAACTACTCTCGCTGGTCTAGCTGAAGCATGTTCCCCCTCGAGTCTTGGTCACATGATACGAGGCAACCTCTTCGAGGAACGCGAGAGGCAGCTCGAGATGTTGATGCCTCCTATATCTATGTACATGACTGACATGATCCCCTCAGTCAATATACCTTCTACTTGTGAAAGTTTGGATACTATCAAAGTAAACAATAATCCTTTAGGTTTCCACTTCACCCCTTTTGTCGCCTCCGGTGGTGGAGGATTTGGCAGAATGATGGGCAGAGGCTTGATCAGTAGAAACTTCAGAAGTGGGGGTGGCATTGGTGGGGGTGGTGCCAGTGGAAGTCATGGCGGTGGTGGCTTTGGTGGTGGCGGTGGCATCAGTGGTGGCTCTGGTGGTGGTCACAGTGGTGGTGCCAGTGGAGGTCACATCGATGGTGGTGGTATTGGTGAGGAATCTAGTGGTAGTCGCGGTGGTGGCTCTAGCGATGGTTCTTGTGGTCCTATGTCTTCCAATGACCCTATTCTAAATACACTCCTTTAGAATATGGGTTAGATGTAGAACCAACTGGCGAACCTTTCCCAGGCCTCGACCCAACCTATCTTCAAACCTTTCTCCTGACACAGCCCATTATTGATTATAATTTTAAACACTCCATTCTTGCTAGGGATGGGGATTCCCAAATTTGACAAATAAGGTGGTAAAGGGGACCCGCAAACACATGTGTCCGCCTTTAACGCCCTATGCATAGATTTATTCCATCATGATGCATTGATGGCTAAACTATTTCCCCAATCCCTCAAAGATATAACACTGGATTGGTATTGTTCTTTGCCCCATAATTCCATCTTCACATTCGATCAGCTTGTGAACCAGTTCTTGCGATAGTTCCAAGCCAATATCGGATCGAAGATGACCTTCTCAAACCTTGTTTAGTGCAAACAAGGAGACAATGAAAAGGTTACAAATTTTATAGTGTGCTACCAAGCACTCTTCTCACAAATCTTGTATCTATTACTCGACTCTGATGTACAAAAGGTCTTCATAGGGAATTTATAGAGACATTGGCAAGAGAAGTTTGCCCTCATGAAGTATTCCTCTTTTGCACATCTGTGTGCGGCTCTATGAGAATAACAACAAATGGTGGTTTAGTTCGAGGGTCCTCCCTCGCACTCCCATTCTGAAGGAAGATCTATCGTATCGATCTTGGGAAGAGGTAAAGTTGTTGTGAATGTAGTAGCCATTGTAGATAACAATGGCCTCAGACGCAATCGAAAATTCACAAAACTATCAGAACCTTATTCTTCCATCTTGCAAAAGTTGGTGAAGGATAAGATCCTTACCCTGCAACCTCCTAAAGCAATTAGAGAATCATACCCTAGTTGGTATGAAGAAAACATGTATTGTCAGTACCATCAAGTTAATGGAAATGATACCGAATGTTGCATGCGCCTGCGTCATTAGATACAAGACCGCATCGAGGATGGTACTATCCATCTTGATGGGAGTAAACACAACATGAAAGCTAATAGTGATTTGTAGATATACACGGAACCATTTTCATGACATTCTGCTAACATGATTATCTATCACGTTGATTCTACCTCTCACCCAAAGGTGTATATTAACATAGTTACTGTTACTCCCTCTACTCGTCTTGCGACTGACTCACTGGATGTAACCTTTACCTCACAAGATGTTCTAGAAAACATCAAACCTTCTCTGCTTTATATTCATGCTTGCCTCAATGGAAACATTGTAGCAAGGGTCCTAGTTGACCTCGCAAGTAGGGTGAATGTCATCACGGAGGAGACTAAAATCCCTATAGAGGGATGAATACGACAAAACAAATTCTGTCATCTGCACGCATGATGGACATTCTCTTAAACCCTATGGATCAATAATGTTGTCCATCCTAGTTGGACCTAGGAGTGTAGACATGGTCTTCGATTTCATCCCCAAGTTAGACCTATTCAAAGTGAAGCTAGGCATACCTTGGCTAGCTTCCATGAATGGGATCACCTCCGTGATTCATAAGTGCCTTAAGTTTTCCCATGAAGATTTCATGCATGTATTACATGATGTTGGATATCAACCTATGGTATCCCATGGAGGATATTCATTAGATCACTTTTGGCCCACTCCAGTCGGTCCACTCCCATAGACAACAAACCTACTTTACAAGAACTATGTGAAGTACAAAACTAGGGGCAAGGGACAACCGAAGTTGACTCTTCTTCTAGTTGAGCAACCTACTGCCTCCTCCTCTTGAAAGGATAAGGAGAAGCTCACCCCCTCTTGGGATGATTCATCCACTCCCCTCTCTTAGGAAGAGTACTAGATGAACAAACCCAATTTCTACCCGCTAAGTCTGATGATGCCTCGGCGAAATCCCAAAATCAAGATATCAGATCTCCCTAACGGGTCCCCAAGACCCTGGTACTATTTGTATGACATAAAGAAAGGTTCATGGAGAGAGATCGCCCCTTGGCCTCTTCATGTTCCCCCAAACAAGAAAGGATCCACCTCCAAGGCGCTAGAGTCAACTCCTCCTGTCATTTATGAGACTGCCCCTCCTCCTTCCATTCAGGAGTCTACCCTTCTATTGGAGACAGTCATGGAGGATATTCCCATGGTTGAGTAGGATCCTTCTGTCCCTTCACAAGTTTCGGCTTCTGGTTCGAAGAGTCATAGAAACCGCCTCGCACGCAAGCGTAAGTGTCAAAGAAAGGATCTCCTAGCCGAGCAAGCCTCCTTACAAAATAAGGAGGAGAAGACTCCACCTCCTATGGTGTCTTCCTCTCTCCCCCCTTTTTTCCTTGTTTAACCTATTTTCATAACTCTTTCGGCTCCGATTGTGAGCGCACCTTCACCTAGAAGGGTGCAAGTGTTCATTTCTCCTTCGACAGAGCTACCCTTGCTAACTTCCATCCCAAATGTCTTGCCTTTTCCAAAGCTCATGGACATGGTGAACATTTTAGTTGTGTCCATTATGGTTCTTTCCTCTTCTCCCTCAACCCTTGTTTCATCTATAGGAAGTTCACCTCCTCTGATGAAGAAGAAGGTAGAGCGTGGTCTCTTTAGCAATGTAGGACATAAGAAGAACCCACATTCTCCAAAAGGTGGCACTAATTTGACTTGTTCTATCTTAGTCACAGAACCAATCCCAACCTCCCTCAAGTTTGTCACTTCTTCCGAGTCTCTTAGAGAGCCTAGCAGCCAACCTTGGGTACAAACTCCTCCGTCTACCGAGGTGAAACACGACACTCCTGTTAAGTGCATTTTTAACTTGATGGACAAAGTCCTGACACTGTCAACGATATTCGCTAGGTCATTGACCTTACAGGTCCCTCTGCTTTGGCCCTTGTTGTGAGAGGATCCAAAGCTCCTCCCCTTAACATTACACCATTGCAGGCTCATCTTCCTTCCTTCAAGGATCTAGAGTGGGAAGTTGACAACCTCCTAGTCAACTAGCGTTAGGGGTATACCCTCTTCTTGATCTTTAGATTAGATGTTTGTGTGTGTCATGACATGTGCTTCCCCCATGATCATGCTACATGTTCTTGGATGACCCTTGTCACCCATGTTGGTTCTTGGATATAGGCATGGTGTTTGTGTTGTAAGCCTTCCTCTATATGTATATCTATTCTTCCATGTTTGTGATTGACTTTCGGTAAATTCGGGATGATGCAAAGCATCAGGAGTATTTTAGGCCTCCTTCCATGTTGACCCGATATTTTATTTTACTTTTTCTTTCATGCATTCTTCCTGATCTAGTTGGGGATTGATGATCTTTCACCTCTTACTGCAATTACCTACATATATATAAATAAAGGCAGAGCTAACCTCACGAAACTAGATCCCCCTAT
Organism: Sequoiadendron giganteum; assembly: GCA_007115665.2. NCBI lineage: Eukaryota > Viridiplantae > Streptophyta > Pinopsida > Cupressales > Cupressaceae > Sequoiadendron > Sequoiadendron giganteum. Next base: position 542,603,768 of record CM021106.1, on the reverse strand, counting down.
GCCTTGTGTGTGATCTATTTTCTTTATCTTTCTCTCATCTTTTCTTGAGTTGTCCCTTTCTTGTGTGACAATGCACCTTCTACATTTCTTAGTCTTTAGAAAACACATTTGTTTCCAAATGAATCTTTTCTCGAAAACCCTTTCACAAAATTCCTTGTTAGAATGGCATTCTCAACTTGGAACCCTAACGGAACATGTTTCCTTCATCAGGGGTTCATAAAGAAAGGAAATGGAAATCCTCCTCTGAAGTGGGCATGGTCTTAGTCTTCCCCTCGCATGAGCACATCTCCTTCCTTTCGAATTCCTTGATGATGAATCGATTCAAAAAGGAAGACATTAAGCTTTTTGAATAGAGTGTCCCTTGAGTGGACCTCGCCTCTTCATGTCGGGTTCCCGAGGGATCCCTTCGAAGGTTTTCAACAAAGTTCTATGGCATTTAGCATGGGGGAAGCTTGACTAGACCGACTTCATATCTCGATGTCTAGTCTGGGGGCAGCCCGACTAGACCATCTTTGCATCTTCATGTCTAGCTTGGGGGTAACCCGACTAGACCCTACCTTTCAAACAACGCGTCCCTTGTGTGGACCCTCCTTCCTTTTGAAGGGTTCCCGAGGGACCCCTTTGAAAGTATTAGAACTTAGTGATGGTCTGCATGACTGTCTGTTGACTAGCCTATGTGTTTGCTTCCTATTCTATCTGTGGGTAAACATGTCACCATCTCTGGCTCTGCAGAGTCCCCTTTACTCAATCTCCCTCATGTGAGAGTTCTTGGGGGATACCTTCCTTACAGGTCTACGAGGTTGTAAGGTGCTTTTCCTGATTTCCTTCATGTGAGAGTTCTTGAAGGATACCACCCTTGCAGGACCATGAACCTGTAAGGTACTTTTAAGCTTCAACTTTGTAGTTCTGCAGAATTATGAAGTCCTTTCCTGCACTTTTGGGTTCTCCAGACCATTCTCTGCTTCCTCGTCAGTTCAGGTATACATATCTCACTTTGTTACTTCTTTACTACTCTACTTTACCAAAGAACTCATCAGTACTCATGCTTGCTAAAGTGGGGGCAAAATGTATCAACTGAATTTGCACCCCTAATGCAAACTTCCTTTTAACCCTTAACACTTTAGAAAATCAAAAGCTGAGGTTTAATTCCACTTAAGCCCACTCCTTGCATTCCACTTGGCACCTAGTTTGCATGTCGATGGGGGATTTTTGTCAGGGATACCCACGTGGTGCATAGATGTCCGTGCGGTGCGCTTATGTCGTCGGCAGATTCTTGCGGCTAGAGACTACATAGGAGTTACATTTTCGATTGGAAGTCAAAGAGTAACGTCCCTCTTTGGCTAGCTGACCCGAATATGGTTTTTTTTCATCTTCTCCTTCATATTCTCACTCCATTCTTCCATTCTCAAGTTTTGAACAAGTTGGCACACTCTCTCCATGCTTTTGAGCATCCATTCACAAGCTTTATAGCAACACCATTCACTCCATTGCAGCAATCCACTACTCCATCACTCCAATAGGGTAAGCACAGGACAAACACCATGGCAACAGAGGCTTGATTCCCTCTCGTTCACTCCTCCACGAACCTTGAGTGCTTTGGATAGATGCGGTAAGCTCCTACAATCTCTCCCTTTTCTTTCGATGGAGTAAGAACGTACTTCTTGTAGTGTTTTTGTGTTTACGTAGCTTGTAGTTTATTTTCTTTATCATTTATCTCTACTATTCCAAACTTGACTATCTATGGAGGTGGAAACACCAAGATGGGGGTCTGACTGAGGCAGGTCCCTATACAACCCCAACAATTTCTCCCTTTATTCTATGCAGGTGGAGAGAACTTGGAGCAAGCTGGCAACGAGAGCATTGTACAAGATCATCTTCATCACCTTGGTGGTAGCACATTTCCTTTATTGTATTTGTATCTGCATTTCTCTTTACTTAATCTCATTTTATTACTTCAAACATCTCTAGACTAGGTTTATAGTCTCCCTTTCGGAGTTATATTTATGTCTTTTCAATTCTTTGGTCGTACATATGCCAGCGCACCTGTGAGATGCCAACACAGGGCGTTGTTGTCCTAGAACTGCGCTTTCATCCTTAGACAAAAAGTTGTCTGAGACATGAATCTAACTCTAAATGTTGAATCATCTAGTCTCCTTCCAAAATTTGGGTTTGCAGAGTGATCTAAGGATGCATAATCCTCATCATTCTCATCCTCATCATCCTAACTCCCCCTTAAACTGAGGTGGGTTAGGGAAGCCTTTCTGCTCTTGGCCTTTTGTGACCTGGGGCCTTGTAGTGGGTGGTCCCTCTCTCTCACACTAAGATGGTTTGATCAAACCCTCTTCAATTGGAATCCTTAAAATGGAAAAATCATTATATTTTCTAAAAATATGTGATTTCAGCAAATATCAGAATCTCCCAGAAATTGTAAACCAGCATTGTGGGATCACCCGGATATAATATCTCCTTTTTCCCTTCCTATGGGGGGATCATTTATTGTATATACATGATGAATATATTCCTTGGGAGGTGTTCTTCATTCTTCCATCCATGCATCTTGATTTATTTTTCTCTCTTTTAGAGAGGGGTTTTCTCCCACAGGGTTTTTCTCCTTTTCTCCAGTTGTGAGAGATTCTTTGCATTTTAAATGGGTACCTAACATGGTTATGTGGTCAAGACCCATATTGCATCTTCATTTTTTGCATAATAATTCTCACTAAGTTTTCACTTAAGGGGGGATTTTAGTTTGTTAAGTTTTTCACTTAGGGTAAATTAATCTGATTAGTTTTTCCCATACTGGGTGGTTGTTTATCCATTCCATTTTTCATGCCTTTAAAAGGATGTAAAATATGTATTTTGTGCATCTCAATCTATTCACTCATTTTTGGTGAAATAGTATAGTTCTTCTCTCTATTTCGTGAAGGTGTTTTGTTGCAGATGGTGCTCCTGGGAGGTGGTTGACACCAACAATCATTACTATTAATCCCACCCATCAAAGGCATTTGACTTAGGAGAAACCATTCATAGATTGAGTCAAAAAACTCCTAAATGTTGTCTTTAGAGATCAGCTTGATAGATTCAATTATAAATATGGTGATGTTTGATATGTTCTTATGTTTATATTTCAATAGATTTATCTTTGGCATCATGTTTCTATTAAGATTTTCCCTTTCATGTATCCTTCTACCAACATGGGAAAATTTATAAATGTGTGACTTGATTTATATAATAACCTATATATTATGAAGTTTAATCTTCAATGAATTTGAGATGATAGGATGGAGAAAAGAAGAAGGAAAAAAATAAATAAAAGTATTATTATAATTCTATAAAAACTAAAAGTGAGATTGAATTTTACAACTAAATGAGCACACAATGTATATTTTTTATAATAGGTGTCCTTAGCCAGAGTGATGAAGGGCACAATTAACATGATTATCTATTTTATTGAGCTTACAAATGTTCAAATATATTAATTAAAGCATAAAATAATTTGAAAGAAAGAAAAATATATAAAAAACAAGAATCATAGATAGGCACAACAAGGTAGGGAGGTTTATACATATTTGAATTATTGCAAATGTGTGAGGCCAAGAATAGATAGTCATGTTTTAATTTTTTTATGAATATTACAACAAAAACTATAATCTACCTTAAAGGCCCAAAGAACAAAGAATAAAGTATGTTCTTATGTCTTGATGGGAAATACCTTTGATTCTTTCCACAACAACCTTCAATTTTAACTCTAGGTATGGAAGAATATAAATAACCACTTCTATTTCTTTCATACTTGACATGTGTACCTAGTCCCCAAAAGATGTCCATTTTTCTTCTTTTCTTGTGATCATTGTTTTGAATTCTTCTCCTTGGAGCACTACATCAATATCCAATTATTAGTAGGGAAAACCTAGTTGAACTATAGATATTATGTCCCTCCTCATTCCTTTTAAGGACTACTCTAAGTAGATAGCTAGTTCTAACACTTTAGAGTGGCCTTAAATTATTGCTCATCACCTCATTGACCTTCACTATTTGTTCTCTCTTATTTTTCACATTAACTATCATTACCTTATCATATAGAAGATCATATATTTTTTCAAGTGGAACTTTATCTTAGGGAGCCTTTTTGGTTAAGAAGAGGATAACTCCGTTAACCTCATCTTTCAATTTTTTGTCCAGGGCTTGAGTGGAGACAATGAACATCAACACTAAACTGAGACCCACCATCATGTTCACAAGCTTTGACCAATACTAAGAATACTATTTTTGAAGAAGGGATGCATTGCCCTATTTTCAAACATGTAAAATTTTATTTTATTTTTTGTGTCAAAATTACTTTTTGGGTCATTCCTAATTACAAATACACCAAGTGTTTAAAATAACAAGGTTTATGTCCAATCAAAGTTATTCAACAACCAATGTTGTAAGTTGTTTGCACTATGTGCAAGTTCTATTTATTAATCATACTTGGCTTGAGCCTTATTAATCAATAGATTTATACAAGTTAATTACATCAAATCTTTATATCTAACATTGACATGAGAAAAGGTTTCTCATCATTCTATTTCAGACCAAGGAGAAGTCATGAAAATTGACAACTATCACAAATATAATTAAATCTCAAAATCCATAATAGATGGCACAAGATAATTTAATAGGAATATTCTTGATATAATTTCACCTAATGTTGAAATTTTTTAGACTAAAGTACCTTATTATGCTACAAGCTATTAAAATTTTAATTTTTCATGACCTAGTTTGTAGAAACAATTAAATCAAGAATTTAATAAAGGTTATAGAAAAATGGTATAGGAAAGAGGTTTATGATGTCATTTTTGACAATATTAAAAGGTTTAAGAGAAAAATAATAATTTAGGTGAAATTTATGTATTAAACTTCATTTTTCATGGTGGTAGATGAGTGAGAATCCACATAGCTAAGAATGGTAGGTGTTCTAGTGTTATCAAATAATCCAATAGCTTGAGTAATGTATACACTAGTAGTAATTTAGTATTTGGCTATAAATTTATTAGCTATGAGAAGAAAATTTGTTGTCTAGCAAGGGCTATAAGCATTATATATTGAGTATGGATTCGTGTAGTAGGCATATATGACTACCATTGTGAGGTTGCATGGTATAATATTTAAAAAGAGGTGATTATAGAGTGTAGCATTGATTATATGAAAAAGGCATAATTTTTTATTATCTACATAGATTTGAGACATTCTTGCATGTAAACAATTAAGATTCTCAATTCCATATAATTTATATTTTGGGATTTTTCTCAATTGAATATTTTAATAATGGTTTTAAAATTATATTGAATGTGCTTTTAAATTCTACACTAGATCATCATTTACATACTTCTTAAAGAAAAATAATGATTTTGAGATTATGTTGCTAGATATGTTGGCCAGAGAACACAAAAATCTATATTTTATGGACTTAGAACCATTTGGAAAAGTTCTTGTGGTTTAGGATGGACATCTCACTATATTTGATAACTAGTTTTTAAATGATACATATATTGTATGTGCTTGAAATCTATTTGTTAGTGGACCTTCCCTAGGATAAAATTTAAAGTTATGAATAACTCCTAAGTTACCAATGAGAAAGGAGAATTAGAAATTTTGGCAACTTAATAACCTCCTCCAATTCAGTGATGTAAGTTGTGAAGTCACTATTAAATGGGACTTTCATGCAATTTAAAAACACCCATCCAAGCAATTATGACAAAGATAAATTAAATACTCTTAAACATTTCAGACAATTTAATATCTATACTCAAATTTATGATGAAGGGATTGATTTCAAACCATAAGATTTTTTTTTTCCAAGTTGTGGATGAAAAATAAAATGTCGATAAGGGGAAGATCTAGAGAGGTGAGGTAGTTATCATAACTACCCAAGGATTAATACATGTGAAGAGTAAATTTATTCACAAAGTATTTTAAAATTGAAGTATATGCTTTAGAACAGTGTATAACATCCTCAAAAGAATAATGGAAATTTCTTCTTTTCAACATATGCTTTTAGGTAACATAAAGAAAAAAAAGATTATCTGCAAAAGAAATTTTATTCTAGAGTCTTCTAGAAAATATAGAGTCTTCTAAATAATCTAGTCTTTTGAGAAAGATAGATTCTTCTAAATAAGATATTGTCTTCCACAATGCAAAACACTCTTGAATATTGGAATAAAAAATTAAGAATGTAGAATCCTCCAAAATGCTACAAGTTTTTATATTTTAGAAACCCCTAAGTATAAATATGAGGTTTTCCATTGCAAACAATACTATTTTCAATTGTTGGATTGAATATATCAGGAAAGATAGATCAATATAATCTTGTTTAGAAATTTCACTCTATTTTTGTACTTTGTTTATCCCTGTCTAAGTTCATGTTAATTTGTTTTATAATTTTTGGGCATTTTTTACATGGTATCAAAGCTAGAAATTTTATAACAAGGGTAAGATATCGTTGAATTTATAATTGTTTAGTTAGATAATCTTTGAAGTGATTTAATCAATTTTTTTGAGGGCTATTTTTTTCTAACATGGGCTCTACAAATGAAAGTTTGTCAATCTTTGATGGAATTGATTTTATAGATTGCAACATTGTAGTCAAGAATTATTTGAGATAAAAGTCTCTATGAAGCATAGTGAACAAGTAGATTGGAGAACCTCAACAAAATAAAGAAAAGGATTTATGGAAATGTAAGTTGGAGCAAGCTAGAGGTATTAGTGGTAAGGCTTTGAGCCCTAATCTCAATATAAGATTTTTTGATGTGGATAATCTAATAGAGCTATGGGAAAATTGAGAAAAGGATTATAAAGATGTAGATATTTCTAGTATGTTTAACATAGAATTTTTTTTGGTGAACTTAGTGTAGACACTAAAAAATGTCCTAAGCTTGCAAACAACATTTTTGTACTAATTTGCATGCTTCCTACATAATTAAATAGTTTTTAATTATTTAATTATTCCTTAATATCACTTTCTTCTATTAATTGAATAATTTATATTATTTAGTTAATTTATTTTATCTTTATTCTTCTCAGATTAATTAAATAAATTGCTATTTATTTAATTATTCACTATCTTTTTCTTCCATAATTAAATAATTGTTTCCACTTATTTAATTTTTATCATCTCTTTTCTTCCATAATTGAATAATTGTTTTTAATTATTTAATTATTTATCACCTCTTATCATCTATCATTAAATATTATTCTTAATTATTTAATTATTTATCTCCGTTTTTTCTTCTATTATTATATAATAATTTTTAATTATTTAATGATTCATCCACTACCTCCTAAATTAAATAACTATTGTAATTAATTTAATTCATCTATCCCTATCCATCTTTCAATTCATTTTCCTATGCCACAATAATTAATTTGACTCTTATTAATTATCGTTCCCTCAATCAATCTTTTTCATTGATCATGATACATCATCACTCAATCTTCACCATCCATCTAATTTGGATTTATATTAAATAAAGTTATCAATTCCATTTCAAGGTTAACCACAATCTTAAATTTTTTTCTTTCAATCATTCATCTTGAGGAACCACAATATTCAATATTTTTCTATAATATCATTCATCTTGAAATCTTGTTATCAACCATCTACTTTGAGCTTATTGAAAATATTCCACACTACAAATATGAGAGCAAATAAGAAAATTTGAGAAGAGCAATTTTGGAGAATCAACTTTGGCATAGGAATTGATATATTATTGGTTCATTATTTGAGTTGTACTATCATCGTGTGCTTCATTATTAGATTAGGGTCTCTATGGATTTAATTTAGGTAGTTTTATGGTTGATATTGATGTTTCATGCTCTTTCACCTAATTTTCTTAATAAAATAAATTGGTGAACCTGATGTGAACTAACTTAAATTTTCAAAAAAATTGAGAAATTTTGAGTTTCAGGAAGTGTGACAAAAATTTTCAGTAGAACACCATAATAGTTGAATTAAACATCACAATAGTCAAGCCTTGCTACGTATTTTTTAGATCTAAAACCGTAGTCATTTGGTTTAAAGCCACATTTGTGCATCTGTGCACTACATCTATTGTTTGACACATGCAAGGTTTTCCACATCAAATTCATCATCTCTAGCACCACATTTGAATTTGATTTTATAGATTTTTAAACTTGCTCAATTATTATTATTTTTTATCATTTTATAGGGTTTTGATAAATTGTTTGACATCTTAACAGTGAGATTATATTTTTGGGTTGTTAGATTTGGTGTATTTTGTCAAATTTTATGAATTATAGGGTTGGATCTACCTGCACCACATTTGTTTCCATGTGTCACATTCGTTATTTTAGAGTCATATTTGTTAGATACAAAACCATAATTATTATTTTTTGTAATATATTGGTGCATCACATTCATTGGGTTCTGCACCACATTTTATCAATCTAGTACCACATTTGATTGTCAAGTAAAGAGAGGGTATAAATCTATGTTTTTATTTTTTCTAATTTTTGCATTCATTAGGGCAGAGCTTTTTGGTTACTGATATATGATTTCTAGTTCTATGGAAATATTAGGAGAAGAATTTGAATAAAACTACCAATCCAATTTCTTGTAGGTTCCTTGTGTGTTTGTGATTTTAATTTAGGAACATTTGGAATTGGTGCTTAAAAGGAACAAGGTTTTCCCATGTTTTGTGCACTTGCATGTATGTGAGTCAATTACTGGAAGCGTGTTTGTCTAAAGTATCATTTTCCCTTGTGATATGTGTGATTCATGAGTGATGAGAAATAGTGAAACAATATTGTCTAAAGTATCCTCTCCCCTTACACTACATGTGATTCTTGGGTGATGAGAAATAGAAAACACAAGCTTTCCTTTTTATTTTATAGGGGGCTTTCCTAGGACCTAAACACTGAAAGGTTGAACCTCATGCATGCATCTCTAGTGAGCTATCTAGAGGGGTGGAAATCAAAAGGTGAGATCAATCCACTTGTGCCATAAGGGGGTGGTCCTTGTGGTCCTAGGTGATTCTAGATTTGGGTTAGAGATTTAAGTCTCCCATCACTACTATGTTGTGGTTTTCTTATGAGTACCCCCACTATAGACCATTTATTTTTAGAAGCCTAAGACCTTTTGGCCATCTGTTGTTTATGGTGCATTGTGGTAGCATCGTCATGAGAAGTTACTTAGTATGTATGGTTCTTAGTTGAGGTGACATAGTTCCTTGATTGGATTTTATCCTTTCAAGGTGAGAGGTGTTAAGGTGGCACATGACCTTGGTATACCATAGTTACCCACTCCTTGAATTCATATTAATACTAGTATCACACTAGTGTGGTGAGCGCATGATAGTAGATAACCCTTTACTACTAACTAAGTTGTGCTTGCTTAAAGTGTTTTTGAACCAAGGCTTAGCAAGTTTTGTGGGAGAAAGATTTTGAAATACTTCATTATCAAGAGTCGAAGAGTAAAATATACCAAATCTATATTTTGAGTGTTTGTTGTGTTTTATGACCACATTTGTAAACTACCCAAAATAAAAAAATCACTTATAAATCATTTATTTTATCTCAAAAACTAGAACACCACATTTTTTAGATATTGAATCAAAACTATTGACAACTACACTACACCTGTCAAATATAACACTGCATTTGTCAGAAAGCCCTAAAAATCCAGAAACCTACATCTATATATGCACCACAACTGTTCAGTTTTGTACCACATTTGTTTTATCTTGAACCACATCTATGCCTTAAAACATCATATTTGTTGAGTTGTCCACCACATCTAGCTTTCAGTCCGGGGTATGTGCAGGATCATCAAGGAAAAAACAAGCCCTTAAGTGACAATAAAAATTTAGAAAATCACAGTTAGGAAACTTGAAGTAAAAATTTGAATAAGTTATCTATATTATTTAAAAAATATGTAAGATTATTGTAACTGTAGATTAAATCTGTGATGATAAGATTTGCAACTAGAACGAATAATATTAATCCTAATCTAAATCAAAGCTAATCTAAAATCAAACAATAAAGAACGAAATTGAAAACATGATGAATAATTAACAAACTGAATTGATCTCACGGAATATGCATTCACCCTTTCGAATTAACTCCATTGCTCTTCTCCATTTTTCCTTTTTAGTGTTCTTTCCCTAAGATTTCTATGTTTCAATGCAAGTATAGTTGTGTTGAATGTCTAAGCAAAATATCGAAGATTGTTTCTTCTCAAAAGTGTATAATTTCGGGAGGAGGAATAATGATAATGATAGGCCATTTTATAGATTTTGTGTTTTTGAACGATCGGCTCAGATTGAAAGAGAGATCGACGGACGAGATTGATCAATGCCATGCAATGAGTTATGTGACAGATAGAATGTGAGTTAGAACATGAGTTCAACTGCAGATAGAGACTAATTTAGAATGTGAGTTAGAACATGAGTTCCAATCTTAATCTCCAAAAATAGAAGAAATAGACTTTGTATGCAAAAGCCAAAGTTAGAAGTTGAAGAATAAATGCATTCGAATGCAAACATGAGTAAGAACTAGTTAATCGACTAGTTGTGATGGAGAGTTCTCTCGCAGAGTTAAACTGGTGTTTGAACTGAAGAGATAACTGGAGAACTAAAAATAGAACTCGAGTCTGAAGGTGAGTGAATGACTTAGCTAACTGAATGATAAAGGAATGTGACATAAATAATTAAATATGAATTAAATGTTAATTTAATTCAACATTCAAAATAAGAGATTTTAATTAAATAAATAAAGTAATTTATTTAATTTGACTGTTTGAAAAAGATTATATAAATAATTAAATAATAAATATTTAATTATAGATAAAAGAGATTAAATGAATAATTAAATAAAGATATTTAATTATAGTTGGAAAAGTATGATAAAGGGGCAATTAAATAATAAATTATTTAATTGATAGATAAAGGGGGAAGAATTAATTAGTTCACAACATAATTAAATAAATATGATTTATTTAATTAATCAAGTTAGATAAAGGTTATTTATGAATTAATGAATTAATTAAAAAGGGGTATTTAATTAATAGAGGAAATATGTGTTAGAAAAGGGTAATTAAATAATTAACATTATTTAATCAAGATGACGAACTATAGAAAATTTTGTCGAAAGTGATGTTCGCAGGCCTAGACCAATTTTCGGTATCTACAATTTGCCCCTCTTTGATACAATGTTGGTATGATATTGTGTCAAAGAAAAATAAAAAATATATGCCCCGATCGTGCCCCAGCATGAAATAGGTTAGGGTATGCCCCAGTAGAAGGGAGAATGATGAGGAGGTAGTGGTATGCCCCCTCGAGAGGATAGGCGGGTTTGAAGAACATGAGTGTGCTCTCGAAATGGATAGATAATGGTGATGAAGATGCAGAAAAGAAGAAATGTTAGCATGGAGAAAGAATGGTTATTAATTGAGAAAAAATATGATCTTCGATATTGTGCCAAATACGCTATGCTTGCTTGTTATCATCATTGGGAGGGACATGACACAAATGGATAGTACAAACTATGATATGAGATAGACCATAGTGTACAAAGCCATCCATGTATGAAAAATAGACAGTCGTAGACAAGGAGTGTCTTAACTCAGACTAAGGAAAAAATGCCCTAGTCGGGTTGTCGAGACAAACTACAAATAGCAAACTAATAAAAGACGGGTCATGAGACATCATTGCTCCTCTAAACCCTTGATAGGACATCCTCGAGGAAACTAGTAACATGATTCAAAAAGCCAAAGTTTAACAAACAGTTGACAGACAGCAGCCAAAGAAAAAGAGTCCTAAGACATCCTTGCTTATCTAAATCCTTCAAGGGACATCCTTGAGAAAGCTAGCAATAGGACTAATTCACAAATCGATAAAAAAGATAAGACAAAGTAAGATGTAAAGTCATAAAGCCAAATAAAAGTATTTTCCAAAACTTGATCTTGTGGGATTGTTTGATGTTTGATGTTTGACATAGCGTAATGTGAGAGTGTGACACATACCGCATAAGACGTTGAGTCTAGTTTCGACTTGGTGACTTTTGTATAAGGAATGACAAAGCCTGGTTTTAGAAAGACACATGTCGTATAAGACGTTGGAGCCTGATGACATTGATGCGACAAGCTACATGATGCTATGACAATTTGATGAGGTCTGTTGACAAGAAAGACATATCTTGCTAAGACATATGTTGATCATTTTGACAATGTGTATGATATTGACTTGATGACAATTTGAGATGGTTTTCCTTGTTGTTGCATGACTTGTTTTGATTCCTTGACTGATAATAGTGTGTGTGTGGACAGTGTATGACATGAGATGATACCCTAAAGTATGACCTAATGTGGCTAAAGACATGCATCTAAGTGAATGATATGCAATGTGTGTGATAGTGATTGTGAATGAACCCTATTGGACTGACCTAGTGTGGTCTCAGGAGCTCATCAATTGATTAGCCTTGCCTACGTTGTACACACAGAGACCTCGTAGTTCGACACGACCAATGACTTTGAATATACAAAGAGTCATGATTTTAATGTGTGTGATATATGAAAAACCTAGACTGACATACCTAATGCCTTAGGGGCACATCGATTGATGGCCTTGCCTACGTCCCAGTTGTAGAGGCAACGTAGTTTGACTATGACGACGACTAACTTAACATGACTGACTTGAGATGACTGACGTTGTTTTTGGGATTTTCTGACATGTTTTGATTTTTTTGGATTTTTGAAGTTTTCTAATATTTTTGGGATTTTTTTAGGACATTTTCGATGATGTGACACTATGTACAAGGCGTTCATGGAATAGGACAAGGATTTGCCCCCAATTGGGAATAAGACTTGCGAGATGGAATGGGGAATGTGATGGAATGGGACGTTAGATGTCAATCATTCCAAGCAATGGATAGAACAACCCTTTATTATGAATGATGGTGAAAAGTCTGATTGGAATGATGGTAGATGATAGAGCGAGCTTGACTACACATGGCGCCTGTTTTCCAGGTTTTCACCATGGTACTTATCCCTAGCACCACCGAAGTGGTTTTCACTATAGGACAAATTATTTCTCTTTACTTTTTTTATATTCCAATATTTTTGGTGTTACAAAGACGCCTGTTTGCCAAGTTTTCATCAAGGTAACCATTTTTTTTTTTTTGTATTTTCTAGATTAAGACACGGATTCTCAGAAGCTAAGCATAGAACCCCTTTAGATGTAGACTGTTGATAGGTGACAAAAGCGGCTCTCCTTCAGGAGTAGAGAGTTGGTATACTCTTGACCCAAAGGCTTTTGTGACAATGTAAGGCCCTAACAAGTTAGGCTCAAACTTTCCTGGTTTCTCTCTTTCAGCTTGATTCTTAGGATTCTCCATTAATACCAGGTCACCAATGTCAAAGTGTCTATTGAGAACCTTCCTATTGTAGTTACGACGAAGATGATTCTGATATGCTTGCAAATGATCTAATGCTTTATGTTTTCGTTCATCCAGCAATTCTAGCTCTTGTAACCTAGATACCCGGTATTCTTCATCATCAATATTACCCTTCAAGGATACCCTTAGAGAAGGTATTTCAACCTCAATAGGTAAGATAGCTTCGGACCCGAATACGAGGGAATATGGAGTGGCGTCGGTAGGAGTGCGGATGCTTGTGCGATAAGCCCATAAGGAAGGATTAAGTTGTAGGTGCCAATCACGACCAGCGTCATTGACAGTCTTCTTAAGGATTCTAACAATGGTTTTATTAGATGCCTCAGCTTGTTCATTACCTTGTGGGTAATACGGGGTGGAAAAGTGGTTTTTGATGTGGAATTCTTCACATAAACGACATACTTCTTGGTTCTTGAATGGGCGGCCATTATCTATGATTATGGATTAGGGTACACCATACCGACAAATGATGTAGTTTAGGATAAACTTAGATATTTGGGTGCTGGTGATGTAGGTCATGGGAATAGCTTCAATCCATTTGGTGAAGTATTTGGTAGCGGTAATGATGAATTTGTGGCCGTTGGATGATGAAGGGTGTATCTTACCTATGAGATCGAGTCCCCATTGGGCAAAGGGCCATGGTGAAGTAATTGGACGAAGCTCCCATGTTGGTGCTCTTATCAAGTCTCCATGTATCTAACATTGTCTACACTTCTTTACAAAGACGTATGAGTCTTTCTCCATTGTAGGCCAATAATAGCCTAGTCTCATAATCTTGAGGGCTAAGGTAGGACCACTCGAATGGGATCTGCATATACCCTCGTGCACCAATCGCAAAGTTGTTTATGCTTCCTCAGCATCGAGACATCTCATGAGGGCGTTGTCTAAGGTATGTCTATATAGGGTTTCTCTGATGATAGTATACTTAGCTGACTTGCGGATGAAGGTTCGACGTTGGTTATTGGACAAGTCTTGAGGTAAAGTTTGATTGGTTAGGTAGTCAAATATGTCTTTATACCAAGGAGATGTAGGACCAACAATGGTGCACACCATCACAGTATTGGGGACATCATAGGTGGGGACCAACAACTGTTCAACCAGAAACTCAAACTTAGGCACGTTACTCAGAATATCCAACAAGGAACCCATGGTTGCCATAGCATCTACAGCTCTATTCTGAATGCATGGTATTTGTTGAAAAGTTATGTCTTTGAAATACTATTTGAAACTATCAGCCATTCTCTTGTAAGGGGCAAGCTTCTCATCCTTAGTTTTTTACTGATCATTTACCTGCCAGATTACCAGTTGAGAGTCGCCAAAGGCATGTAGTCTCTTAATGTTCCACTAAGCTACCATTTTTAAGCCTATCACTAAGACTTTGTATTCTACTATATTGTTTGTACAAGGGAAAGCAATCCTTAATAATTTGGGAATGGTATCACCTTGAGGTGTGACAAATAAGATATCAGCTCCTGAACAGCGATTTGTGTGTGACCCATCAAAGTACAGTTTCCAGTTGGTTTTTATGTCAATGGTGAAGAGAAATTCATCAAGAAAATCTGCCACTAAGAGATGGTCTGCTTTTATACCTGGTTGTAGTGGTAAATGATGCAATATTAGGTCTAGATCCAGCCCAGGCATGTCAGTATATGACCATGCAAATTTTATCTATCTCTTTTCGAAGAATTCTTTAAACTCGGGTTTTTCTGTCTCTGTTAAAGAAGCTGCAAAATATACCCTCTTAGGATTCTCTTTTGTACCTATGTTGACTTCAACAGATTCTTCTACTAGCATCGGTGACTTTTCCTATTCATCAGGGAGAATATTTAAACCTTTATCCTTGGGTGCCTCAGAGAGGTTTTCGCCCTTGGATACGTCCTTTATTTTCACTGTTTCTTCGTCCAAAGGCGCCTTTTGGTTTTCACCTAGGGACTCATCATTTTTATTTTCATTGTCCTTTTTCTTTTTATTTTCATTTTTGTGACTAGAGGTGTAAATAGACTCCCCAAAATATGCTTTGTCGTCCAAGTCTATGGTAAAACCAGCTTTATGATCCCCTCTTGGTATGCCTTCTCTAAGTCCCATGAACTCAGCAATTGCTTCATCATTCTCGCATGTATCTATGATAGGTGTACCTTGTTGATCCCAGTCGATGAGTTCAGGATATATAAGGGGCATGTCATCATCAGAGTTTTTAAAGGTAGCTACTGACAAGGTGAACAAAGAGTGGTTGAGATGGTCACAAAAGTTTTGGACTAACTCTTGCTGGGTATTTTCCCTACGGGTAGGTAAAATTTGATTTGGGACCATTATATGGGGTGAGTTGTCAGAAGATGGTTTTTCAGGTGCCCAAGATGCACGATCAAGGGTTTCCCAATAATAGTTCTTCTGCCATTCTTCTTTGGACAAGTGTTTCTTAGGACGAGAACTAGATGGTTTGGGTACATGTTTCACGTTTAGGTCCAATTCTCCAAATAGGGCATCTATGTTCATGGTACTCATAGATGAAAGGGAATCCCATTTGCCATCGCTTGAGTAAGGGGATTCATCATAAATTGGAGGGTTATCGTAAATTGGGGGTTTGTTGTAAATTGGGGGAGGTGATTCATGAGATATCTCAGTGTCTGCGCAAGCACTCACTTCTTCTTGAAACAGTGACGAAGTACTAGGAAACCCAATTCTAAGCGATTGACACCCTAGCCCTAAGTATTTCGGTCGTGGGTAGATAGTGATCAGTTTCATCCTTCCATTCTGATGTAGTCCTAACCCACTGTGCCCATCATAGCCTTCCTTTTGCATTATCTTAAAGCCTTTTCCATACTGGTCCTTAGCTATTTGAATAGACGGGGAGGGGTATTCATGTTCTTCTTGATACAACCAGGAATCACCTTGATCCACAATTTCTTCACTTAACTCTCCCCATTTGGTCAATATCGTTGTAGGGGGTACATGAAATGTGACCATTGACTATCTTCTATCTGCCATGGGTAGGCCATATGCCTTAGGTGGAATTAGTTCACTGACACAGTATGATGCCTTTATGTGATATTCGCCAAAGCCTTTGTCTTGGATCTCAAGCTTAGGAGTAGTTGATGGAGGTTTGAATGAACTGGACTTGGTAAGATGTGATGAGTCAATGTATTGGGATAAAGTGGATGATGAAACTTCTTGGTTAGCATGGAATTCCTTTTAGGCTTGTACAATACTGAAAAGGATCTGGATCACCATCAATTGTGATCTTGGTGCCATTATGCGGGAATTTAAGACATTGGTGATATGTTGATGGTACAGCTTTCATTACGTGTATCCAGGGTCTACCTAACAACGAGTTGTACATAAGGGTGAGATCCAAGACTTGGAAGCTGGTGTTCATGATTGCTAGGCCAATTTGGATAGGGAGTGTGACCACTCCTTTGGATGATCTTTCTTCATCATTGTAAGCCTTGATGACTATACTCTTAGAGGTATCTACATAATCTTCTGAGAATCCTAATGCCTTAACCAATTTTAGGGTACACAAGTTCAAACCTGCTCCTCCATCTACCAAGACTCATCTGACTCTGGTTTGATGGACTAAGACTTCAAGATGTAAAGGGTCATTATGATCAGACTTTTCAGTTGAGTAATCTTGTTGGGAAAATGTGGAATGATGCGAGTTGGTCAAATATCCCACCATCTCTTCGAAATGATTGACATCTAAGTCAGTTGGAACAGTCGTATTCTGCAAAGCTTTGTTAAGAATGGCTCGATGCTCAGGTGATAAGGTCAAAAATTCCAAGATAGATATTTGCGTGGGAGTTTTACTCAATTGATCAAGAAGGTTGTACTTGAACTTGGAAGTTTGTGTAGGTGGTTCAGAAGAAGGACCTGGAATAGTAATCTTAGTTCTGCGTGTGGTCGCATTACATTCTGGATGCTTCTTAATGGTGAAGGTGTCAATATGTTCATTTGCAACCCTAAGGCTATATACGGTCTTGCCTTTTCCATAGTCATAGTTGGTGTTTGCGTAATTGGTTGATGGATCAGTCTTAGGTCCTGAATTGGAGGCTTTTCCTTTCGTGTGGTCATGTAATGGGTCCTTGAAGACCTTATGATCACTATTCTTGGTGTTTTTTTGTCCACCGACCTCTATGGTTCCATTCTCAACAAAGTCTTGGATAATAATCTTCAGTTGGCGACAATTTTGTAGGTTGTGTCCTTTTATTTGATGATATTCACAATGGGCTTTTTCATCCCACCAGGAAGGTTTAAACTATCCAGGATCATACTCTCTTGGTTCCAAAGGTTTGATGAGATTGTGTTTAATCAACTCTTTGTATATAACCTTGATTGGTTGTCCTAGAGGAGTAAATTCACGTGTTGGAAATCTTCTTTGAGGTCGTTGTTGTTGTGAATTTTGGACATAGTTAGCCATTCGATCTGGACTATCCATTATGTCTTGATTTTGGTTGTATCCTCTCAGTGTGATAATTGGTCTTGTATGTATGTTTTTAGCATCAACAATTCTGTCATTTGTAACATTTTTGTTTCTAGACCAAAATTGCCTTCTATCATTTGGCGCGTTTTGATTTTGGACAATGGGGTTTCTGCCTGGTACCTTTATTTCGCCTTTGTCAATAAGGCCTTTCTCAAGGATGATGCCTTTTTGTACCAAGTCTAGGAATGAAGTACAACAATGTACTCTTAAATCACTTCATAGTTTTGGATTGATGTTCTCTAGGAATATCGTGACCTTTTGCTTCTCTGGTATTTCAACTGGACATCTACTAGCTAGACTTCTCCATCTCTAAAAGAAAGTGGTGAAAGTTTTGCCATCTTCTTGTGTCATGTGACACAAGGTTGCTATTGTTACCTCATTGTCTATGTTAAAGGCGAAATGTTCGACAAAATTCTAAGCTAATTCTCCCCAAGAGCGTATACCATATGGTGGTTTAGAAAACCATTCCAGTCCTATCCTGACAAGGGTTCATGGAAATAGTCTCATCAAGTATGTGGGATCATATGATATGTCCATGCATGTTGTTGAGAATTCTCTAATGTGTTCCAAAGGATTCTTTTTCCCATTATACTTAGGCAAAATCGGTATAATGTATCCATGGGGAAAAGGTGTCATATAAAGCACTTTGTCAAATGGACATGGACATAGGTCTTGTGCTGAGATAGTTCGTTTGCCTGACATAGACATGTTGTCCATTTTTTGTTGGAGAGTTTTCATTTGGTTTTGAAGGACATCGACTTGTGTTGTTTGGATCAATGTAGATGTTTTGATATGCCATGTTCTGTGATGGGTTATGATTTGGTGAAGGAATATATCCCATTTGAATGGTCTGATTTGGGATAGGAATATATCCTGTCTGAATGGTTTGACTTGGTGGAGGAATATTCCCTATTTGAATGGTCTAATTTGGGATAGGAATATATCCTATCTGAATGGTTTGATTTGGTGGAGGAATACTCCCTGTTTGAATGGTCTGATTTGGGATAGGAATATTCGTGCCCGCTTTGAATCTTTTACCAGTCGTGTTGGTGCCAAAGGGGTTGGATGAAGTTGCTCCCGCAATAAATTGTGAACCTTGTGTTAAATGTTGAAAGGGGTTGTGTTTACAATTGACGATGTTTGAGTTGGTATGCCATTTGGTATTACTGCGATGATTTGGAGAATAGAAACACTTGATGTCACTATTTGCATTGGTTGGGTAGATGCGGTTTTCAATGTGTGAACATCAAATCCTGGTGGTAGTGTGGCACCTTCTACTAGCAATTTTGCTAGATAGCGTTGGGGATCATTTTCCAAGCACTCATCCATGAAGGATGCAAATTCAAGATCTTGGACTGCAACCTCTATGTCTTCAACAAAGACTTGTCCATTTGCATCTCTAGTGACATATTTATCAAGCAATAGTTTGTGTGGTTTTTGTTTCCTAGGTGGTTGAGTGCCGAAAGGATTGATAAATTCATTGGGGTCTGACATTTATTTTTGTTTCTTTCGAGACCTTATTTCGACAATGAAAAAGTTGCTGAAAATGGGGTTATGCAGACTATGCCTAAAAACTGATATGACCTATTTCTATGTTTTTTGGATTTTTTTGACAATAAGGATGTTGCTAAAATGATTTTCTAAAAAGACGTATACTAAGATGACGTATGGTAAGACGAACAATATGCAAAATATCATGTAAACAATGACGGTAAATGATTCTAAAACGGGTATAACCTACCTCCTATGGAGTAAATGCATGCAAGGATTTGTTTTTCACCAAGGACCCTGATTGTAGGACAAGGATAGTTGACAAGGTGAATTTTCCAAACTAGACTCATTGAGCTAAAAAGATTCACTAGATAAGACTAAAGTGACTAGGTTCGATGAGTGTGACAAATCGGGACATGAACTTATCCAATGATGAGGAAACTTATCTATGATGTGATATGCACTTTCCTAGGAATTTATCTATATGCATGCAACTTAGGATGACTATGACGAAGACGTGGATTGTAACTAAGACATATATGATTCCTAATGGATGCAAAGTTCTGAGCAAAATTTTGACAGTTTCTGCTCAAGGTTGATCTTAAGGAACATAAAAGAAAATGACAGTGTGTGTTCAGACTCAGTTTGTAGTTTTGAATGTTTTCTGTTAACAGGAAAATGCGGTTCACCTAATAGTTGTGGTTCAACATATGACAGTTGTGGTTTTTCTGACAGTTGTGGTCTTTTCTATGACAGTTGCAGTGTTTATGACAGTTGCGGTGTTTCCTATGACAGTTGCGGTTTTCCAATGCACATGCGGTTTTTCCTATTTTGGACTCTGTAAACCTGATTTTCCTGACAGACACTTGCAGTTCGGAACTTGACAGATGCGGTTTGCATGCACGCATGTGACTTAGAATATGACAGATGCGACTCGAAACTTACAAACTGTGAAAAATAGAATTTTTTTTTTTGACAGACAGATGCGGTTATTCCCCTAACAGATGTGGCGTTTAAACTGACAAATGCGACTCTATTTCTGACAGTTGAAATTTTTCCCGAAAGTTGTTTGACTGACTTTGTTTGTTTGATCAATATTTTGGCAAACACAACAAACAACAAACACAACAATCAAAGTATTTTCAGTTTTGTGATGGATGGACTGTTGAGACTTGAAAAATATTTACACCCTAGGCTTTTAGGACAGTACTTGTTGAATTCTTACATGGATTTCTCTAGCTACACATATTTACGGTGGATGATTAGTAGCTTGACCCCACTAGCTCCCCTCCATGGCACTCACTTATATGGGGCAGCCAAGCTACAGTACCCATGAATCTCCCATGGCATACCTTTCAACTCTACACGTAAACCATAAGATTGTAAGACGGCTTCACAGGGCCGACCCTACTATGCCAACAAGTAGATAATATTTTGGTAACTCTACAACAAGGTGTTTAATTCGGGCATTCCATTCGTGGGACACTATCCAACGTTGGCGAGAGTCCATTTCTATCCATCTCGTCAGAATAGTGCACGTGATTCTTCAGGTTTCCCCAAGAATCCACTTTTATATACCGGCTGGAAGTCACTTGGCTTTAGCGTGCTACTGGTCTGAGTCATCTTGGGGTGAGTACTTTTTCCCACCAAGACAAGCCCAAATTCTAGAGTCAGTCACCATTTCTCTTACACCCAGGATCGCATGAATGCGCAAGGGGAGAGGATACTTCGATTACTAAATCATGGGGTTCTAAACTAACAATGCAGACACAAAAAAAACTAGTAAATTACTAAGCCCAAACGAGATTATTTACACTACCAAGTATAAGTTCATTTTAACCCATAAGATGATTATCTATCTACCAAAACAAAAGCATGCTAAAAGGATAAAGGCATTAGGTCCTACGTGCAAATTTTCCAGTAGTTCATTGTTTGCATTTGGTTTTTGTATTGTCTTATATGCTTCGTCCTGCAAACACTTGTTATTCCACCTTGACACAACTATAAAAAACATTAGTCAAAATCCAAATCACCTGAAAAAAGCGAAGAATGAAAATATTTATGCATGGAAATCGATAAAAAATTAAAAAAAAGTTTACTAGCCAGATGCGGCTTTTGGAGCCACAGATGTGGTTTGATTGGTGACAGGCGGACGCGGTTAAAGGCGTATCAGATGTGGCTCGCTAATTCGTTGACAGGCGGATGCGGCGATTGACAGCAAGATGCGGAGATTGACAGGAGGATGCAGTTTATGGCATGGAAGATGCGGTGATTGACAGGAAAATGTGGTTTATGGCATGGCATATGTAGTTTGTAATGAAAATTGCATCGCTATTTTTGACAAATGCGGTTCACGGGACAAAAAACCTACGAAAAATGAAAAATAGAAAATGGAAAAATGGAAAGATGTGCGGATTTGAAGTGTGTTTATGAAGGGTTCACCAAATGTAACTGTAGATTAAATCTGTGATGATAAGATCTACAACTAGAATGAATAATATTAATCCTAATCTAAATCAAAACTAATCTAAAATCAAACAATAAAGAACAAAATTGAAAACATGATGAATAATTTACAAACTGAATTGATCTCACCGAATATGCATTCACCCTTTCAAATTAACTCCATTTCTCTTCTCCATTTTTCCTTCTTAGTGTTCTTACCCTCAGATTTCTGTGTTTGAATGCAAGTATAGCTGTGTTGAATGTCTAAGCAAAATATTGAAGATTGTTTCTTCTCAAAAGTGTATAATTTCGGGGGGAGGAATAATGATAATGACAGGCCATTTTATAGATTTTGTGTTTTCGAATGATCGGCTCAGATTGAAAGAGAGATCGACGGACGAGATTGATCAATGCCATGCAATGAGTTATGTGATAGATAGAATGTGAGTTAGAACATGAGTTCAACTGCAAATAGAGACTAATTTAGAATGTGAGTTAGAACATGAGTTCCAATCTTAATCTCCAAAAATAGAAGAAATAGACTTTGTATGCAAAAGCCAAAGTTAGAAGTTGAAGAATAAATGCATTCAAATGCAAACATGAGTTAGAACTAGTTAATCGACTAGTTGTGACGGAGAGTTCTCTCATAGAGTTAAACTGGTGTTTGAACTGAAGAGATAACTGGAGAACTAAAAATAGAACTCGAGTCTGAAGGTGAGTGAATGACTTAGCTAACTGAATGATAAAGGAATGTGACATAAATAATTAAATATGAATTAAATGTTAATTTAATTCAACATTCAAAATAAGAGATTTTAATTAAATAAATAAAGTAATTTATTTAATTTGACTGTTTGAAAAAGATAATATAAATAATTAAATAATAAATATTTAATTATAGATAAAAGAGATTAAATGAATAATTAAATAAAGATATTTAATTATAGTTGGAAAAGTATGATAAAGGGATAATTAAATAATAAATTATTTATTTGATAGATAAAGAGGGCAGAATTAATTAGTTCGCAACATAATTAAATAAATATGATTTATTTAATTAATCAAGTTGGATAAAGGTTATTTATGAATTAATGAATTAATTAAAAAGGGGTATTTAATTAATAGAGGAAATATGTGTTAGAAAAGGGTAATTAAATAATTAACATTATTTAATCAAGACGACGAACTATAGAAAATTTTGTCGAAAGTGATGTTCGCAAGCCTAGACCAATTTTCGGTATCTACAATTATAATATGTAGAAAATTGAATTTATTTTCTAAACTACTAGTTTTTTTAAAAAAAAAAAAATCTATTTGGTGAAAATTTGAAATTTCAATGGAGTAGTACTTAAATTTCAGGGAAAAAATAAGAAGTAGGTGTCTGTCTAACCGCCCTAACCACAATAAAATGATAATATTTTTTTATAAGATTTTAGATATAAGTAGAGGACTCATGTCCCAATGTGACACATATTTTTTGTATTTTTTTTCCAAATAAATAATTAATTATGAATTTTTTATTACAATGTTTTAAAAATATAAAAACTCGTATGTCTAACCACCTTAACTTGGTCATAACTTCATGAAATTCATTTTTTATTTTTTTAATCCTATAGTATGTGAAGCATAGAATGTGACACATGTTTCTGATTCAAAAAATGTGATACCATTTGAAAGCTATAGATGTTTTTCAATCAGCCTATCAATCAAGACTTTAGTCGTAATTCAAATAGAAAATGAATAATAATAATTTATTAAATTCAAAGTAAAGAATAATTTATATTGGTGGAAAGCTGAGAATCTCCTTTAAAAACCCTTTTCATTTCATCAATTTTAGGTAAAAAAAAGTCATCAGCCACATGGGCCATCATATCACTTACATATCACCACTTTTTGGCCCATCATGATCCTGCACATACCGTCCGATTTCAAATAGTGACCATACATTTAGACCCGAGACTTGTTTATTTTACCTTTTTCTTGTAGCACGTTTACCATTTCCCTAGATTAGCTTGCATCTCCTAGTTTAGCATTGGCCATCCTAGATCATTCATAGTTACCTTTGAGTCTTGAAATTAGGAAGCTTATCAAACCATTGATCAGACCATAGTCACATATTTTGAGTGTCTTCACCTTGTCATATTTCATCTATCTTATCCTCAAGTTGAGCCTTAAACTCATGAGTCTAGTTTAGGTTCATGATGCAGAAGCATCCCCTGGTTGTAACGCAATCATACATGTATCAACCAAAAAAAATACTTTCTTGTATTTTAGCTTGTAGCAGTTTCAACATCTCATTTCGAATTTCATTGCATTATCATTTCTCAGCTCATGAGGCTAGATATAGTATTTGCATGAGGCCATCTACATCATATCCAGATTTTAGGAGATTTTCATTTCTTTGCAAGAAGTTATCGCTCTTAGAATTTCATTGTAATTCACAACCTGAGCATTTGGGGCCAACCTGGTCCAGAATTCATAGTGTGGACCTATTTTGAAGCGTCCAAAGCTTAATGGAGAAGCATATAAGAATTTGGGGTCTAAGGGGATATTTCTTTGAGATCCACAATATGTTTCATTTTGTGAAGGATTATCTTTCATGTTTTAAGGTTGACCTACACACTTGATACTTCATTGGGTTTGTAACTCTTGAGGTTGATGTGGACCATTATTGGAGTTGATGAATCATATTTGGGATCATTTGTAATTTGTAGGAAAGCAGTTAAGTAGGAAGTTAAAGATGAGATTCTGGATTAGAACTCAAATACTTCAGATATTCAAATCCAATAGCCAAATAAGGCCTTACTACTAGTTGTAATGTTGTAATGCCCTTGTAGTAGGCCTATGAGCCCTGATTATTTCACATATGATGCATGTAAGATTTCTAGTTATTGAGTCGATGAAAATTCATGTTTTCTTATCAGTATCTTGTGTTATTTCCATTATGTTGACTCTAAGTTGCATGGTTGGACAATTCTTTCTAGAACCTACATTTGTGACTACATCAAATCATATAATATTGAGTTTACAAGTCTTGAAGGAATTCCTTTTGGTGAACATATCACTGAATTGAGCCAGATTGCATGTGTTTTCAATCGATCACCAACTATGAGGCAGTTGAAACCCTTGTAGCCTAGAGAATCGAGGCAATTGCCTTGGATCCAAGGAGAGAGATTATACCAAGGAGAGTGCCTGCTATGGTGAATTTCACTAGAAGAATGGATGAGATGTTAGAGATGATGTGAGAAATGTGAGTTTTATTGGATGTAGTAGAAGAGGATAGAAGGAAAGGTATAAAACCCAGACATGAGGATGAAAGCAAGGATGAGTTAGATAATGCTACAGATCAAAAATAGAGAAGCCCTAGAAGAAGAATAAGAATCAAATAAAGCGAAGATGTTGAAAGCTATTTCCAAAATTGGTAAGTGACCTAGAATTTAAATTCAACATTATGCGGGAAATTTAAACCTTGAGGAATTGATTGATTGGATCAATGATATGAAAGAATACTTTGAATATGAATAAATTGAAGATCCGAAAAATGATATTTGAATAAACAAATTTGAAAGGTCATGTTGCTTTATGGTGGAAAGATGTTCAATTAAATAGAAATATAAGAGGAAACAATAGTCATAAAATGGGATATAATGGTGACAAAGTTGAAGAATCAGTTCATACTTGCCAATTATGAGCTTAAATTGTTGAAAATATTGGAGAACTTGAGGCAAAAGGAGAGATCTATGAAATAATATACTAAATAATTCTACAAGATGATCATTAGGATTGGACATAGTGAAGTGAGCACAAAAAATGTGGCAAGGTACATCAATGGACGAAAAATAATATTCAAGAAGAACTAAGCCTTGTGAGGATGACATCAGTTGAGGAAGCATACCAACTTGTGTTGAAAGTGGAGGATAAGATAAACAAGAAGTTTGAAAAAAGATAATGAAGTGCAAGAGGAAGATTCTAGAGGAGTGAATAAAAATCCAAACAAAGAAGACCTTATGTAGAGAAAAAAAAAGATGGAAAACCCTACCATGGTGAAGAGAAGGACTATAACTCATATTGCAAATGAATGGAAGAAAACAATTTCTACTATAGTGACAGAGGAGGTCATAATTCTAACCATAGTGATGGATATAGAAATGCAGGAAGATCTAAGAAGAGACCATTTAGATGAACCTGTTTCAAGTATGGAGGTGGACACAAGGCATTTGAATGTCACCAAAGAAGTATTGGTAAGAGAAATGAGCATATAAAAAGAATAGTCTTTTCGAATCATACTATCCATAGGATTTTCCTCATTACCATTTATGTTGTTATCATTCATGAGCACTCATCGCATCATTCTTGTTTTCACTAGCTTTGACAAAGGAAATGTTATGATTTGGCATGGATTAGTAAAGATTTGTAAATTTTGGTTAGGAGGGGCTATAGACTTATTATCTTGATCATTAACACCAACAATTTGGATGTGATTAGAATCAATGAGGTCTTGCACAATATGTTTAAGAAACTTAAATTTTTTTGTATCATGTCCGTTTTATTGGTGATAATGGAAAAAGGACTTTTTTTTATAGTTTGGAGGTAAAGGCTTAGTAGGATTAGGAGCTCTAATAGGAGGTAAGGAAATCAAATTCTTGTTTAAGATTTGCAGCATCATCGAATGAAGGGTATCAGGAAGAGGAGTAAATTTTCTATTCCTTTCAAGAAATGTATATAGATTTGTCATATTTTTAGTAGCCACTTGGGTGCCAACATGTTGAGTTGGTTGAGGGGCATTGAGTTGTAAAAATCCTTGATTTTATTTCTTAAATTATTGGTAGTTTTTTGAGGCATGTATTTGGATTTTTTCAGGATGGTTAGAGGGAGTTTTCACTTCACGACTACTAACCAAATTTTGGTGATCACAAAGGGTTGTACACAACTATGTGAAGGAGGTAAATTTCATCATCCCAATTCTATATTGAAGCTTATTTTTCAAATTTTCAATGAACATTCGTTGAAGATTAGGATTGGGAATCTTAATGTTGATTTGTGAGTAAAGAAATTGATAATGAGAGATAAAGTCAGTGACCTTTTCATCATCATTTTTCTTACATCTCATTAAATTTTCTAAGGTCTTCTTAGGACCCATGTGCACTTGGAAATGATTAAGAAAAGAATCAAAAATTTATTGAATGAACTTATTGAGTTATTCGGTAAGGAACAAAACCATTCTAATGTGGAGTCTTTCAATTATCTAGGGAAGATTCTAGCAACGAGTTTATCCTCAAAAGTGAAGTCACTACATAGGGCAATGTATACAAAAACATGGCTAACAGGATCTCCTTTCCCACAATATTTATCAAATCTAGTAATCTTTATACCTTGTGGAATTTGTGTTCTCAATATCTCCAAGGATAAGGGATTTCTTTTGATATATTGTGAAGGTTGGTGATTTTTATTTTAATTCAATGAAGAAATTTTTTGTTGGAGGGATGAAACACTTTGTAAGATTTGGTTAAGGATAGGATCACTATTTGTGTTTGGAGATGGAAGTGAATAGGGTGGAGGTGTATATATGTATTTGGAGGGCAAGTGAATTGTAAGTTTGTGAGGGATGGGTTAGTAGATATGAGATTTGAATGCACAAAGCTAAAGGGATTCCCAGTGAAAACACCTAAGGTAGTATTGACATTGCTAGTAGGTTGTATGGTTGTAGTAAT
Organism: Sequoiadendron giganteum; assembly: GCA_007115665.2. NCBI lineage: Eukaryota > Viridiplantae > Streptophyta > Pinopsida > Cupressales > Cupressaceae > Sequoiadendron > Sequoiadendron giganteum. The sequence continues at coordinate 542,576,201 of CM021106.1, read as the reverse complement.
AGTTGGATAAGTGTATGTCAGAATATAGGTCATGGTTGTGGAAGGAGGAATTGGATTTCCACCTTGACTTTAGGTATACCCCAAAGATTGAAAACAACTAGTCATTGTAGGGACATGGTTGTTAATTATATCAGATATGCTACGTAAAAATTCTATTCCTTGTTCATTTTCAATCATTCTCCTCATGTTATCTATGAAAAAAATCACAGTACCAATAATGTTTTCACAACTCACAATGTTTTGCAATTTTCCAAATTCTTCATCCATTTTTCTAAGGTTCTCTTGAGGGACATTAGCAACCAGTGATTCAACATTAGTCACATTATCTGTTGGTAAGGAGGTCATAGGAAATGAAGTGTCAAGGGTATGGTCAAAGTGGGTTGAATAGTGTCAACACTATGATTGAAAGAGTTAGAAAACCCAAGATCCACGACGAGTGATGTATCGTGGTATGACATGAGTCTCTAACTATGACTCATGACAATATTGAAAATAAAACACCAGATTATGAATCTCATATAATTTTCACCAAACCTAAGGTGCAACCAAAATGGATATTAGGCACTAGATAAATGCAACCAACACTCAAAACTAAGAAATGTAATGCAAAGAGATAAATTTCTTGATTTCAAACAAGATAATGTTGTGATTATACTATGCAAAAACCTAAAAATGACATCTTGTAATTCCAATTTTGATTTTGAAATGCACTTGAATTTGACCAATTGACCTTAATGTAAATAATTCAAGAAATTAAAAATTATAGAAACTAAAAGAGAGATGTGAATATACAAACATAGAATGTAAACTAAGGGTTTTTAATACCCAGAAATCTAGAAAAATCCCCGATTAGGGACTCATTCGCCCATGGGCGAATGGGTCTTGGTTCAGGGTTTTGAAAAATAAAATTATAGATTTCTGAGTTAATGTTTATGCTTTTAGATTTTGGTTCCAAAAAAGTACTTACAATTTCATATTTCTATAAAATTAGATCTAAATGCAAGTGTAGAATGATGCTAAATGACAAGAAAAAAGACCTAATTTGAGATGCAATTTTGATTCAATTTTCTGATTTAAATTTTTGTTCATGTAATGATATGTAAACACTCTACAAAATGAATGATATTTTTGAATTTTTTAGATTTTAAAGAATACAAAAATGCAAACCTAAAACCCTAAATGAGATGCAAATCAATACAAGTTAAGAACCCTAAATAAGATTCAAATCAATGCAATGCAATGAAAAGTAATGCAAATCCTAGATCTAGGGTTTGAATGGACTCCAAATTTAATATTTTTTTTGTACAAAGTTAGGTTCAACAAAATGATATATAGAAAAATAGGTTATTCAATTATGGAATGGGGGAAATGAGGGTATGATGGATTGGAATCTTCCTATTTTCAGTAGGAAATGAGATTCACACAAAGAATTGACTTACAACCCTTATGTGAGTCAACTCAATGAGGGAATCTACTGATTTCCTTATGCTTGAGGATGGGGATTTCAACTTGAACAACACTTTTACGAGAAAAATTAAAAAATAGAAAATATACTTAATTATGCCAATTCAAACTTGAAACAACAATATAAAGCTCAATATTGATAGAAATAGAAAACTTTATGCATATTTGAGAAGGTTTGAGTTATGTGTACTAGTCACCAAAAAGCACTTTCGAAAGGCTTCCTAGGACTCATTGGCCCATGGGAGAATGGGTATTTGCAAGGATTTCAAATTTTTTTAAGGAGCCTTTGATGTCAATCTAAAGCTTTTTTTTTATTCGGATTGCAGTGTTGAAAATTCAAAAATTAGATCTATAGGTGAGTTTTCATGAATTGATAACAAATTTGACAACTTTTGCAACTTTAAAAAAAATTCAAACCTTACTCTTCAAGAGATCTTCAATCTTTCTTCAACCTAAATTTGCAACGGAAAAATAAGAGGGAAAAATTGTTTTTTTTTTTTGGTGAATGGGGATTTTCCTTTGTCAAACCCCATTTGGGTAATTAAACCTTGAATTAAAAACATAAAATGTGAAAGGAATGATGAATGAACAATTCTATGTTCAACTAACCAAACCCTTGAATAAACCTTTGGAAAATCTATAATATTGATCTTGACCTTGCATAAAATGGCTTCAATGGATGTGGATCTTGATGCTTGAATTATTTCTTTGAATGCTTGACTTGATATTTGAAACCTACATCACAATGTTAGCTCCAAAAACATGCATGATGCAAGAAGAATTTGACATGATGCTTGAGATCTTGATTGTTGCATTGATAAATATACTCTTGAATACCTTTCATCATAAACTTTGCTCTTGTAAACTTGAATTAATGCTATAATGAATTTATAGATATCTTAGGATTTAAATTTGATAAAAAGACCTTGTATTTATAGGTATGTATCCTTAATTTACTGAAAATTAAACATTACAAGCCAACATCAAAATTTCAATTTAGAGATGTTAAAATATTACCAAAACAAAAATTAAATTTAGGTTCAAAGGCCTAGGGAGAACCCATCAACCCATGGGCGAATGGGCCCCACATCCCTATTCATAGAACACACATTGCTCAAGGTAAAGTGTTATGTATTAGCATTAATTATTGGTGGGTTTCCCTTTTGGAAAATATAATTTATTAGGCTTGTAGATGTAAAATAGGGCTTATTAAGGCATAATTAAGTCCAATTTAAATGAGAGGGCTGAAACAAAGTGTGAAATGTAAAGGAGTACATTTTCTACACTTATATGTCAATAAGAAAAGAGCTTGAGAAAGTGAATCACTAAGACTACTAAGACTACTAAGACTCTAGATCAGATATTGGAAATAACTTTGATGATTGGAAGATAAAATTGATAGAACAACCAGTGAAGCCTTCCAAAGGGAGTCTAGAAGCAATTGGTTCTAGAAGTAAAAAGTCTAAAAGGGTTATTGCAAGTGATGAAAGAAAGACTTAAGATGATGGTTTTATCCCAGTTTAGAAAAATAACAGAAGATCTGAAATACAAGGATACAACATGAGGTTCAATTATTATTTTTTGGTCATAAGGTTGTGAACTTTAGAAAATCCATGGTAAGAAGAAATAATTTCTTCAGTAGTAATACATTTACACCTCTGTATAATTTTAATATTGTTTGCTACAAATGCAACAACATTGGACACATTACTAAGAACTATAGAAGAAATCTTGGAAGTTCTCTACCAAAAAAGGAAGAAAAGGATCATAAAGTAGGATTCATGAATCAAATAAAGTTTAGAAGAAGTTTATAGAAGAGAAAACATTAGTAAAAACAATGATAGCTCAAACTACTCTACATGCTCAGAAAGAGAAGAATCTATGGTCATAGAAAGTGAATGTTCTAGCCACAAACGTAAGTTCATGAATTTCAAGAAATTTTAAGGAGGTTCAATAACTCTTAGAAATAATTCTATTGCCAAAATTACCAGTAAGGGTAATTTATGTCTTGATGGTGGTAGGGCAAAAACTCATGATGTTATGTATGTTGAAGGACTAAAACATAATATTTTTAGTTTAAGTCAGCTATGTGATAAAGACTACAAGCTATATTATAGTGTTGAAGGTTATGAAATCAGGAAAATAAGTATTGGATAACTGATTGCAAAAGGGAGCAAGACAAACAATGACATATAGCATCTTAATGAGCTGAATGGATAAAATTTCCTTACTATGCAAAGAGAAGAAAGTTGGATTTAACATAGAAGATTGGAACACATTAATTTTGATGATATTGTGAAAATTGGTGAAAGAGGAATGGTTTGGTATATGCCAAAGATTAAGAAGCCTCAATCTACCAGCTAGAAATCATGTCATGAAGGAAAACAAACAAAGAGCGGATTTCTTGCTAAGGAGTATTCTATAATAAATCCATTAGAGAATGACTTGGACTACTTTTCTAAGAGATAACTGAGAAGAATTTGAGAATTTTAAAGCATTCAAGGCAATACTTGATAATAAAACTAGAAGAAAAATCAATGTTTTGAGGTTAGATAGAGGTGTAGAATTTACTTTTGATTGATATGGTGAATTTTGTGAAGAACATGGGATCCAAAGTGTTGGTTATTTTTTAAGAAACAAAATGATCTCTACAAATACCTATGGACTTTACCATTTCCAATAATCATTAATCCAAAGAGATTGGCCAATAAACGAGTGGAAGCTCTACAAAAATTCTACTCCTACACTTTGGCATCTGTAAAACCCGGGCTCGGGTTATCCCACAATGTATGCTCATGAACTTCACACAATTACAATCAAATACATTGTGAATAATAAACACTTCTCATAAAATTTCTCAAGGTCCTAATACATTAAATAAGTTGGTAGCTTATTCATCAATGTTTTATACTTAGAGCATGAGAAGGTACAAAATCAACACAAAACAACTACAATGGTATCCATATAAAGTTTTTTAAATTAAAAGTGATTAGTTGACGAATCAACATAGAAACTGAACCACAAGTACTTTGCATGAACCAGTGCCTTTATCCTAAGCCCAAAGTCAAAATAAATCTATATAACCAGATAACAATTCAACAATAGCAATGTATAGTCTCAAGAGATACTGCATTACAACATTCCCCCATTACATTCATGACTAATACTACTTATCAATATCCTAGCACCTAATTTTTACCCTTGTCTTGAGCCCTTGCATCCTAGGATAACACCATTCTATTCACCTCAACTTTTTTGGGAGAAGCTCTCTTGTCATGTAGATTCTTAACTTGCAAATGCATCTTTATATTTTCACCCTGAGATTTTCTCCTTGTTTCATCCAATTGCACCAGATTGTTTATTTTGTTTTGCATATCATCACATATCTCTTCATCATATTCCTATATGAACTTATACACTTTCAATAGTTTATTCTATCGCAACCTTGCATCTAGACCATATACTAAGCCAAATGGTGAATAACCGGAAGCCTTTTTCATAGTCACTCTATCTGCCCAGAGTGCCAATTTTAGTTTGGAGTGCCAAGTTTTCTTGTTCTTATCCATCACTCTCTTGATGATTTTCATCAAGCTCTTACTACTAGACTCAACTTTACCATTCCCATGAGGATGGTAAGGCGAAGAATAATAAACTTGTATACCATGTTTGTTGCAAAAATCCTTGAATTCATCAGACCCGAAACACATAGCATTATCTAAGATAATTTTCTTAGGAACTCCAAATCTGGTGAGAATTTTATTCAATAGGAAATCCACCACCACCTTGCTTATTGCCTTCTTTGTGGGTATTGCTTCTACCCATTTTTTAAAATAATCAGTGGCAACAAGGATCTATGAGTGGCCTCCACTAGAATTTTCTAGTATTTCTCCAATGAAATCAATCCCCCATTGTTGGAAATGGGCTTGAACTATCACAAGCCTAAGTGGTAAATTTCCCGAAAACCTCAACTTTCCATAAAACATTTGGCAAGCATCACAAGTTTTAACAAACTCATGAGAATCCTTGAAGATAGTAGGCCACCAGAATCCTGCTCTTAAAACCTTGTGTGCAATGGTCTTTGCCATGCAATGACCACCACACACCCCATTTTGCATTTCCTACAAGATTTCTAGTGCCTGTTTCCCATCTACACATTTAAGAAGTACACCATCTAGGTTTCTCCACCATAGCTCATTTTCAATAATTACATATTTAATGGCATGCAATTTTAATGTCCTTTTGTCATTGTCAGTCATGCCTATAGGACATTGCAGAGTCTGTAAGTATTGGACAATTCTTCTGTACCACCCACATGTTTTCATATCACAGATAGGTGCAACATCAATCATTTATGTTTTTTTGATCTGGTTTGCCTCCAAATTACCTTATGTCATCAATTTATTGAGGCACTGACCTCTTACCAATCTAGTGATTTGAACATCAATATTAAATTCTTGGATCCTATTGATCCATCTACACCTTCTTCCTGTAGTTTCCTATTGGGTGAAAATATCTTTCACAACAACACGTGGTACAAATTCTATGATAGTGGCTCCCTGTAGGTAATTCCTGAAGTTATTTATAGGCCTGATCAAAGCATATGCTTGTTTCTTAGTCATGTCATATTTCAGCTTTGTAGCTTGTAAGGACTTACTAAACAATGCAATAGGTTGTCCAAATCCCTCTTCATTTTTCTGTAACAATACAACAACAATAGTATGAAAGGAAGCAAAAGAGAAATGTGCATTGGCTTAGAGAAGTTTGGGGACTTTAAAAATGAAGCCTCTTTGATAGCTTGTTTAATCCTCTTGAATTCTTGACTAGGCTCCTCACTCCAAAGCACCTTCTCTCCCTTCTTCAACATCTTGGAAATAGGTCTTGTGATTTTTCCAAAATTAGTCACAAACCTTCTTTAAAAAATTATTTGCCCAAAAAATGACTGAATGCTCTTCACATTTTTGGGCTGAGGAAATTTATCTATGGTTGCTACTCTTTTAGGGTCTATCCTCACTCCATCTTTAGAAATAATATGTCCCAACAATTTTCCCTCAGTTACCCCAAAAGAAAATTTCTTTGGATTCAAAGATATTCCATACTCAAGTGACTTGAGAAAGACCTTTTTCTAAATGCATACAATGATCTCATTCCCTTTTAGAGTAAGCATTCAAGTCATCTTGATACACAACCATAAATAAATCAATAAAATCTAAGAAAGCTACATCCATAGCTATCTGAAAAGTGGCACCTTCATTTGTTAAGCCAAAATGAATTTTGACATAAACATAGGTGCCCCAAGGAGTTGTAAATGCAGTCTTATACTACTCAGACTCCTTTACCTTTACTTGATTATAACCTGAAAAACCATCCATCATTGATAGTAGTTCACATCGAGTTACCTTATGTAACATGGCTTCCATGTTTGGTGGTGGGTAAATGTCCTTTAATGAAGATATATTCAGGTTCCTGAAATCAACACACAATCTTATGTCACCATTATTTTTTCTTACTGATACTAGATTGGATACCCACGAAGAATTTCTAATGGGTTTTATAATTCTAGCATCTCTTAACTTTACCAAATCCTCTTGCATCTTGGGAGCTAAAGTATGATTAATTGGTATTTGTTTTTGCCTAAAAGGTTTAGCGTTCTCCTTCAGAGGAATCTCATGTTGAAATAATTCCTCTTTGTAATATTTTAGGTCATCATATGACAAAGCAAAGACATGCCTATATTTTCTAAGTAGGGAAATTAACATTTCTTTTACCTTTGGCTTCATACTCATTCCTACGTAAACTTTCTTGGGGGTATTTTTAGTCCCCAAATTTACTTCGTCTAGGTCTTTTGGGTGAGCAACAATTGTTTTGACCTTACTTTTATCCTGACTATCAAAGACCTTTTCAAGAGCTACAAGGCCTTTGGGGATTTTATTTTTTTTAACTGGATGATCTCTTTCCCAAATACCATGTCCTTGCCATCAATATTCTCAACAAATCCACCAAAGTCAATCTCCTGCCCTTCATATTCATTAGCACAATTCAAAAATCTAAGAATATCTTCATCATCATTGAATATCTACCAGTTACACATATTGTCAAGAATGGAAGCCCTTGTCTGTATCTCAACTTTAGAAATTCCTATGAAAGTTATATCATTGGGTCTCAATGCAATCTTAGCGAGTAATTAAGCTACTCTATTTTGTCCTCTTTCCATCCAGTCAATTCCAAAAACATCAAATTGCTCAATGGAATCCCTTACAACACTTCTATACTACTTCAATCTGTTATTTTTGTAGGCATATTTGGCTCTTACTTGGGAAATCACCAGCTCAGAATCACCAATTACCATTAATTTTTTTATTTTTTGCTTCCCAGTCAATCTCAATCCTAGTAATAAAGCTTCATATTCCACCACATTATTCATACAAACAAAAGATAATGTGAAGGAAAATTTGTAAGTATTGCTACTAGGTTCTACCAATAATATCTTTGCATGCAACCCTTCTTTGGAACTTGCACCATCAAAGTAAATTTTCCAAAGTCCATTTTTTTTAGATAAACTTGAAATTTCATTTTCTATTGGTGCAGAGAACCTATCCATTTATTTTTGCAGTCCATCTATTTTCCAATAACCAATATCAGTGTATATGAAAATAACTATGTCATCTTCAAGAGCATGCTCTAACATATGTGGCACCCTTGGTTCTCTCATCACTTGAACATCCTTACCATCAATGGGAAATATCGCATAAGACATGTCACATTGCATACTTCCTCCCATAGATGCACTTTATTTTTAAGATAGCAACATTCCATAATTAGGTGGGATATCCACCACTACCACATTCATCTTGAATTCTTTGTTAGGGTAGGCTGCTAGTTTGTAGGGAAGTTCATTTATCACACCAATGACAGGGACTTCTCTTGCATCCATAGCATAGAACTTGCCATGAGTGCTATCAACTTTCAATCCTAGTGAATCCATTATTTTAGCTAGCATGATATTGTTGGATGTTCTAGAGTCAATAATACATTTTTTTATAAAAATTCCTCTAACCACTAAGGTGAGGAAGAATGGATCTATCTTGTCAGGACAAGTAGTTACAAAATTTCCTAGGAAGATATGGGGAATCTCAATAATAACTCCTTCAACCTCCTTGTCTTTCTTGTCTTTTTCATTCAATTTGGGTGGAATGAGCTCTACTAAATCATTAGACGTTATAGCAACACCATTGATAAGGGCCACTGCCTTTTTCTTATGTTTGTCTATTCTCGTCATTTCAAGAAAAGGCACAAATACATTTACTTGGCTAAGTAATTGAAACATATCAACAAGAGTATATTTGGGTAATTCAATTGGGGGCATACCTTGCTCATTATTGCTCTGATTCTATTGATCTCTTGTTGCCTCAACCCTATGCTTAGCATCCTTCCTTATGACATCAGGAATTTTCTTCTGTGTCTTTATCTTTACAGTTGGGTATGTGCAGGATCATGATGGGCCAAAAAGTAGTGATATGTAAGTGATATGATGGCCCATGTGGCTAACAACCTGTTTTAACCCAAAATTGATGAAACGAAAAGGATTTTTAAAGGAGATTTTCAGCTTTCCACCAATATAAATTATGCTTTACTTTGAATTTAATAAATAATTATCATTCATTTTCTATTTGAATTATGACTAAAGTCTTGATTGATAGGCTGATTGAAAAACATATATAGCTTTCAAATGGTATCACATTTTTTGAATCTAAAACATGTGTCACATTCTATGCTTCACATACTATAGGATTAAAAAAAGAATGAATTTCTTGAAGTTTTGACCAAGTTAAGGTGGTTAGACATACGCGTTTTTATATTTTTTTTAAGTTGTAATAAAAAATTCATAATTAATTATTTACTTGGAAACAAATTACAAAAAAATATGCATCACATCAGTGCATGAGTCCTCTACTTATATCTAAAATCTTATAAAAAAATATTATCATTTTATTGTGGTGAGGATGGTCAGAAAGACACCTACTTCTTATTTTTTCTTTGAAATCTAAGTAATATTGCATTGAAATTTTAAATTTTCACCAAATAGATTTTAAAAAAAATAAACCTAGTAGTTTAGAAACTAAATTCAATTTTCTATAGATTCTATTCTTATATATTTTTGAAATAATATAGATAAATTATTCAAATTTTTACGTCAAGTTACCTAACTCTAATTTTTTGAATTTTTATCGCCACTTAAGGGCCTGTTTTTTCCATGATGATACTGCACATACCCAGCTGGAGATTTGAATTCTTGAGTATCCTTTGTCCTTTCTGCTCTCTTAGCCCAAATTTTATCTCCCTTACCTTGTTTAGCTTTGGTTGCTTCCACTTTTCCATCAGGCTTGTGTTCTTTTCTCTTGACATTTTGCTCCTAGATGAAAAGACCAATAGGACTTCCTTGCTCACCTCCAACTATTCTATTCCTCAAATGATAGGAAATTCTAGCCTGGGTGGCCAAGGCTGTAGTATATCTTGCAATCTCCTCCTTTGAGGGTCTTCTTAATGAAATGCCTTCTTTGATTGCTTCCAAATTGAAAACCTCAACTTAATTGTCAACATCCTCATCATAAAAGACTTGTTGATGATATGTACTAGCAATTTTCCTTTGATTGTCCACATCCACTTCGTAAGAGTCTTCATCAAAAGAGAATTCATTGTTGGCAACATCAGAATCACCCATATCCATGAGTACATTAACATCCTCCTCATTTTGTTGAGCATAGACCTCAGGCACATCTTCATCTACTTCAACCATCTGTGCAACTACACATTGTTGAGAAGAATGTGGCATTTGACAAGTCATGCACCAAGGGGTATCTTCAACAAAATTTTTGAATTCTTTTGTAGAGGGTCCAGAGGGACTTTATTCTAGGTGTTTTTTTATTATTGGGAACATGATTTCCATTATAAAAATTGGTATTATATGGGTGGTCTTGTAACTAAGGAAGTCTTTCATTTCTTTGATAATTTTTTGGTTGCACCTTTTCTTGTTTCACAATCTTATCATTTATGGTTTTCATAAAATTATCAAGCTTGTCCTCAATAGTTCCTCCTTTAGTACTTGAACTTTTATCTTCCTTTTTTGAACCTCTAAAGAGTTTTGGATTATCTCTTTTGCCAACTTTACCAGTTGTTCGAATAATATTCTCAATATGCTCCACCATCTTGAAGGCTTCCCTAAATTTCTGAGGGTTCTTATCTAGTAGGCAATAACTCATTTTTGTATCAAAAGCATTGCAGTATTTTACCATACATACATGATCATTCAATTGCAAACAAGGAGGCAATCTCTTCCTAGCCTTTTGGAACCTTGTGTTGAACTCAATCACAAATTCATTATAAGCTTTAATGATTTAGTATTAAATTGATTCAATAAAAAAATTGAATCAATCTTGTCACCATATTTCTCTATAAAAACTCTCTTGAATTCCTCCCAAGACCCAATTCTCTCAGCAAGCAAGCTTCTATACCACTCTCAAGAATATTCAATGAGAGAATACATGACCAAATTCATCATGACATCTTCTGCCTCCACCTCAAAATCATCCATAACATTTTCAAACACTTTGAGATGGTCTTCACCACTCAAGGCATTATTACCAGAGAATTTAACTAAAGAAAGTCTGAAATCATTATGGAATGGGTTAGGGTAGCCAGGGTATTCCAAAAATACACAATTTTTGGTATCTATATACTTGGAGTGGCCTCCTATTATGTCAATCCCTATGAACATCTCTTTGCTCATCATCTCTTTTATTATCAGAGTGGCTTCTATCTTTACCCTTCCCATTTTCATGATTGCCACTATTTTTCTTGCTTCCCTCATCATCTTCAAAATAAGAATTACTATTTTTATCCTTTCCTCCACCTCCACCACCTCAGTCACCACCACCACCTCCACTAGGAGTATGCCCATCAAGATTCTTCTTTTTTGACTCACTATCAGTATGTCCAGAGTTTGAAGACTCTGGAGTAGGTGTGGACATTTGAAGAAAAGCAATCTTCCTAGCCATCTCTGCATTAGAAGCTATCATCTTGTCCCTTTTTAATTATTCTTGTAGATTTTCACTCTCCAACTATAACCTAAATATCTTAGGGTCTGGAGGTGCAGTAGATAGATTTGGATTGATTTTGGCCTTTTTTCTAGGGATTTCAGTAGATGAGGTACTAGTACTAGTATTTATATTGAAGGTAGTTTTCTTAGGTTGATCCATGGGTCTCTTCCCATGATCTAGAAATGACATATTCTTAGTAGTAACATGTGGTTCTGAGGCTTTAATAGTTGAGAAGATGTGGTATAGGTATTATTAGAAGAGGTTCCCATTGGGATTGTTACTTCAGGAATGTCATTGGTCATTTTCGAGGAAAACTTAAAAAGGTCTTCCTTAAAGGTTTTATGCCTAGCCACATCTCTTATTTTCTCCAATTTTATATTTCTAGCATCTCTCTCAAGTTTCTTATCTCTAATCATATCTTCCCTCTTTGTTAACTCCCTCAATTTATTCTCTTCTTCTTCTTGGAGCCTTAGTTCTTTTTCTTCTATATCTATCATGTCTCTATCTATTTCTTTCTCATTTTCTAGGACTTCTCCATGCTCACTTGGGGTAGGAGTATAGTAGGGTTGGTCAATAGGATCTTCCTCAAGAGAAAGGTGCACTTGTACACCAGGAGATTCATCTCTTGGCTTAAAATTATTCTTATTAAAAAAAAAACCAACTCCAAGGGTCAAAGGCTTAGAAAACTCCTTATTGTTTCCCCAAAACTCCCACCTATCCTCCTCTCTTGAAATATTAAGTTCACTATCAAAGACTTGCTCAACAGGTGAAATTCCTTGGTCTATGTTTGACCCTTCAAATTCACGTGCCTTCTCATGGGTACTGGAACTACTAATTTCAATATTGAATGTAGGAGATGCCTCAATAGGAGAGTCAATAGACTTACTTGATTTAGATCTCTTATTTACCCATGCGGGTTGTTTCTCTTTAGTAGGTTCAGATTATGCCTTCTTCTCAAGATGTTTCTTTGCATTAATTCTAGTCTTCTTCATGATGTCAAATATGTTAGAATCCTTTTTCTTACATTCCTTTTGAGAACTTAACTTTACGCCATGTTACAAAATTTAGAGTCGCCACCCAGGATGCTGGGAAATATAAAGTGATTGGAATTTGACTTTGTATTTGTAACTATAGAGATAATTTTAAACATAACCCGACACAAGGTGACATAATGAAACAAGAGTTGATGCATAAGAATGAGGGTGATGTAAAAAATGAAACATAATTTAAACTAATTATTTTTCACACAGTGAAGAATATCACAAAAATGCTTGACTCTAACTATACCAGATCTGCACTAGAGACTTTGGACTTAGTTGTCCCTAGTAGAGTCGCCAATTTGTTGGTTATTTTTGAAGAACCAAATTGATCTCCAAAAATACCTATGGAATTTACCATTTCCAATAATCAGTACTTCAAAGGGATTGTCCAACGAACAAGTGGAAGCTGCAAAACTTCTACTCCTACAATTTGGGCTCTGCAAAACCTGGGAGGGTTATCCCATAATGTATGCTCATGAACTTCACATAATTATAATCAACTACATTGTCAATAATAGATAAATCTCACAAAATTTCTCAAGGTCCTAATACATTAAATAAGTTGGTAGCTTATTCATCAATTTTTTATACTTCGAGCATGAGAAGGTGGGACATCAACACAAAAAAACTACAATGGTATCCATATAAAAGTTTGTAAATTAAAAGTGATTAGTTGACGAATCAATGCAAAAAATGAACCAAAAGTACCTTGCATGAACCAGTGCCTTTATCCTAAGAACAAAGTCAAAATCAATCTATATAACCAAATAAAAATTCAACAATAGCAATGTATAGTCTCAAGAGATACTGCATTACAACATTCCCCCATTACATTCATGACTAATTTACTACTTATTAGTATCCTAGCACCTAATTTTTATGAGCTAGTAATCTCATCCAAGTATTTACATTAATTCATTGAATCAATAAGCATGAATGAAATCAAACATCCATTGATGAATAGTAGAGACAAATAAAATCCATCCTAGATTAATTTCATTCATAACTCATAAAATGAGTACAAGGAGAGAAAATAGCCATGAAATTGGAATTTCTCTATGTTGTTATCCAAATTACATACATAACAATGAGCTCTAAAAATTAAGACCAAAAAATCTAAAATAGGCTTAGTATTTATAATTCAGAGTGTTAATTGCATAAAATAATGAACTCCTACTTCTTGGCCCTAAATTCCTTCTTATAGAAACAAAGGAGAAAAACAAGCCTCGGGCTAGAAAATACACATGTCAAAACCCAATTGGACCACTACATCAAAGATTCTCTCATTCAGTTATAACGCACTCCCAAGAGGTGGGAGACATGTGAAAATGAAAGGAGTTTTCATTAGTTGTTGGAGATCAGGGCCAATTTTCAAAATGGGTACAACCGAACAGTTACCTCAAAACTTGTGCCAATGCACACAAAGTGAAAGGAAGAAAAAGCATGAAGAAAATAGAAAAGGAAAAGAAAAAATGAAAAACCACATCACAGCCTTGTCATCAATTCAACTTTGAATAAGGTGCACTATATTTCTCCATAATTTAACAAAATCCTAATCTGTACTAAATCCAGGCTATGTAGTGCATTCCCATCTATCCGTTATTCATCATGGTTGTAGACTTAAAAATTTCAAATCACTGGCCCACCACTCTTAATGCCACACATCCCATTCCTTCCAAGTAGGTTTTCCTTTCCATGCTAGGAATTATTCTTTAGTAGGCCAGTCAAAATTCATTACTTCATCAACCCTTTGTCTATAAGGTGCATACTTGGTGACAATCTAGTTAGCTCCTTTATCAGATTCTAGTAGGACAATCTCAACATGAACTAACATATCCATATTTACTGTTAATGTCTCCATATCAAATTTTTGACAAATTTTCATAGCTTGATCTGAAATAACATTATTTACTTCATTTTTCCACTCCTATAGAGTCTAAATGCTACCATCATTCCTTAAAATGGATGGAAGGAGGTCATGATGAGATTCATGGAAGGATTTTACCAGTTCATTTATCATGTTCTCCAATGTTTCATTATTTCCTTTGTATCCCTCAATCTTATTTACAAGAATCGCAATAGGCTTAAACCTTTCAAGCAGATTGGGATCCTGCTTAACCATAATTTCTATCAATATCAATTCCTACATTTTAGGGATCCATACTTCCATGAGTGGAACAACTCTTTCTCTTTCAATATCAAACATTCTGATGGCATCAAGCATGGATGAATAACTATATTGAATACTATTCAATTTTTTATTCACTCTTTTGTTCAGATGTTCTAGTACTGCTATGGCAATCCTCATATTGCTCTTAAAATCATCTTCATCATGACCTTTACATTTCTCTTTGTATTCATTTAATTTCCTAAGCAATTCTTCCCTATTGATAACCCCCTCCACCTGTGGCCCTTTTGATATACTGGGTTCTACTATTGAAGTGGGCACACTTCCCATATTATATGGCACAATTTCCAATGAAGAACTTACATTAGTAGTAAACTTGGGGGATAAGTCCTCTTGTGTAGTAGTGGGAGAGTCAACATTTTTTTGTTTGGGCTTTCCAGGTTGTAACCTTTGTAACACATCTTCCAATAATGCTACCTTTGTATGTAATTCAATATTATTCCTCTCAAGATCTCCATATTTAACCAACAAATTATTCAATTATTTTCTAATTTTATCATTTTTAGCATCACAAACTCCATAGTTGACCTTACTATAGATGCAGTAGGTACTCCCTCCTGTATTTCTTTTTTTTATACCCAAATATCATCATCGAAGCCTTTATCATCATAGTCCACTAAATTAGTGGCCTCAATCTTTTGTGTTTTCAATGGTGGCTCTCCAGGTGGTATTTCACTAGATGGTGGAGAATCAATATTCACAATTTCATGCTCTACTGGCCTTGATGGAGATTGGGGTGGTATTTTTGGCATAGGAGAAGGATGCTTGTGTTCCTCTTGTTGAGTGGGAACACAGGCTTCATCAAAATTCTTTTCCTTACTCTTTCTCCTTATAAAAAACTTTATTTTTGGTTCCTTGGGGGCTTGTGATGTAGAATCTTCTCCTATAGCAGGGATTGCTCCTCCACTCTATTCTTCTACAATTGGATCCTTCCCTTTATATTTACTAATTTCCCCTTTAGTTTCAAGGTGGCCTAATATTGAATCAAAATTCCTTGTTACATGCTTCATCTTTTGTATTATATCCTTAGCCTCTAGGAGGACCTTGAAATCAGGTTCTTCCTGTTTATTTTCCTTTGTATCTTATTGAATGTGATCCAACTTGCTATCCTCTTTTCTTGTTCCAAAGTGTCTGATATATTTCTTGTTACATCTTTTGGATACTGGAAAATGTGGACATATTTGTAGCTCTTGTTTCTCTCATTCAACCAAGACATAAAACCTTCAGGATCATATCTGACCCTCTCAACTTTCCTCTACATGTGGTATGTTTTGAGTACTTCAAGGATTTTATTCCAACCTCCTTTGGTCACTACAAAATCAGGGAAACATGTGTATGAAGGAAATAAAGTTCCTTTTCCCTAATTCAAAAAATGATCATTCTCAATGTTTTCTAGTTGCCACATAACCTCAAGGAAACCAATTCTTTATGTCACAAACCTCGACAATGAGTGACATGCTACTTTGGAACCATATACTCTTAAGATAGTGTAATTAGGGAGTGAGATACCATCTCCCCAATTATGATGAACTCCTATCTCACACCTTCGTTCCTTGGGTGTCAAGAAATCATGTAGAGCAATGGGAATTCTAGGTAACTTCACAATCAAAGCTCTGTTTAGTTCAGAAGAAAACAAATTCTGGAATGTGACATAATCATATGTTCTATCATCTTTGTCTAAGACTGTGGTCCAAAGGTACATGGGAAGATCCAAGTCACCCATTTTTCTTTCCAAGTCAATATTTTGTCCAAAGTATGTTTCTCCCTTGTACAAAAACATATACATTAGCTGTGAGTACTAGTCGCATCTTGCCCCATATTCACCTTTCTTTAATCTTACCAATCCATCATGCATTCTTTCATAAAGAAATCCTACATAATCGTATACTGCACAATATTGGGGATGCTAGATATGGGAAACCATATACATCTGTTCCATTGGTATTCTAGAGACAAGATCATAACCTGTTATTTTTCAAATGCAATAGAAGTTCTTTTTTAAATAAGGAAGAAAATAGTTAATAGGGAAAGGCTCCTTATCATGTGATCCTATTACAATCTTTCATCCTGCAATTTCTACTAGGAATCTTGGTAAGATGTGGAATCTGAATGAAAACTTGATTTTATCATAATCCTTCCTAAGAGAATCTTCATTTATCTTATTCATTTCATCACTCCATTCAGTCAACTTGAAAACAAGACCCAATTCCTCCTTAGTGATCTTAACGATTTCTTTCCCATCATATGTTCTGATAGTCCTCGTGACTGGGTCATAATTAGCAGCTATTTCCTTAAGAAAGTTGGCATCCATATAGAAATTTTGCACAATTAACTTTTCGAGATCACAATTCCAAGGGTTACCTACTGGGATACCCATATTTTTGTTCTTGAACCAACCATAAAATAGTTCCCATCTAGTATAAGGAAATATAGCATCCCTGATAGAACCTCTTATGTCGAATAGACCCTTTGCTATTTGAGGACCTCTATGAATCAATTGGCCTTTAGGTTTGTCACTAGTGGAGGGTGGTAATTGATCCATAATTTCTTTATTTAGAGTTCTTTTGGGAGCAAAATCCTCCCCTTTAGATGAAGATACTTTTACTTTAGGAGCCATAATGTATCAAGTACAACAAGGTAGGGTTTTTTTATTTAACTGAACAAGGCCTATGGATTTTTTTAGGGTTTGGCACAAATTATGCAAATGTATAATTAACAAAGTCCCTTTTTTATGAATGTTAAATCTTAAAAAGTTGAAACCAAGAAAAACCCTAACATACTTAAGTTTGAGAAATCACAACTTATCAATAATGCTAGAAGGAAAACAATAATCGACTTACTATTTTTCTCGTAGGTTGACAACCTTGGTTTCAATGTGAGAAAATGTTGAGAAACCATAGCATGAGATCCTTGAGTGTATTGAGTATAATTTTAATGTTGAATTATTCCTTTAAGATAAACAATAATAATCATGCAATTCCTCACTTCGATAGCTCAATGTCCTTTCAGATATTAAGGCTCACTCGCGTGAACTAGAATGGCTTGCTCGCCTTCAACTAAGTTTTCAATTCCAGTCATTGATCCTTTTGGAGAGTTGATTGATTCACGATCCAGATTTGATCAGGTTATTATGAAAGATCTGACTGTGCACAACCACGACACTTACCAAATGACAAGAGGTCACATGGAAACACTTATTTGTAATACACAAGCTCCACCTCCTCTTTGTCTTTATAGCAATGATCCACTTGTCCTTTATCCCTTTCCCCCGTGAATCATAACTCATGTGCAACTTTCATCAATGGGAAGATGGGAAGAGGCTGAGATTAGATCTCGCGGCCTCGTCTACACACTCCTTAACTAGTAGAAATTTTATCCTTCATACAACATCTATGAATTATATGAAAAGATATTTTAAGCACATACAATATATGCATATTAGTAATCGCACATTTTACTTCCCATGTCGTGTGTTGAGATTTCAATTAAATATTTTCCCACATATCTATGCCTCCGCATCCTTAGGATTACTCCACGCGGTAGATGCTTGCTTCCGCATTGGGAAACTGGCAAGAAGGATGGGGACCATATGGGATGGTAGGGAGTGGTCAAGATTAATCCACTTCACCAACAAGCGACTATTGATTTAGTTGAAATTCAGCAATACTAACCCTCAAGCCCATCATCAATGAAGATAGGTGGAAATCGCCCACTAGCTTGTGTGATTATTTTAATAACCAAGAAAAGAAAATGAGCATGCGAGGAATGATCCAGATGTGGTCACATCATTTATCTCCCACCATTGATCCTCTTTAATGACCAGTTGCATTCTTTATCAACGATGTATAGCCCACCAATTATTAGGGACATATGGCCTTCACCCATGAGCCCGAATGAATAAAATAATGAGAGACAAAATAGAATAGGCATGTGGGCAATGATTCAATTTTTCTACATTCATCGAATGGTATTTAGGGGTTCTTATATTTGCACATGTCAAAAATTGTTAACCCTAAAAGGGAACCAACTAAACCGACGAATTCACACCCATGACATAAAAGACTTAAGATTTTTTCAGTGGGAAATATTCAGCCCAACTTAGGAAAACTTGAAAAATAATGATCCAATAGGATCAACCAGTAAAACAAGACCAGAGGGCCAGTTACTCAATGGGTTTCGATGTCAAGAGTCGTGACTTAAAGGATTGATGACCGACACAAGGAGTTAAACAAAAATTAAAATCGAGGGGAAGATATAGAATCGAAGGGTTATTTCAAATGAGACTTAAGTAAACCTAAAACCCCTTATACAGTTGAAGGAGGCAAAACCCATAGTTCCTTAAACTCATCAAGATTTTAGAAATGAAACATAATTTTGTAGGGGTTTCATCACAAAGGAAATTTCCTACTCCTGGGACTTTGTAGAAAAATGGAGTTACAAAATGGAAGAACCAAACTATACAGAAGATGGCAATAACAATGCTGAGTCAAGCCAATCTACTAGATATGTACTAGAGAGAAGAAATTTAGACTGTAGTGTATATTTTGAGTAGAGCTCAAATAAAATGAAAGACTGAAAAAACACCATATGAATTATGGAGAGGAAGACCAACTTCAGTAAGACATCTTAGAATATTTGGAAGAAAATTCTACATCAAGAGGGATGAAGAACATTTGGGTAAGTTTGATTTTTGATTTGATGAAGGATTTTTTCCTGGTTACTTTGTGGCAAGTAAAGCATATAGGTGTTACAAAAAAAGGCTAAGAATATTGTGGAAAGTTCCCATGTAAGATTTTCTAAAATAATTTTGTAGATACTAGTGCTCTGAAAATAGAAGCTAATGAAGAACCAATCCATAGCATTGATGAGGATCCAAAAGTTGTTACAAAAACTCCATAAAAGTATGTTCGAAAGAATCACTCTGAAGACTAGATTATAGGTGATAAATACATTGGGATTTAGACCTAGAGGAGATTTGAGAAGGAAAATGAGAAAGTACATTTTGTATTGCTATAAAAAATAGAGCCTATGTCCAATAAAGAAGAAAGAAATGAGAAAGGTTGGATAGAAGCCAAGAAGGAAGAACTAAACCATATCAAGAAAAATGAAACTTGGGAACTAGCCAAAGACTTAAAGGAAAGAATGTCATTGGTACCAAGTGGTTTTTTAGAAACAAGATAAAGGAAGATGGATAAGTGAGCCAAAACAAGGCTAGAATTATGTGTAAAGGATATGTTCAGGTTGAAGGGATAGACTTTGAAGAGAATTTTTCTTTGGTGGAAAGATTGGAAGCTATCAAAATGTTTTTAGCTCTTTTAGCATTCAAAATTTTTAATATATATGAGATGGATGTGAAGTCAACAATTTTGAATGGTCAGTTAGAAGAAGAGGTATACATTGAACAACTATAAGAGTTTCAATATCTAGACAATTTGTATTATGTATGGGTATGTGCAGGATCATCATGGAAAAAACAAGCCCTTAAGTGGCAATAAAATTCAAAAAATCAGAGTTAGGCAACTTGACGAATTTTTTTGAATAAGTTATCTATATTATTTCAAAAATATGTAAGAATATAATTTGTAGAAAATTGAATGTAGTTTCTAAACTACTAGGTTTATTTTTTATTTTTTTAAATCTATTTTGTGAAAATTTGAAATTTCAATGGAGTAGTACTTAAATTTCATGAAAAAAATAAGAAGTAGGTGTCTGTCTGACCACCCTAACCACAATAAAATGATAATATTTTTTTATAATATTTTAGATATAAGTAGGGGACTCATGTCCTGATATGATGCATATTTTTTTGTAATTTATTTCCAAGTAAATAATTAATTATGAATATTTTATTACAACTTTTGAAAAATATTAAAACTTGTATGTCTGACCACCTTAACTTGGTCAAAACTTCATGAAATTCAATTCTTTTTTTTTAATCCTATATTATGTGAAGCATAGAATGTGACACATGTTTTGGATTCAAAAAATACGATACCATTTGAAAGCTATAGATTTTTTTCAATCAGCCTATCAATGGGGACTTTAGTTGTAATTCAAATAGAAAATGAATAATAATTATTTATTAAATTCAAAGTAAAGAATAATTTATATTTTTGGAAAGTTGAGAATATCCTTTAAAAACCCTTTTCGTTTCATCAATTTTGGGTTAAAAAAAAGTCGCCAGCCACATGGGCCATCATATCACTTAGATATCGCCACTTTTTTGGCCCATCATGATCCTGCACATACCCGTATGCAGATTGAAGAAGTCTCTTTATGGACTCAAGAAATCTCCTAGAACTTGGTATTCCAAGTTTGATAGGTACTTACAACAAGTGTTCTGGATAGGAAGTGTAGATAGTAATCTATACACAAAAATAAAAGATGATCAACTGTTGATTGTGGTGGTCTATGTAGATGATATTATCTTTGGCAGAAGCAATGGTGGCATGTGCAAGATTTTTTAGAATGTAATGTAGAGTGACTTTGAAATGTCAATGCTTGGTGAGTTATCATTCTTTCTTGCTTTACATATTGCACAATCAGACAAAGGCATATTCATTTCTCAGAACAAATACCTAAAGGAGATGCTAAGTAAGTTCAAGATGTAATATTGAAAACCAGTGATTACACCTATGGTTAGCAGATGTAAGCTAAGTAAAGATGATGAATCTACTTTGGTATACAATAACATGTATAGATCCATGATTGGTAGTTTGATGTATGTGGCAACATATATACCAGATATAATATAGGTAGCTGTAATAGTAGCAAGATTTCATACAACACATAAGGAAACTCATTTCAAAGTAATAAACAAGATTTTCATATATCTAAAGGCTACAATGGACTTTGGCATATGGTATCCAAAGAGTGAAAATTTTACTCTAACTGCATACATAGATGTAGATTGGGAAGGAAGCATAAATTTCTAGAAGAGAACAAGTGGTGGAGCTTTATTTCTTGGTGACAATTTGGTGTCTTTTTTAAGTAAGAAACAATATTATATTTCCTTATCTATAGTATTAGTAGAATACATTGTGGTAGCTTTATGTTGCACTCAGGTGATTTGGATGAAGTAGAACCTAAAGGAGATGAAGATTAAATTTGATGAACCTATTGCTATTATTTTTGATAATACGAGTACCATAAACATTTCAAAGAATTTAGTTATGCACTCAAGGACAAAACACATTGCAATCAAGTATCATTTTTTGAGAGATAAGGTTGCAAATAAACAAGTAAAATTGGAGTATATTGAGATCAAGAAACAAGTAGAAGACATTTTCGCAAAACCACCTCCTAAGGAGACTTTTAAATTTCTCTAACTGAAGCTAGGAGATGTTGCTCCCTCCTCTTGAATCAAGAGGAAGTACATGTTGAGGGGGAGATTGGCCTCCCTAGCATAAGAATTCTTTGTGGTCCTGTAAAACGATTTTTAGAAGTAGTGTGGTATGGTCTCGAGGGGTTGTTCTAGAGAAGCTCCAAAGAATACTCTGCATTCCTCCACATTTAAAGATATGTCATTGCAGATTGGATGTTTGACAAAGGAAAGTGTGAAGTATGTATGTTCCTATTTTTAGAAAAAGTACATTGTGATAGGTGTTTCCAAAACCTACAAACCAAAGATTGGGTTGCTATAGTTAAGGAGGTTTTGAGAATGCTCCAAATTTCTCTGTATTTGATGTTATGATCTTGTTGTTTGAAGGATGAATTTATAGGGGGAGAAAATCCACTACATTTATTGTTGACCTTTTCCATTGATTTCAAAGGGGATAAATTGAAACTAAAAATTCTATATCCTCTAAGGGGAGAAATAGAAACTCAGTGGGGAGAAGACAAATGTTTCTTCGTGTGTAGCCAATATTTTATTATTTTGCATCAATAACAAATGGGGAACTTGTTTAACATAGTTTTTCATTGAAATAAAATAATATCAAAATATATAGTTAGAGGTGGCACAATCTCTTAGGAGTTTTGTGTATACCTTGCTATGTTGGTAATTGTACTATCATATCATTTTAAGTTGTAAAAATATATGTTACTAGCTATATTGAATTTTATATATTCTAGAAGCATGTTGTGTATCAAGAATATCATGCATTCATCTATTCACTATGATAGAAGTGATCCAAAAGTCTATACCATAATATTTTAGTTTAGTTTCTTAGGGTAGAGAGATTTCTCTAGTAATACAATTATAGTCACCATTTCTTTAAGAGAGCCAATTTGGCTCTATAATTTAAGAGGAGAGTATTTCCATAATTTTACTATAATATTCTTGGGTTTTTGGAGGATATGTTCAACATGAAAAAATATTGAAGTGATGGAAGGTTCTTTGTGCATGTTTTTCAACTAGTTCGTGTCTATGACATGTGTGGTAATGGCTAGTAATGTGCGGTATTCAAAAATAGTGTGTAGTGTTAAAATAGGACCTCGTTAATGTCCCTATGGTAGTGAATGGAATCATGTTCTTTTAGTGGCAAACAATTAGTTTTGGACCAACCTATTACATGTTTCACATGAAACTTGAATTTAGGCCCACCCTATGTCATCCTGGTTATTATGGACCCCTAATCGACATGGAAGAGTGTTAATGAAATGTCAAGCATATATTCCTCTATTGTGTGGATGCATGGTATGAATTATAAGTGTGAATAATAATTTGTGTGAAGCATAAATTAAAGAGAAGGTTGTAAAAATAGAGGGTGATTTAAGGAGAGTTGCATCAAAAGTATTTGCTAGTATCAAAATATCATAAAGAGTGTGGAAGAGTGTATGTATCCTATTCAAAAGTGTATGACATGTATTCTCATACTATTGAAGTTCCACAAGATTTATCTATGTAATTTGGTAGGACTGGTGTTCTACCTAATGTACTAATCAATGTTGGGGATTGGTGTGTCCAATAGGGGATTGGTGACTCTAGTAGGTTAGTTCCTACTTCATATTGTAAAATTCACTTGTATATTCATGCTTTGTGAGGCTATATTTGGATAGTAGATCCAAGCAGTTGTTCTCACCATGGTTTTTCTCATCTTGGGTTTCCACGTATATATGATGTTCTCATGTACATATGTGTTTTCTTATGTTGTAACTTGATTATAAAAATTTTCTTTGATTCAAGTTTCATGTTTCATATGTGTGTTGAGTTAAATATTTTTAAATTAATTTGATCTAGTAATTCACCCCCCTTCTTAGTGGATTGTGTGCCCTTTAAAGACCATACTTTTTGTCACTATGCTGAGGAAGACAAGCTGCAAGGGGATATATGGCTAAGGAAATGTAATGGAGGTTGGAATTTTCTTTGGTTTTTTATTATTTCAATTATTATATGTATTAGCCACTCCATGAGATTGTTTTTGTTGTGACACATTTGGGTGTGTGAGTTGTTTTGAAATATTTAGGATATGGCTAGGAGTATTATACTAGTTTGAAGGAGGTCCAAAAATAAGGGAAGGAATAATTTGACATTTAATAACATGGGAAGGAGGGTAAATGATAAGCATTGTCTAAGGAAATATCTTGAGAGGGGTAAAGGGAAATATCTTAAGAAGATAGAAAGTATAGGAATAAAACACTATTTGACTATTGTCCCCAAGGGAAAACCAAGTAGGTTGGCTAATATTTTGATCATTCTTGATAAGGGAAACAATATTTTTTATTAAAACACAATAAATTATATGAATTAGGAGCAAACTAGAAAGGCACAACAAGATTTTCAATTTTTAGGATAGATTACCAAAAATAAGAACTGGATTTGAAGAAAGATCACATATAGTGTTTCAAATAAAAAATTGCTGTCAAATTTACTAGATGCAAGTATTCACGCCCTAGACTAGAGGCACAAGATTTTGATAATTGAAAATTCTAGAAACTAACTATAGTTTTTGAAGATCTAAGATTTCAGAAGTTTAGGTCTAAAATATTTTTCTTTTCTATAAATACATGAAAATCTAATTGTTTTATGTGAGAAACACACATGCATACAATTTTATGTTTTTAAAGTAATGAAAATTATTCAATATTTAAAAAAAAAAATTAAAATGTTGTAACTACTGAAATTTATTTGGAAAATGTTGAAAGATAACATGTTTCGATCTTTTGAATTAAAAAAAAACTATGCAAATCTCTCACTTTTTCAATTCTTTTTCATTAAAATGTGCATGCACTTTGACAAATGAAAACAACCTAAGATAACACTTAGATTTCACAATGAAATAACTTAGATCTAAGCCCTAAAAAAGGAAAATTAAATTTAAAATTATGCAATTGAATTCAAAATATTTGAAACTTTTATCTAAATTGAACAAAGAGGGAGAATTCTTAATTTTCAAAAATAAATAAATGCAAATTATAACACCTGTCCATTTTGCCTTCTGGTTGGACATTGTGTCTTTGTGTGGGTATGTTGCCTTGATGAGTTTCTGGTTATTCAGATGTTATCTTTATAACTTGCTTTGGATTAGCATAGGGGTTATTTGAATTAAAGATGATTATGCTTTGGATTATACTAATATATGAGAATTGTCAATTAGTTGCATTGTATTGGTTAAGGGGACGATATCGCATCACTCGCTTGTGAGTTCCCTATGATCCCGTGATTTCCTCTTCACGGTGTGTATCTTATGTTGTTTATATTATATGTTGTTGTTTACTTGATTTACAGGTTGACAAGTACAGGACATCGACTCCACCTGGTTTCACAAGTTGGAGCGTGTTCAATATCCAACGGTATTTGATTGGGAGGTAGTAGCTAGGTTTTCTGTGTGAAATCGTCACCCTAGTCCTTATATGTTGTCAGTTGTTGATCGGGTTGTGTTGTTTTGATTATCGTGCCCTCTCTTCATTATTTAACTGCAAGTTAAATTGGGTGATTTAAATAGCTTAATGCATTTAAGTTGTTGAGTAATGTAATATGGAATTATGTTGAAATGTAATTTATTTTATTATTAATTTAATTTAATTAATAAATAATTTAATCGTTGATTAAATCTATTTATTAATTAATTAAATTTAATTGGTTGAAAGAAGTTAATTTATTTATGTTGGAGTTATTGTTATATTTGTTGAAATTGAAAATAAAGAAAATGCATGAAAGTCAATTTGAGAAATTTGAAATTGAAAAATTGAAAAAAAAATGAATTAAAAGTCAAATTTGAAAGTTTGAATTCAAAATTGAAATTGGGATATTTTCTATTTTCTGTTTTCAAAAATTTAAGAGGGGGTTGTTGAAATTTTTAGGGTTTCATCCTTATGGTTGAATTTCTTTTCTGAATTTTGGATTTATGGAGTTTTTGGAAATTAAAAATGGAGGAGAGGAAGAACTGTTTCAATTTTGTGGGTTTTTGGATTTGAGTTGTGAAAACTTGTGGAACTGAATTTGGAAGCAAGGTTGGGAGCTAAGCACCAGTTTGGATCCTCTCACCTCAAAATAAAACTAGGTTCATTCTTTGTAATTTGATTGTTTTGAAGAAAAATGTGTATTCATTTATATTTTGATGATGAAAATAATGTAAAAAAACTCAAAAAGACCAGATCTATGTTGGAGTCTTCATGTTGATTTTGTTGGCAAATCTCAACCCCTTTTGTTTTCCTCTATTTGGGTTTCTCATGAAAATAAAATGTGTTCTTGGCTGGAAAATTGTTTTCCTTCAATTTGTTCTTCAATTAGATTTGCAAATGTATTTTGAAAAAATATATATAATTATATATATTTTAATAATTCTTTTGGGCTAGGTTGATGCTGTCAAATTATTTTATTTTGAAATAAAATATATTTTGTTATGTTTATTCCTTGAAAATTCGTAGGGATTTTCGGCCTTTGAAAATTTATTAAAAAAAATAAAAATAAAAATAAAGTTTGGGGGGTTGGGGGCTCAACCCCCACCACACCTCCCATGGAGGCGGGTGGAGGGAGCCACATGCAGCGCAACTCCCCACCTCCTCCTCCATCTGCAACACCCACAAGCCACCTACGGCTGCTGTTAACACAACCTCCATTGCCACCAGTGGTGGGCGGTTGTACTAAGCACAGCTGCGCCACCAATGGTGGTGGCCGACTGGTTAATCGCCGCCGCCTGGTGAGCTCCTGCGGCCGGCGCCTTAAAAACCCCGCCGCCTCCTCCACCTCCACCCCACCCTAGAACAAACATCGTCGTGCCTCCCTCTCCCCGGTGGCGCCACCTCCTGCGGCCGCCCACCTCATACTCTGCCGCCTTTGTCAAATCCATGCAACCATAAGGAAGAGAAAACCGTTGTCGAGAAAACCACAGGCGGCAACCCTAATCCGACCACCTTGAAAGTCGTGCGACCACATCATTCAAACTATGCATGGCCTGAGGCATGAGCTGAGGGTTTGGTGGTAAAGTATAATGGAAAATAAAATAAAATATTTAGATAATAAAAAAAAATATAAAACATATATTTATTAATATATTATTATTATATATTATAATACTAAAGTATTAATATATATATGTTATGGATAAAATTATATATATATATATATTAATATCTAATATTATAATATATATAAATATATATATATTTTTTATATGAGTATTAAAATGGTGTTTTACACTATGGTTTATTGTTCAAAGATTGCTTTAATCAATGACAATGTTTTAAATAATGGTAAGATTTAAGTGAAATCGTGGAAATTTTTATATTAAATTAGAATAGACGAAATACTCGATTGTTTCTAAAAGATTAAATTTTGTTAAATCTGTATATTGATTTTAAGGAATATGTTTAATTAGAGGAGATAATTATTTTAAATGGCTATATGCAAATGAGGAAACAATATTTACTTTAAAACAATGTATTTTGATTTATGGAAATAAATGATTATTTTATTATTATTTAAATGCATGTAGGGAAGGATATATTGAGCTTTGATTTCTCCCTTGTCTGAAAAGACGATGCATGATATAAATGAAAAGGGATTTAGCATATCCAAAGTTAGTTTCTTTCAGTTGCCTTCCGGGAACTTTTCCTTCGTGTTCTTGTTTGGTGGAAATGGGATAAATGGGTGTTTAACTCGTAAGTCTTCCAGATGGGATTTTCAGTTATATGGTTCTCGTTTGTGATGTCAAACTGTTGTGAATTCTCTTGGATAGTGCATGAGGGGTTGTGTCTATGTTAGTACTCGGTTTTCACGAATGGGGACGTTTGTGCCTCTTGTGAAAGGAGTGGATTTTGTGATGTGTGCCCCCTTGTTAGGAGCAGTCTTGTTATTGTTGTTACCTCCAGTGTTTGGAGATGGTTTTATCTTTGTCGCCTCCTGAGAAAGGAGTGGACTTGTTATCTTGTTTGTTGCACCTTGGTACCATTGATGTTTGGTTGGTGTGTGTGTGTTGTCGAGTAGAAGAGTGGCTTGTAACAGGGGCCGACACACAAAGTGGTGCCAAGATAACTTGTTGTAAGTTAGTTAATCAAGTGATAACTAAAAATAATACTTAGAAGTTTAGGATTAACTTCTCACTAATCAAGATATTAATGCCTCACTCATGGACCCAAGTGCTCGGTTAGGCTTGGGATGGATGGGAAGGCTTGTAATGGCAAGGTCATTTATCTTGTGTGTACAAAAGGTATTTGACTCCGCATGAGTGAGTATGGGGGTCGGGATTCGGTAAAGGTCACCAGGATAACCCTTTCTTGTGGGGGCCGGAGCCTAGGAAGAATCCCAAGGATAACCCATGAAGAGCTATGTGATGACACTTTGTCTAGGACAACAGTCGGTTTTGTTTTATGGGTATGGTTTCCTTAACACACCTGATGTGACCATAGTTGGTATTCGATTATTATGTGTATGGTTATCTTAACATACTTGTCCTGCTTTATTTCTGGAAGCAATGTGACCTTGTAGAGTTGTACTTGTGATGTACTTGCATGGTATCTAAGTTGTGCTTGTGTTGTCCATGTGTTTGGTGGTTTCAGTCTGGTTTAGTTTATGTTAGCCTGTGTCTAGAGGTAGATGGTCTTGACTAGGATTCCTGGTTACTATCTCCTAGCACGGGGGGTTCCACTTGGTTGGGTGGCGTGCACCTAAATCTGTTGGGTTCTTCTTCATGTTCGTGCGAACGAGATTTCCTATTGGAGAGCTCGTTGGTTTCTGTTTCAGTTCATGCCTTATTTCATTTTTGTTGTTCTTATTATTTTACCCCTCAGTTGTTTTGAGGTGGAAGTTGTAATTGTAATTATGATTATTGATCTTGCCTCATTCGGAGAATGAGTGTTGTAATCTTATTATTTAATTTGGATAAATTGATTTGAAAGTTATCTCTTGTGATGATGTAATTATCTTATTGGAATGTATGTGATTAAATTATTAATTAATTAATTAATTGACATGGTTTAAATCATGTTTTTTGTTGAGGTTCTATATAACCTTTGTCTCGTAACCTTAGAGGTTGTTGGCATTACTTAGCAAACTTTCTTATTAATTATACTTTTAAAAAAAAATTATTATTATGTTTAAGTTGTTAAATGCAACTTCCTCTAGGGTTGCGTGGCGGGGCGTTACACAAATCAATAACAAGAATTTAAATAACCTAGGTTTTTGATCAATTTTTCAGAATTTGTGTTATAAAAAAATGTAAGTGAAGGATATGTTAGGTTCACCAAAATGTGATGGGAAAGAAGAGGATCTAGGGTCCAAATCAAACCTTAGACCATCTAACATTTAGGGACACAAAAATTATCATAAAAGACCACTTGGCTACTATCCTCAATAGAAGAGCCAAAATGGTTGATCAAGGTTTTGGTCCCTTTTGTGGTAGTGGGGTTGGATATGATTTATAAGTGATGTGTGTAATGTAATAGTGAAACAATCTAATGATGCATTTATAGAAATCTAATGGGATTACAAAAAAATGTAAAATTAAAATACCAAAACATATTACAAAGGTGCAAAGTGTAGAGATAGAAGAACTTGAAATTCAAATATAGGTTGAATCTGACTGGTCAAGGGAATGGGTTCCCTAGACTATTTTTTTTTCCTTTTTAGATATTTGAACAAGTCTCAGTAGGTTACAACCTATAAGTTCTTCCTTCTATTTTTCATCTTTATAACTTCATCTAACGATAAATAATTCACCTTGCCTAATTTATTAAAATAGGATGCTTGAATGTTTGATCTCATAATTACACCTTGTGAATCTCCTTTTGAATTTTCTTTAGATCTATTACCTATAGAAAAAATTGAGAGAAAGGGTTGTTCCATATAGGGGCTTGCCTAATTCAAACCCTATTTTGGTGTTCCCACCTCCACAATGGCTATGATGATGTAAATATTTTTTACCCTAGGTCGAGTAGAGGCAAAATGGATAAAACAAGTGATAAATTAACAAGTGATACAACTTACCACTTTAGATATGAGTTCCTTGATGGACTAAATTCATGGCGCATATCATGTAAGGAAAATTGGATGCTTGATTAAAGGTCTTGTAAGTGTTAGTACTTACAAAACATAGGAAAATAAAATGTCAATGATCTTATGCATAAATTGATACATCACTAATCCTGAAGTTTGACTGAAATAATGTTGTAATAATGTTGCTTATCTTCTCTCGACCACCCTTGATTTATTTTTATGATATTCAATTAGGATTCAAATTTTAATCTAATTTTAAATGGTGAAAAATACTTATATTTATAAGAATTTATTTTTTTCTCACTAAATTAAGTGTAAAGATCCAACAAATAATTTTAAATTTATAAATATACAAATATTGACAATAAAAGATTTAAATTTGGGCCAAAATAGGCTATTCAAGGTTGTGGGTTCCCTAGACTAGATCTATTTTGGGGATTTTGATGTTGTTTTAATGATAATTAATATTAATTCTCATTTTTATCTTGATTTAAAAAAAAAACCATAAAATGAGAAAATTATAAGCACAATTATGCCCAAGCACATAAGGGGGAGCTAAAAATAGTGTGAAATTGTCAAGGGTGACTATTTAAAATGCTACACCTATTAAAGTATACCACTAGGAACATCCTCAAGAGCTTAAGAAAATATTAAAGTGTAGGAGAGATAACTCACTCTTAGATTTTTCCTTTAAATTTATAAGTCTATCGATGATTATATTTTCCCCTTATTTGTTATAAATCCTTGGTAATGAAGGTGGAGAAAAGATCTAGGATTCAAGAGTTCTATTTTAGGACCTAAAAAGTTTAAAGAATAAATAATGACACTCAAGATGATTCTAACATTGGGCATGTATAAAGGATGTTCCAAGAGAGTAGTATCCAAAATTATGGGGAGAAAAGGTGGTTCAAGAGATGGAGCTAGGATTGTGTGAGCCCTTTTGGGCTTTCCCTCTTTTAGACCTTAAGGAAGCACATGAGGGGTGGAGATAGGAATATGATAGGGCTAAGAGGTGGTTGATAAGATGGAAAAAAATTAGTATGGGATGTATGGGATCAAGATTCATGGATTATGATCAAGTAGAGAAACATGGTCTCTAGCTATGATAGATCAATGATATTTGTGATCTCTCACAAGCTAGTTCCATCAAGTATGATCTTGAGAGTTGTCTTGAGGAGGAGGGTTTAAAGATTCTAATTTATTTCCTTATTCTTTCTTAGCCATAAGAGGATGGATCAAATATACTACTATAGGCTAAGAGACCATAGGGGCATGACTAAGATAACTTGACGTCATTTTTTTCCTAATTATCAAGAGGGTAGGTGAATGAACTAAAATAACCATTGAAGGGTAATGAAACATAATTGGATGGGGAAGGTACTTTAACATTACTATTAGATTGGTAGGTGGAGGAACTAGATAAACCATGGAAGAGTGAGGAATTGAGGTGTATTTCTACATAATAAAAATAGTTGTCTTCTTTATCCATGAATATTAGGGGAGAAATATAAACCACCATTGAAGGCCTCAAGACCAAAATGTCAATTTTATGGAACCCAAAAATGAGTGATTTACTCTACCCATCAAAGGGGTAGGTGGAGTAATGGGAGAAACCATAGAAGGCTAAGGAGCTAAAGCTAAAAATAACAAATAAGAAAATAAAAAAAACATTAATAGATAAGGATGATATATGAAATACTTTTAAGTTTTAATATAAATTAAATAATAAATTATCGTGTGTTCAAAGAGATCCTATGGGTGTCATCAAATATTAATCAAGAGAAAATTTCCTATGAAAGGATAGTAGATGGAATCCATTAGGGTGGATAATGTGTATTGTTCTATTATGATATATATTTAAACATTTATAAACAACATAAGAAATAACTTTCATGG
The DNA here is from genome assembly GCA_007115665.2 of Sequoiadendron giganteum. Classification (NCBI taxonomy): domain Eukaryota; kingdom Viridiplantae; phylum Streptophyta; class Pinopsida; order Cupressales; family Cupressaceae; genus Sequoiadendron; species Sequoiadendron giganteum. The sequence continues at coordinate 542,544,143 of CM021106.1, read as the reverse complement.
AATTAAGAATGGGTTACCCAAGTTCATATTGTAGAAATATAAGTAGGGATTATAGAGAATGAAAAACTTAGGAGTTTAGGTCCTACTTTGAGAACATGGGTGATCTAACTAAGGGTAGGTAAGGTGAGACCAGCATGTTTCAATATAAATATTTTTGATCACTTGTACTCATAATTATATAATTGATGAACATATAGAATATACTATATGATAAAATTTATCATGCTAGTTAAATCAATGAGTACTCTTCTAAAGGTATTTCATTTTAAATTCAATAAAATATATAGAATATTTTTTATATATGTGATCAAACATGTACATGGAAGAAAATGAGATGCATGGTTCAAGGATGGATTGTTCTTTAGAAATTTGATGGTGGTAGTCCACCATCCCCACCATACCAATAATATAAGATAAATTCCTATTAGAGTAAAACTCAAGGTGGGTGCATGGAGATGGGTAGCCAATTTGTGGCCACTTTCAAAAAAAAAATTTGAAAATTCATAACGTGAGCGCGTTATAATGCGCTTGCATTATGACATGTTAAAAGAAAAAAAAAGTGAAACTCATTCATTCTTCATTTCGACTGTGTTTTTTGTTGTGCCCGTAGCCAAAACACCCATTTTTTGCGTTCACATTCTAGGAGGAGGCATTGTGCAAAAATCTTCACCAACGGTTGCTATTTCTTCACAACGATGGTGCCACGATGAGGAGGAGGTGTGAGAGGTAAGGATTTTTTATTTTTGTTTTGAATTTTTTAGTTTTAGGTTGTATTTGATATATATTTTTTTTTATTTTTAAATGCAAATCAACTTGCAAACCCTCAAAATCCTCAACAAGAAGAGCAACCAAAACCTGAAGAAAAAAATCCTCAAGAACAAAATCAACCACAACAACAACCTCCTCCACCAATCACTCAACCCCCTCCTGACACTCAACAAAATTTAATAAGTGAAATTGAGAACAACAAAAAGAAAATTGAGGATTTAATCAGCAGTTTGAGTGATCCAAATGGTTCAACCACAGAAAGAATGACCTTAGCAAGTTCATTGAAAGATATGTTTAAAAATGTAGATTCAATTAGCAAACAAAAAATTGGATGACAAGATAGGAGACAGGAGGCTAGGGATTATTATACATAAAAACTATCATATAAATATGTAAAGGATTTAAAAATTACAAAAGGTGATTTGTGCGCATTATTCACTGACTCACGTAAAAATCAAAATTTTACCCTCAATGCGAAGAGGTTTCCTATTCATTGGTGCCACCACCAATAGATTAGGAACCATTTTTATGATAGGTGATACATGGTCTTTGATTACCCACCGTGCAACAATTGTGAAGTCTCGTAATATTTCCTAAGGAAACTATATAGTGAGTTCATATTGAACAAAATCCCAAATTCTTTTGATATAAGGGACTTCCAGGGGAAAGGTGGGGGGTTGGCTCAGGATAGACCCGGTGTATAGCTAGATCTTACGTGGCAAGGGAGACGAGCTCTTGCTAGGCCGCCTCGTTAGCACATTGTTATGCCTTTCATCGCGAAGGAGAGTGCCGACATAGAGAGATTGCAGGCGATCAACACTTTGACCTAGAGTGTCATCCATCATACTATCCCTATTCTACATCGCCATCTAAGGGAGTCTTCAAGTGGTGGCCTTCAAACCCATGTGTTTCAATCTTGTGAGGTGACTTGTTCATATGACCCCCCTAACAATCAGGAGGCTGCTACGCAAGATCCATCTATAGCTATGGAGATGGAGAGGGTGACTGAAATTTTGCATGAGGCGTATGGAATTGATAGTCAAGTAAAAGTTAACATGTTCATTGAATTTAATTTATTAACTTTTGATTTTGAAATGCAAGATTAACTAATTTAGTTTTATGATTTTAATAAAATTGCAAGGTCACAATTTTGAGACTACATACACCAGCCCTCCATCTACTTATTTTTGTAGTACACCTATCGGTGTGGTATGTAACTAGTAAACAATTATAAATTTATTACATGTTAATAGCATGTTTTTACGAATGGTATTTTAATATGTGATTTTGGATGTTGAACATACTAATATTGGAGGTTTCGAGGGAACACCTCCTAGTGCCAGTGGATTTACTCAAACCTACATGGAGGTAATATAATAAAGAGTTTAACAAATGAATTGTACTTAATAGATTTGTGTATTTTATATGCACATCGTTGATTATGTTGACTAATTTGTTGTTTTATTTTCAGTTGTTGCAAGCCGAAACACCTCCAAATGTGATGAGGGAAATGGTGATTGGTGTTTCATCTGCTATACAATCCTTGACGGCTCTAACAGGGGTGGTATGAGGCAAATTAGTAAATTTCAATTTACATTTGTTGTTATAGATGTTAGTTAGTGAAAAATCAAACCATTATTGATTCATAGTTTAATTTCTATTTGGATGGTTTATACAAGGCTTGAGCACGCCTGAGCATGGGCATGCGAATATTTCCCTCATGGAGAGAGATCATGAGATGGCGTTAAGTGATTATTTTGTCAAATATATCAATTTTTATAATGCAATTTCTATAAATTCATGTCTTTACTTCTTATTGTAATAGATAAAACTTCACCATGAACTAAACACTCGGAGGAGTAGCAGGAGCACTCCTCGAGCACAACACAAATGAGCGACAAACCTATCACCATCCGATTGACAAGAAAAGGGAAATAATTTATTTCCAGAGCATGGAGAGCAATGACTTTTGATTCTAGAGCCCTTTGTTGTATGCCTACATGGCAGTTTTGTACATATTTTGTATTGGACATATTTGATATTGTATGTCTATATGGCATTCTCGTAAGCTTATATGGCTATTTTGTACATATATTTCATACTTATATCGACATATATATATGTATTCCTACATGGTTATTTGGTTAATGCAAATATTTTTTATCGATGGTGTCTATATTTGCATTCTAAATTGATGGTTCAATAGATATGAGTTACTTGTATTCAAGTCTATACTTTACAACTTACATGTATATTTTGTGACTTATGAGTGTTCCAATGTATACTTTGCGACTCACGTGTTTTCATGCATATACCTTGTATTTGTGCATATACTTTGTATTAATTTGTGTATACTATGTATTTGTGTGTATACTTCAAGGCTTATGTGTTTTTGAGTACTTTTCCTTCCCTTATTCACATGTACATGCTTGACTTATTCACGTGTATACTTATTAATTGGTTAGCCCTAGCATTGATCATTGTTGTCCTTCATGTTTTGTCTTGAATATTAATTGATTGATGCTAAACAACTCTATCTAAAAGCAAAAAACACGTTTTCAATTGGTATTCCATGAAATGATTCATAAAAAGATTCCAATATGTTTTTGATGCGTTACCATATAAAGACGTCGATAGATTTATATTTCAACTTTTTGCAATATTATTTCTTGTATATGAAATGGACTCGGGAGAAAGCAAGTTATAATTTATAATACAAATAAGAAATGGAATCAAAGCTGTACTTGACCCCCAAATAGGTCTATTTAACAAAGAAACACACTCACAATCACTCTTCCAATTGCAAAACACCTTTGGGCAGCATTTACCAGTCTACATATCCACAAAATCCACAATTTTTAGGGCGTGATTGGCTCTTTAACCCCACTATCCTCTAAACCCTCACTTTTCTCAAATTTCACTAGGGTTTATTGAAAACCTCATATCCTAATGTCATAAAACCTCAAAACCTCTTCCAACACTCTTTATTCTACCCGCACAAACTTAATTGACCACCAAATTATGTTGCCCCTTGACTTTACCCACTTTTACTCCCTCAAACCTCTCTTTTTCATTCAAAACCCCTCTAGTCCCAATTAGGGCATCATGCCATAACATAATTTTTACCTCCCTTTTCCTTGCAGAAAATGTGAACACATCAAACTCCAAAACCTCACCCTATTTCCAACCTATTCTAACTTATTCTCAAGCAATTTATTCTTTTCACCTTGTCTAGCCTTGCTTTTAAGGCCTAAATTCTGAATTTTGAACAGGGGCAACGTTACTAATCTCTTCCAATGCCTTTACCAATGCTATTTTCTTATTTGTACTTACATAATTGACTCAAATGACCCCACACTAACTCAAAACTAAAAAAAAAATTACAAAATGGGCTATCATAGCCTTATTTGACATTATAATGACTAAAACCACTAAACTAGACCTTCTTCATCAAATAAAGGAACAAGGTGCTTTGCACCAATGATAATATTCCTTTTGTGTGGAATACTTAGACTTCTCAACTGTCATGTGTATGTTTCTCTTTTCCATTGTTTTGCATGCCATCATAAGGGATCAAGCCAATTGAACGCAACTCAGATCAATTTTGCATGTTTGGGTGTGAAAGAGGACCATGCCTAGCATAAACCTACTTATCAGTACGTGTTGGAGCAGCTATTTTGGTCACATGAATTGCAAAATGAAAGTTGCACCACTTTGCAACTTTACACTGCTTTCATTTGACACATTTTCCATCAAGTGAAAACTGGATACCACATGAAAACGACTCTGATATAGAAAAATTCGAGAGAGGTTATTGTAGAGGGGCCCAATACAATCTTGTAGGCTTAGAAAGAGAGTTCGTAAGAATCAAGGTTTCGAAGTAATATCCCATCAAAATTTTCTTCCCTTTTGCACTTTGGATCCTTAAGGGATCGATCCGGTTGAACGTAGCTCGAAGTGATTTCGTGTGTTTGGGTGCGAAAGAGGACCATGCCTAGCATAAAAATACCTATTCAAACACATTGGAACAATCCATTTGGTCACACAAGTTGTAGAATAAAATTTGCACCACTTTGCAAATTTGCACTGCTTGCATTTGAGACTTTTCCATCAAGTGAAAATCTTCCACCACAAGAAAACCACTATGAGATAGCCAAAACTGAGAGAGGTTTTTGTAGAGGGGACCAACACAATCCTATAGGATTAGATGAGAAGTTTCTAAATATCATGGTATCCAAGGAAAAACATGATAAAGCTTGCAGCCATTTTGCACTTTGGACCCTTAAGGGATTGATATGGTGGAACGTAACTCAAAGCGATATTGCATTTTTTGGTGAAAAAGAGGACCATGCCTAGCATAAACATACCTATTCAGATGCATTGGAATAGTCCACTTTGTCACACGACTTGTAGAATGAAATTTGTGCCACTAAGTTGCAACTTTGCACTGCTTGCATTGGACACTTTTTCAATCAAGTGAAAATCTGCCGCCACAACAAAACCACTCTGAGATAGCCAAAACCGAGAGATTTTTTTTAAAGGGGCCCAATGCAATCCCATAGGATCAGATGAGAAGTTTCTAAGCGTCATGATATCCGAGTAACAACATGCTGGAGTTTGCAGCCATTCAGCACTTTGGACTCTTAAGGGATCGATCTGGTTGAACATACCTCAGAGTGATTCTGTTTGTTTGGGTATGAAAGAGGACCATCCCTAGCATAAAAATACCTATTTGGATGCATTGGAAAAGTATGTTTCGTCACATGAGTTGCAAAATGAAATGTGCACCACTTTGCAACTTTGCATTGCTTGCATTCGACTCTTTTTCCATCAAGTGAAAATCTGTCGCCACGGGAAAACCACTCCGAGATAGCCAAAATCGAGGGAGGTTTTTGTAGAGGGGAAAAAAGAAATCCTATAGGATCAGATAAGAAATTTCTATGCATCACGGTATCCGATTAATAGCATGCTAAAGTTTGCAGCCATTTTGCAATTTGGACCCTTAAGGGATCGATCCGGTTGAACGTACCTCAGAGCGATTCCACCTGTTTGGGTGTGAAAAAGGACCATTCCTAGCATAAAAATACCTATTCGAATCCATTGGAATATTTCTCTTGGTCACATGAGTTGCAGAACAAAAGTTGCACCACTTTGCAACTTTGCACTGCTTACATTGGACACTTTTTCCATCAAGTGAAAATCCACCACCACTCGAAAACCACTCTGAGATAGCCAAAAATGAGAGAGGTTTTTTAGAGGGTCCCAACACGATCGTGTAGGATGAGACAAAATTTTTCTAAATGTTATAGTATCTGAGTAACAACATGCTGAATTTTGCAACCATTTAGCACTTTGGACTCTTAAGGGATCGATCTAGTTGAACGTACCTTAGAGTGATTCCACATCTTTGGGTGCAAAAGAGGACCATGCCTAGCATAAAAATACCTATTCAGATGCGTTGGAATAGTCCTCTTGGTCACATGAGTTTCAAAACAAAAGTTGCACCACTTTGCAACTTTGCACTGCTTGTATTTGACACTTTTTCCATCAAGCGAAAATCCACCGCCATTGGAAAACCACTCTGAGATATCCAAAACTGAGAGAGGTTTTTGTAGAGGGGACCAATTCAATCTTTTAGGATCAGATGAGAAGTTCTAAGTTTAATGGTATCCGAGTAACAACATGCTGAAGTTTGCAGCCATTTAACACTTTGGACTCTTAAGGGATCAATCTGGTTGAACGTACCTCAAAGCGATTCTATGTGTTTGGGTGAAAAAGAGGACCATTCCTAGCATAAATGTACCATACCTAGCATAAATTTACCATGTTATTAGAAGAATATCAATAAAATTCATTATTTCCTTACATTTACATTTTTTTGTATTTTTACCAAAAGTCTGATGTTTCCTTGAACTATACGGTTTCGTACAGGGTGATTGTGTTCTCTTTTTCAATCTCTTTATGTTTCCACATACCCAATACATATTTAGAAACCCATTTTTATGTTAGAGTGCTTATTTGGTGAAAGGGAATGATTTTTATGGGGTTTGTGTTGCTGCCCCTATAGATTTTGATGGAAAAGGGCATGAAAACTGAGGTTTCACCCTAAGGTTTGATAAAATATTGCATGTAGAGGTTGGGTGATTGTCTTTAGAGTTTGTGCAGGTGATTTTAAGAAGATATGAGGAAGTGGCATGTTCTGGTAAGGTGTGGAACCATTCCTTTCAATAAACTCTCCTCATACTAGCATAAAATAAGGGTTTTGTGGTTTGGCATGGTGGAGTGAGTTTCTCCTAAGACAAATTGCAGATCTGAGGGTTTCGATACATGATAATTGCTTCCCCAACAAGTTCAAGGGGTTGTTGAATATTTAAAGGTGTGTTCCTTTGTAAATTAGGCCTAGTTAACCTAATGAGGACAACGAAGAAGGTCATTTTTGATGCACATGTTCCAAGACAGTCACTATTTTTTTTGAAGTATGTGTTGTAAATCAATAATAGATATCTAGATCAGGCATTTTTTGTGAATTCATTTGATAAGTTTTCCTCAAAACACCACTTGGAGCCACACTTTTCACTTGGAAATTCATCATAAAACCTTGTAGCAGAAACTCCACCTTTGTTTATTGAATTCTCCTGCATAGATAAACACACACACACCTAAAAAATCCTAAGACTAAATTACTCCACTAATCTGAACTATCAAATTTGGTGGAGTAGTCATTATTGGTTATCTAGACTCTCAAAACCCCAATCTTGAGGGTTTATAGATTGAGTTGAGAAAAATCAGTTCAAACTTATGATAAACTCAATGGATACCCTCCTAAATAGATTCAAATTAAAGATACTTCACTATTCTACCTTAAAAAATGAGATTCAAGGCCTTAAACTACTATGCATGCCATACAAGTTAACGAACAATTGGAAAAACTCATAAAATCACTAAAATAGGGACTTTATTGATTGTAAATCTTCAAGAATACAAAAGATCTTTGTTTTGATCGACTTTACATGATTTATATCATTGCTCTTTTATAATGGCTTGAAATGAGAATTTAGATTTGTCCAGATCATCAAAATAAGGATGTTACATTTCTTTTTTGGCTGAGATTCTCTTTCATGACTCATAAATCATCATTTTCTACAATGAGAGACCAATCAATTTTTAGTAGTTTACTTACAAATACACAAAGTAAAAGAGAAAAAGAAAGAGCATCCAAAATGGAAATGAAATGAAAATAGATGGAAGGCACTTACAGATAGGCATGAAGGTCTCACAACTTAGTCACTCCTAGTCATACATCTTCACTAGGAATTCCAACATACCTATTGCACACAACACCTCTCATGAATAGAGTAAGTTGAAATTTGAGATGCTCTTATAATGTCTACATCATAGCTACTCATGATAAGGTTAAATTCAAATTAATATCTTGAAATTCCCTCACCAAAATTTTCACACACTTTTGTAATGGCTTAAAATCATGATTGAGATTTGTCAAGATCATCAAAATAAGGATGTTACCTTGCTTTTATGGCTAACATTCTCTTGGATGGCTCATAAATCTACATTTTTTGCAAGGGGACACCAATAAATTTCTAGTAGGTTACTTACAAATAGGGAAACTAAAAGAAGATGATATCATTTCCATAAAAAACATTAATGTGCATACAAGTATAATTTAATAAGAACCGATCTGCATACTTACAAATTAATCCAATGAACCATCTGGGTCTACTCTACTCTTTATTGTGTCAAGTATTGCTTTGTGGTCAGACTCGCAGACCTTCCACATGACCTTGTTCAAAGGTCTACCCCCATATTTGGTCAAATGAACATCGGATGCCACGACAAGGTTTTAGTAATGAAGAATCTTACGATGTGTGTCAAAGTCCTTAAACAACCAATGTTTAACAAATAGTTTGTTCCCTCTCCATTGTCTTCGTCTGCAATAACTGCATAAACTTGCCCTGCATTGATATGTGCAGCAAATTTCTTGAAATTAGTCAACATTACGAATACAATACAAAGTAATATAACAATATGGAATTTCAAAATCTAAGCAAGCAAATATATTACCTAGTTGAACTAGATCTGATACGTGGTCAAAGTTGACCAATGATTCCATCTATGTTAGTTCCAATACTGTCAGAGGGTGATACATGTGAAGTGGGCTAATATAAATTTTCAACCATTTGTCATCCCACTCCCCTGACTCACAATCATTCCAGGCTTGCATTGTACATGAAGAACAAAATAATGCAATCTTCTATGTATCGATACTCCATGAACTTGCATTTGAGCTAAGGAAAGAGTATAGCTCACTTGATCTTGTTAGTGTACAAAAATCATCATATGGTGCAATTTTAGTATCATCCATCAACCAAAAATACCTATGAATTGAAGACATACCTTGATTACCTAGACCCATCGAAGCATTAAACCACTCGACAATTGATCTTGCATTTGTCAACTTTTCACTTTCTTTATACTTTAACTCTTCTCATGCTAATGCTCTTTTCATGCATGCTCCTACACCATCATGCTCGCCCTTTCCATGGCCGACCTCACAAGAGTTCCACATATGTTGTACACCTGTAATGACATGCATCCTACTCAACCAATAGAACATGCATGAGTTCTCGAACTGTGTTGCATAGTTATCCGACCATATACTATGCCCCTCTGAGACAAATCATTGTAGAACATCTGGAAGCAACCTTGCACGAACTCTGGAGAATGTGTGCGATCATCACTAATATAAAAGTGATACTCACTCAATACCTTCCTTTGGTCCTCTATACTATCAGCTGCATGAATGAATGTTATTTGCACAAATATCGAAACCTATGTGGAGTTGTAATACTATGACTGCACCTCACATTGTGGCTATAGAGTGTAGTTCTCTGCAAATTCAACCACTGATACTATGCTACCAATTGGAGAGGTGTCCTTGCATAGCTTGAATTTCATGTCCAACCAAATGGCTCTATCGGTATGCCTTGCATTCTCATACGCTATATTGTCATGAAACATGGACATAAACAGATACACTAGAATCTTTTGAATAACCAAATCACACCTTTTTCTTTGAGACCCATCTTTTATAGCATATGCCACCATTTTATATTTCCCGAACTCTACTAGTTTCTACCCCACCTCATATGTGCTTTCCATGTGTTGACATACTGGCATTTATGCATTGCCAACCTAAGGTTATAATGACAAACAAACAATGATCAACATGGAATATGAAAAATAACAAAAATGAAAGCAATCCATAATAGAATGAAATAAAATGTGTAAAGACTTCACATACCTAAAAAACTAGACTTTAAAATGGAGGAGTTCAACCCAATTGTGTAGCCTTAGCTTCTTCTTTCTTCAAACTCCTCAACAATTTGACTTTTTCAAAAGCTTGTTCCCCTCCAAAATTCAATTGTATATCATTTTTTAGTGGAATTCAAACTTGAATTGATATTATATGTCTTTCAACATGAAAAATCTGGTATTTCATGCAAAGGTGGTAGAAAGATCATGGAAAAGGTGGTGGAATGTGAAAAACATGCTTCCACACTTTACAACATCATCAAAAAGCTACTTTTTTTTAGAGCATGCACAAAACCAGGATAATATGCAGAATGTGGGCCTTGAGATCATGGGTATATTGAGGTTTTTTACTATTTTTAGTGCAACACAAAATGCACTCACATTATAATGCGATTGCATTATAACGGGCTCGTTTTATAACATGCTAACATTATAACGTGAGCACGTTATTTCATCCTAAAACGATCATATCTCTACTTCTTCAAAACACGCTAGCATTATGAAAACGTTGGTTTTTAAATAGATTTATTTTCTCTCTTTTTCTAAACCCTATATACCCTGAGTCTATCTCTCTTCCCTCTACCCTTATACCCTAATTCTATCTCTCCCCTCTACCCTCTACCCTTAACCCTTATACCCTATATATCTCTCCTACTCCCTCACTCTCTCTGTCTCGTCTCTCCTCGTATCTCAACCCCTATACCCTCTCCCTCTCTCAACTCCCTATCTCTCACTCACTCACTCATTCGATATCTCTCCCAC
>CM021106.1:542292300-542533183 GCA_007115665.2 Sequoiadendron giganteum | reverse complement strand
TAAACCCTAAACCCTCTACCCTTAATCATCTACCCTCTACCATCAACCCTAATCCCTCAACCCTTAAATCCTTAAATCCACTTCATAAAATCTCTACCCTAATCCCTCAACCCTCTTGACCCTTAATCCCTCAACCCTTCAACCCTAATCCCTCAACCCCTATACCCTCTACCCTATACATCAAACCCTCAACCCTAATCCCCCAACCCTAGAAACTCAATCCTCTACCCTCAACCTTAAACCCTCTACCCTATACATTAAACACCCAACCCTCAATTCTTAACCCTCAACCATTAATCCCTCAATCCTCAACCCTCAAACCCTAAATCCTCAACCCTGATACCCTCTACCCTATACATTAGAATTTTAACCCCAATCCTTCAACCATATGTACCCTAAACCCTAATCCCTCAACCTTATTCCATCAACCCAATACCCTAATCCCTCAACCCTATACCCTCTATTCTCAACCCTCTACCCTATACATTGGATCCTCAACCCTCATATATCTATGTCCCTCCCTCATCTTCTCTCCTTGTCTCTATCAATTCATCCCTCCTTATCTACCCTAATCTCTCAACCCTAAACCCTAAACCCTTAAACACTCAACCCTAACCTTCGACCCTCAACCCATAAACCCTAAACCCTTAAACCCTCTACCCTCTACCCTCAACCCAATACCCTCTACCCTAAAACCTAATCCCTCAACCCTTACACCCTTAAATCCAAGAAAACTCCCTACCCTAATCCCTAAACCCTCAACCCTTAAACCATCAACCCTCTACCCTCAACCCTTAAACCCTAATCCCTCAACCCCTATATCCTCCACCCTATACATTGGACCCTCAACCCTAATCCCTCAATCCTATATCCTATACCCTTAATCCTCTACCCTCAACCCTTGACCGTCAACCCTCGACCCTAATCCCCCAACCCTATATACTCAATCCTCTACCCTCAACCTTAAACCCTCAACCCTTAAACCCTCTACCCTATAAACCCTCAAACAACCTCTCACTCACACTTCCTCTCTCTCCCACTCTATCACTCTTGCACTCCCTCTCACTACCTATCTCTCAAGTTTCTCCCTCTCACCCCCCTCACACTCTCAAGTTTCTCCCTTTGGAACCCTACCTACATAAATCTCTCTTTCTCTCCGTCTCTCTCTCTCTCCCCCCCTCTCTCTCTCCCTCTCTCTCAATTCTCTCTCTCCCACCCCCTATCTCTCTCTCACTCCATTTATCCCTCCCACCCTACCTAGCTAAGTACCTCTCACTCCGACCCCTTCTCTCCCACTCCCTCTCTCTTAAATTCTCACTTTATCCCTTTATCCCTCTCACCTCCCCTCACACTCTCAAGTCTCTCCCTTTGGTACCCTACCTACATAACTCTCTCTTTCTCTCTATCACTTTGTCTCTCTCTCTCCCTCCCCTCTCTCAATTTCTCCCACCCCCTCTCTCTCTCTCTCCTCTCTCTCCAATTCTCTCTCCCCACCTCTCTCTCTCCACTCCCTCTTTCCTCCCACCCTACCCACAGCTAAGTCCTCTCACTCAACCCCTTCTCTCCCACTCCCTCTCTCTTAAAATCTCATAATTTCCACCCTCCCTCTCTCCAGACTCTCACCCACTCCCCCTCCCTCTCCCTCTACCCCCCTACCTAGACAACTCTAGATCTATCACTCTTAAAATTATCCCTCCCTCTAAAGACATACATACATACAAGCATAATACATATATACATACAATCTTGCATACATACATACAATATACATGCATTGATACATACATACATACATACATGCATGCATACATATATACATGACATATAAGCATACTTTAAATGAAATTTATGCATCATTGACATCATTACCATCGAACATCACCACTTTTCACATCAAAAGCATCAGAAGCATCCTGAAACCCTAATTTCCTCTATTAATTGAATAATACAACATTATTTAATTATTTTGAATCCTCAAACAATATTTTGCATCATTTACATCGAAAACCCTAATTTCCTCTATTAATTGAATAATAATACATTATTTAATTAATTCACTTTTTCATCATTTTTTAACCAATTAAATAAATTTAATTTATTTAATAAAGTCCTAATATAAATTTATCCCTCTTGATTAATTAAATAACACCAATTATTTAATTATGTCACTAATTCACTTTATTACCCTAAATTAATTAAATTATTTAAACATAATAGTTTAATTAATCACTTTCCCCCAAGTTTGAATAATCAAATTTAATTATTCAAAAAATTATCAAAAATAAAATCAAAAAATATAACTTTGTTTGCAAATGTCAAACTTCATTTGCACATTCAACTCAAAAAGATTAAAATTAATTAAGTCAATTAATTAATTATCCTGACTCACTTTCATGATTGAGCAAATTATGAACCACTGATTGCCAGCTCTATTTCCTGACCGACCCATCTATATTCTTGATAGATCAATCAATTCTTCAATCCCACAGATTATTCAATCTATATTCCTAACAAATCAATGTATTCTTTAAACACACTAATTATGTAATCAATTTTCACAGATTATTCCCATCTAAATCATCTCAATGTCTTTCGATCGTTGATTAAGATATCCTACTATGCAATCCAGAGCGTTCATTTTGGAACACAAATTCTATATAACAACCATCTTCTTCCTCAAAAAAGGATCGGAGAATCAACATCATTCAATAACGAAGTAATGCAAAGATCTTAATTCAACTTTTGACATGTTTAACACACATCTTCAATCAACACACACACATTCTTCAATCTTTCACACACATAATGGAGGCTTCATATTCAATTGAACAATCCAACATACATCAATATAGATACACTTCGACATGGGATGGTAAAGTTTCCTTTGTCTTTGAATTCATGTTGTTATCTTACAATTTCATTTGTTGTTTTAAATAGATTAGAATACTTCATTTCATGACTAATGGGCATAGATCTTGATTCTTTTTTAAATTAGATTAGCTTCAATTCATTTCATTTTATCTCATTGACACCATCAATTTCCCCTTACACAATAGTATCATCAACAAAATTTTGATGAGAACATATTTGATTGGAAGAAGGCAATAAACCTCTTAGAGACCTCTCATCAACAACTCTTGGGATAAATATGCCCAAATTTTCCACCCTAATGATAGAAAGGAAAGGAAATATAGGATCGCCTTGCCTCAGCCCCCTCGAGGAACTAAAAAAGCAGAAGGAGAGCCATTAATTAACACTAAAAAATTAGTAGAGATCAACCAATAATTTGCAGCAACTTATCAACAAAATCAAAAGCCTTCAAAATTTTCAACAAGAAAGTTTGCCATTAACATAGTCATAGGCTTTCACAAGATCCAATTTAAGAAGAAAACCCAAAATTGTTGGTCATTCAAGAAGGTATAAAATCAACCAAAAGAAACTGAAGTGAATGCAACATGTCAAGACAATATAGGTGATCTTGTTCTTTCTATAGGAGAATTTGTAACAAATATTTTGGTTCATGATTCCAGAGCTTCATTTCATGCCACACCATCTATGGAGTTCTTAAAAAACAATCAAGTTGGTAATTATGGTAAATTTTATCTTGGTGATGATGTAATATGTAGTATTGTTAGCAAAGGAAATGTTTTATTGAAATAAAAAAATAGAAATAGCTAGCTCCTATGAGATGCCAGAGAATACCTCAACTCAAGAAATTTTATTTTAGCCGGGTAGTTGGATTCTCAATGATGCAACATTACTTTTGATTCAAGTATGTGGAAGGTGACCAAAAAAGCCTTGATAATCTCTAGAGGAAAAAATTAGGCACTTTGTATGTGCTAGAAATTTAGGCTGAAGTGGGAGCCACAATGGCAGTTGCAGATAATGGCACTAAGCTTTGACATAAAAGGCTTCATCACATGAGTAAGAAAGGCCTTGAGATTTTACACAAAAAAATGTCAACTTATAGGGCTGAATTTTGTACATAGATAGATTTGTGTGAGCATTCCATATATGCCAAACAAAAGAAAACTAGATTCTTTATCAGGGAACATATCAAGAAGCCACAACCATTAAAGTTAGTGCATTCAAATGTCTTTCACCCCATGGAGTAACATAAATTGGTGGATCAAATTATTTTTTTATCACTTTTTAAGATAATTATACTAAAAAGGTTTGGGTTTATATGTTAAAAAATAAACTTGAAGTCTTTGATATGTTCAAAATTTTCAAAGTTCTTGTAGAAAACCAAAATAGTAGTAAAGTTAAATGCTTAAAAATGGACAATGATGGTGAAATACATTTAATAGAATTTGATTAGTTTTTTGTAAAGAATGATATTAAAATGATTTAAAATTATGTTTTTACACCACATGAAAATAGTGTAGTTGAGAGGATGAACACAACTATTTTGGATTAGAGCATGGAGCATGCTCTTCAATGTTGGTTTTATAAAATAAGTTTTGGTAGAGGTTGTCAACAAAAAAATATATTTGATTAATTAGAGTCAATCCTCTTGGTTATATTTTTAAATTCATGAGTGGCTAGGTAGGAGGATTTCATACAATCATCTAAGGTTTTTTTTGGTGTGATGTGGTGATGAGAAATATGGTTATCGACTATGGAATCTCATTTCTAAACAAGTCACAAATAGTAGAGATGTGATATTAATGAAAAATTATGTGAAATTTATTTGAACAAGGTATATCTATAAAATAATACGTGTCATTAGAAGACATACTAGCCAAGGAATATGTTGTATTAGAAGACATCACACGTGGGAGTGATGTGTTCAAAGAAAAGGAGATTTTAAATAAGCCACATGTACAACCACAAGTGAAACCCCCAAATTTTCATTATAATGAAGTGCAAGATAATTCTATTGGTACTCGTGAGGATGCTACTCTACAAGAATTAGTTCTATAGGTTCAAAGGTACACCAAAAATTGCATACTTCCAAAAAATATAATGATT
This sequence comes from Sequoiadendron giganteum, assembly GCA_007115665.2. Taxonomy (NCBI): domain Eukaryota; kingdom Viridiplantae; phylum Streptophyta; class Pinopsida; order Cupressales; family Cupressaceae; genus Sequoiadendron; species Sequoiadendron giganteum. Next base: position 542,528,209 of record CM021106.1, on the reverse strand, counting down.
TTATTTAAAATTAGTTATTGTTCAATAAAGATGAACCTACTGCCTTTATAGAAGCAGTTAAAGATAATAAAAATAAATAATGGATGGAGTCTATAAGAGATGAGATGAAATCTATGATAGAAAAGCATACATGGGATTTAGTATCTTTTATATCTAAAAAGAAAGATTTATAAAATAGATGAGTATATAAGTTGAAGGAAAAAGAAGGTGGACAAAAAGGATATGACCAAATTGGTAGTCAAAGTGTAGACATGCAGATTTGACATCATCTTCAATGTTCACCTTTTGATTAAATAAATAAAGTTTTATTTAATTAAATCATAAATCTCCTAAGGTCTATTAATTTAATCACCAATATTAAATTAAATGATCAATGCTCATTTCCTCTCATTTGATTTTAAAAGAAATACAAAAATCTAAAATCAAATGTCATATCACTTAAATCATCTATTAGATTAATCAAATCATGATTAGTTTAATCCTAACTACATGAATATTCTAGATTCATCCACTTGCACAATAAATAATTTAAATTGATTTATTAAAGCACCTATTTTCCCTCACAAGGGCATATTCCCAAGGAATATACCATCATTAACTCTCATGTTTGACTTTTTGGACAAACACAATTCCCCCCCAAAACCCTCAACCACATTCATTTATTGCAAATTCAAATTTGAAATTGGCACATTGGCCAAGACTTGCACATTCCTCACCCTCTCACACCTTGACAAGTGGCATCTTTTCATTGGCCCATGAATGATCCCACATTCATCAATTTGGCCTCTCCTCTCTTCAAGTTCAACTATAAGTTGAAGGCTTCTCTCCTTCAAACAACAAAACTTTTCCATGCAAGGTTACTCTCTTCATTTGAGAATCAATCTTGCTCATCACAACAACACACAACACATTCTCATTGCAAGGTTACTCTCTGATTTTGAGAACTAATATTGCTCATCATTTGGAAATCTTGCTTATCATGGATTGGGAAAGGGCAGCTTCCTACATAACTAAGTTGCACCAATCCACCATAGGATAGATATAATTCATGTCTTCTTTACATGTTAGGATTTTTTTTTATCATTTGCTAATATTTTGAAGAATGTAGTATTATTTTATGAAGACATTGGATTTGTGTTTGGTTATAGTAATCATGCTAACAAGATGTATGTGTGTTAGTTTTTAACCAAATTTGCAGATTTTGATGTGTACCTTGATGAAAACCTAGCAAACAAGTGTCTTGGCGACAAAAAATATATATATATATATATTAAAAAAAAAATAATAATAAAATAATAATAATAATAAAAAAAATCAGAAAAAAGATTGAAAACAGTAAAGAAAAAAATTGTCGTCTAGTGAAAACTGCATGGGCGGCGCTTTGGGCAGGTACCATGATGAAAACTTGGCAAACAGGCGTCATGTGTAGAATTGAGCATCTATGTGCACCAGTTCAGGAGAAAGCATCTTATCACATCCATAATAAAGCCGACTTTCCATCCATATCATTCGTTCATCCATGAACCGTTTATCCAACCCATTACCATCTATCTACCTTATCTTGATCTTGATGAAGGTTTGGTAAACACTTTACACTTTTTTATGGTAAACATCTTGACATGGGTCATTTTCATTGATCTCATCCTACCCAATGCTATCTGAGCAATATCCAAATGAGCATCCTCTATGCGAACACCTTATCTTATCACAAGATAATCCTTAGCATCCTTTGCATGCTTACCATATATATCCATCTATATACCGATCCAAGCATCCATCCATGGAATTCCATACATTGCTAGACACTAGGGGCAGATATTTACATCTTGCTTCGAGAATAAATCTTGATCTATATCTTCACACTTATGTGGTGATTCGAACATTGAAAAACATGAAATCAAATTGGCCAAAGCATTTGTGATCCAAAAATCTAAATCACTAGCCCATGGCATATTTTGACAGCAAGATGACGTTCCTTATCAAGCTTTATCTTTTGTTGAACATCAATCCAAAAAATTCATATTAGTTGCGTCTAATGCGCACATCAACATCGCATCAAAATCATCAAAGCTATTTTGTTCCAAATCAAGCTTCATCAATCTTGATCAATCGAATCCAATCAATTATCACCTTGTTTGACTTAGCACACTTAGTCAAACTACCATCTTGTGCACGAGTTTACTCCAGGATAACACAACTTCCTTGGGTTTAAAGGTTCATTATCATCACTCTGTTTGGCTTAACACACTTATCCAAATTATCAAATCCATAATCACCTCGTTTTGCTTAACACACCTAGCCAAATTTATCCTTTTTGTATGAGTTTATTCTAGGATAACACAACTTCCTAGATTTTACAAGTGCATTATCACTTTTGTTTGACTTAACACACTTAGTCAAACTATCAATCCATCAATATGATTGATCAACATTAACCTTGGTTTTCAACAAAATCCAAAATCAAATCACTGATATCGTCATCACCTATCATATCCAAATTGTCAAAATTATGCGAAAATTCAAAAACATCAGAAAAATTTAAAAAAACCCAAAAAAAGTCATCAAAAATTCAAAAACATTCAAAAAAATCATCCAAAATCCAAAAAAATGTCTAAATATCAGAAAATCTTCAAAAAAAATTCATCATTAAGTCTTGTCAGTCTTTCACCTTGTCGAACTATGTTGTCTTTGAGCTTGAACATAGGCAAGGTTGATCTTTGATCATCCCTCGAGACAGTTAGGGTCAGTCCTTTAGGCGTCCGTCACATTGGCATCCGTTTGCCCATCTATTTAGGCGTTCGTCGCATTGGCATTCGTTTGTCCATCTAGTTTACATTTTAGGTTAGGCATCCGTCACAATGACATCCGTTTGCCCATCTACTTAGGCGTTCGTCGCAGAGGCGTTCGTTTTTCCATCTAGTTTACATTTTAGGATTTTAGGCATCCGTCGCAATGACATCTGTCTGCCCATGTAGTTAGGCGTCCATCACAGGGGCACCCGTTTGTCCATCTAGTTTACATTTTAAGATTTTAGGCGTCCATTGCAATGAAATCCGTCTGCCCATTTAGTTAGGCGTCCATCGCAGGGGCATTCGTTTGTCCGTATTTTTCACATTTTAGGATTTTAGGCATCTATCGCAATGACATTCATCTGCCCATCTAGTTAGGCATCCATCATAGGGGCATTCATTTGTCCATCTTTTTCATAGTTTAGGATTTTAGGCATCTGTCGTAATGACATCTGTCTGCCCATCTAGTTAGGAATCCGTCGCAATGACATCTGTCTACCCATCTAGTTAGGCGACCGTCGCAGAGGCATTCGTTTGTCCATCTTTTTCACATTTAAGGATTTTACGCGTCCGTCGCAATGACATTCATCTGCCCATCTAGTTAGGTGTTCATCGCAGAGGCATTTGTTTGTCCATCTTTTTAACATTTTAGGATTTTAGGCATCCGTCGCAATGACATCTGTGTGCCCATCTAGTTAGGCATCCATCACAGAGGCATTCGTTTGTCCATCTTTTTCACATTTTAAGATTTTAGGCGCTTGTCACAATGGCAATCCATTTTCCCATCTATCTCATTAACAATGAAGTCAATTGGAGTCTGAACTACGTCGTCTCTGAGCTTAAACGTAGGCAAGGCCATCCTTGATTGGCCCCCGAGACACAAAATCCAAAAACATTCATAAAACACAAAAATACCAAAAACATTTGTAAAACATCTCAAAATTCCAAAAACAGCCTCAAAACATTTGAAAAAACCAAAATGGTGCATCCATTTCATCTCGCTTTCACCCATGATTGTCATCACTCATAATAAAAAAATCGTCACTTTCACCCTTTGGTGAGTCAGTTAGAAACAAGTCTAGCGGGTTCCAAAGTGAACACCTAATCATCAGAGTCTTGAAGGCCTAGATCAGTCAGTCAGCAAGTTTATCAACTCGGAGTATCAATAGCTTATCACCCAAATCGGTACCATCAAAACCCTGATCACTACATGTCCTAGGATGAAGCTTTACTGCGATGGACATAAGCATCAAGTACCCCACAGTAGTTAGTCTTGGCTAGCGGTATGAAGAACATTAGCTTGTTTGCTTATTTTATCTTGGTCTTGTTTAGACTTATCTTAGTTTGCGCTCATTCCAAGGACCTCTCGATGATGCCTAAACAAAACAGGTTTAGAGATAAAGGAATGGGGCAATGATCATTATCTTTTTATCTGTTGTGCTTGTTGGATATTCTTGTACAATAACTTTATTAGGCGTACTTTGTTTGTTTGTAGGAAAGATGTTTTAAGTGTCTTGTTGACCACATAAGGGGGCTTGCCTACTTATGTTTTGGCCTGAGATATTTAGGATATCTGAACTGCATTCTGAATAAGGTTTCGTTTGTCAAGTGTGACAAGAGCACCCCTATCTGATTGTCGAGTCAAAGTCCATCACACTAGGTGCAATGCCATCCTGGTTCTTAATACCTTAATACATCGCACCTACGTGTGTTATCAAACATAAAGAAAGGTACACTCTTTTCCCATCCTTGGATAAGCAACACATCATCATTCATCATCATATCCAATAAAGTCTCGACAACTAGTAGACTTGTTGGACTTCTTCATCTTCTTGAATTTAAGGGTTGATCCCTCTCATTCTTCTATCCTCTTTCGCACTAACAATGCATCCATCCTGCATCCATCTTGCATCTTTTGTAATCATTTCATATCATTATAGGACAACATCATCCATCTCATCCATCTCACATGCATTGCATAATCATTTAAGATGTTTAAGATAATATAGATTTGTTATTCTAAGCATCTTTCAAACATCTCATTTACATCATCATTATCATATAGATCATATAGTCTCACAATCCATACATCCATTTTGAACCTCTTTGTCGTGAGATCCACCTCAAATCAAATCTTTTCGCTCGATCTCTCGAGGGGGCAATGTACTAATGTACTTATTTTTGCTGGGGCATCTGAAAGAACCAAATAATTTTTTAATTTCTATGTCGGCAACATCATTCTTTGAATCAATGCAACAAGTACATTGCTTCAAAGAGGGGAAAAATGTAGACATGCAGATTTGACATCATCATCAATGTTCACCTTTTGATTAAATAAATCAAGTTTTATTAAATTAAATCATAAATCTCCTAAGGTCTACTAATTTAATCACCAATATTAGATTAAATGATCAATGCTCATTTCCTCTCATTTGATTTTAAAAGAAATACAAAAATCTAAAATCAAATGTCATATCACTTAAATCATCTATTAGATTAATCAAATCATGATTAGTTTAATCCTAACTACATGAATCTTCTAGATTCATCCACTTGCACAATAAATCATTTAAATTGATTTATTAAAGCACCTATTTTCCCTCACAAGGGCATATTCCCAAGTAATATACCCTCATTAACTCTCATGCTTGACTTTTTGGACAAACACAATTCCCCCCAAAAACCCTCAACCACATTCATTTATTGCAAATTCAAATTTGAAATTGGCACATTGGCCAAGACTTGCACATTCCTCACCCTCTCACACCTTGCAAGTGGCATCTTGTCATTGGCCCATGAATGATCCCACATTCATCAATTTGGCCTCTCCTCTCTTCAAGTTGAGCTATAAGTTGAAGGCTTCTCTCCTTCAAACAACAACACTTTTCCATGCAAGGTTACTCTCTTCATTTGAGAATCAATCTTGCTCATCACAACAACACACAACACATTCTCATTGCAAGGTTACTCTCTGATTTTGAGAACTAATCTTGCTCATCATTTGGCAATCTTGCTTATCATGGATTGGGAAAGGGCAGCTTCCTACACAACTAAGTAGCACCAATCCACCATAGGATAGATATACTTCATGTCTTCTTTACATGTTAGGATTTGTTTTTGTCATTTGCTAATATTTTGAAGAATGCAGTATTATTTTATGAAGATATTGGATTTGTGTTTGGTTATACTAATCATGCTAACAAGATGTATGTGTTTTAGTTTTTAACCAAATTTGCAGATTTTGATGTCTACACAAAGGTTTTGATCAACAAAAGGGCATTCATTTCAATGTTCCATTGAAATATTTTAATCAATAGTGAAAATGGCTATCATCAAGTAGTTTTTGGATTGGTAGCCTTGTATATCTTGAATTAAAGCAACTTGATGCCAAGATAAGCTTTCTATATGGTGATTTAGAAGAAGATTTGTAGATGAAGCAACTTGAAGGTTTCAATAAGAAGGTGAAGAGAATTTTTTTTGTAGATGAAATGGAATCTTGTATGGTTTGAAACAAGATCCTAGACAATGGTATATAAAAAATTAATTCTTTCATGGTTGATAAAAAAATTATTAGATTTGAAAATGTTCTTTGTGTGTAATTATAATATTTTGAAAAATGTTGAATTTATGTTGTTACATTTTTTATAATTTTTGTATCAATTGTACAAAATACATTCATTTTTATATAATTTTTGTATGAAAATACAAACATAAAGTATATTAAAAATCTATATTTTATTAGTTTGCATCATTTTAAAATTTAGAATGTATATGTCACTTTCTAGTGATTCAATTTAATAAGTTAGATCAATATTTGCCACTTCTTTTATAAAAAGTGTTGTATAGTTTCTTTAAAATGTCACTCAAAAATTAATGTCCTTAGTTTAATTATTGTTTCTAAATTTGTACCATCTTAGAAATATCCATGGTTCAATATTCAATGTCATGGGATTAACCAGTAGCATAAATTCAATCTAATGTACATATATGATTTATTATGCATGAGAGTAATGTATCAAAATGTGCACCTAATAAGCTATTCACCTTCATTTCCTTTGCAAGTGAATCTATCAAGGTGGTCTCTAGGGACAACATTTAGGATTTTGTTGAGTCAATAGTTTAATGGATTCTCCTAGGTAAAACATGTTTGGTGGGTGGAATTAACAATAATGAGAGATATCAAAGACAACATTCACTAACATGTAGTTGGTGTTTATGGAGATATTCTTTTTGTCTCTTTATAAATTAAAGTGTGTTCTAGTGAAATTCCTTGTAATTTTATTGATGAAATTAATTGTGTATTGAATTTCTTTAAAAACCATGACATGGAAACATGTCACACAAACATGTGTTAAGTTGGTTCACAATAGCTAGTAGAAAGGATTATGAAGATTATAATTTAATGTTGAAAAATTTAAACTTCAAGTTCATTCTCTCACGTCACAAGATTGAACTAGGTTTATTTTATGAGCCACTCAAAATGAACCTTAGGGTAAAATGATACTTTTGAAGTAGGGATAACTATATGGAAGTGTATTTAAGGGTTCCATAATTATTAGTGTGTTAAGTTTTACTTAGGCATTTAATCACTCAGATAATTTTTCCAGTGCTGGGAAGTTTCTCACCCATCACCGACTTTTCATACCTTTTTAAGACACTTTATACAATATGTAATTTATCTCAATATTATTCACTCTTGTTTTGATGAAATGGCCTGGTGTTGCCTCTCTTGCTTTCTATGAAGTTTAATTTTGCAGATGATCTCTGTGGGTTATTCACTCTAACATGATACTAGAGCCACCCAGTCTACACTCCTTCCCGTGAGATTTTTCATCACGAGGTTTCGAGATTGTTTTTCTCTGGCATTTGAAATTTATTCAAATTTCAAAATTGCCTTATTTTCCTGTGACCATCGTTTGAAAGTTTTTGGCGCCATTTTCCTACTGTTGGGTGTTTTTTCCTTATTGAGGCTCGATTCTGTATTTTGCTGCATCCTTTTTAAGGCTATGTTCTTTGGAGGCATTATTCTCAGTGTGGACACAATTTTTTCTATTCTCTAGAGAGCCATTCTTCTTCTTGAAGAACAGTTTTCCTTTCTATTTGAAGACTGTATTTCATCTGCTGGGGAGGCGCTATTATTCTCTAGAAGGCGTCTTTTTTTGTAGGTGTGGATCTTTGTTTGGCGTTCCAAATTGCTAGCCGATTTCTTTGAATAGATGTCTTATTTTGTTTCGAGGCCGATGTTTTTAATTGGTGGTGCATGATTTTTTTTGTGCGTAGCATTCCAAATCCCTACGAAATTTTGTTGAAGCCTGATTCAACATTTCCAAGCCACGATTTGATCTTGGAGGCTACGAATTTTTTCCATTCCCCTGACCGTGATTTCACCAAAAGGCATTCCTTAAGGAGGAATATTTTGTTTGTGGCTTGGCCGATCTACATCTCCCAAGGCTCAATCCACATTTTGACGGGTGCAACGATTCAAATTTTTGGAGATGTTTTTCACCTGTTTAGGCCCTTTGGAGGATTGAGTCATTCCATTTTGTAATTTTGGAGGCGTGATTTCTGTTTTTCTAGGATGACTTGATTTGCTGAGAGGTCACCTTCTCTCACTGAGGCCGCGAATCCTTGTTTCAAGCTATAATATTTCTCTTTGTAGGCCTAAAATATTCTTTGGAGGAATAGATTTCTTTTTAGGAGACCGGAATTTCCTTCTTAAGCTATTTGACCCACAATTTCTTTGTTGGGAAGGCTACAAACCTGGCGCAATTTTTTCAGGGAGCCGACCATTTGGGAGGTGGCCGCTATTGAAATTTAAAATCGAGCTACTATGGTTGCTGTTGAAATTGGAAGACAACATGTTTTTCTCCTTGGCATCACCTTTGAAGTCATATAGTCGGGAACTGTGTGATTTGGCCAAGATTTACTTTTCATTGCACGCTCCCGTTGATTTTTGATTGATTGGCTTTGGTTTTTAAAACTTTATACTTTATAAAGTTTAGCCGAAATATTTAGGGCTTCACATTATTGTTTTGAAATGGAAGTGGCCCCAATTTATTTTGAAGTTGTGCTTCTGGGAACCATTATCCCGCATTGGAGGCGTGAATAGTTTTTCTCTATTTAAATAGCATTGCAATGTGGCCTGTTGGTGTGAGAAAGTCCCACGGGAGGTTATCTTGTTTCCGTGCTTAGAGAGATGATTTGGAGATTAGCTTTGGTAATTTTCCGGTTTCTCGATGAGTTGATTTGAAGTTTGGCTTGGTGGTGATATATATGGGTTGACTTTTTAATTTGGCATGAAAACCCAATTCGATATTTAATCATTTACAATATTTAATCATTTTCAGCCATTTTTTTTTTCATTATTGCTTCCTCAAGTATCTTGAGAAGGCTTCATTTCTAGTATTTGAGAGTTTCTAATTTTTTTTGAAGGTTAATTTCTTTGTATTTTTGGAGTTTTGTCATAGTTGATTATATGGTTTTCATTTCATCCTCCTATGATTATGTTGAAAAGGGGAAACTATAAACAATGGAGGGATGGTATCATAAAACATATTAGATGGCTTCATTTGTTGCCATATTTATATAATCTTGTTCCCCTTCCTAATATTAATAGTAAGAAATTTGCATGGAATTGCAAAAGGGATCATGTCCTAGGAGTTGTTGCAATGCATATTGGTGATGCCACTTTAAATTCTATTGATAATTTTGAGTGTCCTCATATTCTTTGGACTAAAATTTGGGAAATACATGGAGATTCTGATACTCACCTATTCTCAGATGATCATGTTTCAGATTGTCTTGTGCCTCTTCATTTTTCATACATGATACCCTATGATCATGCTACTATACACGAGTTTGAAGTTTTGGAATACTTTCAGTCTTCAGATGAGGATGATGAGGGTTCTTCAGATGCTCCTTCTTCTCCTTCAGGGATAGTTGATGTACCTTCACCTTCAATGATTCATTGTGTAGAGTCACTGATTGAGGCTCCTATCATTCTTATTCATCAGGACCATTCATCTTGTGTTGATGATTCATTGAGAACATCTAGTAATTCATCACAACAGTATTACATTATATTCCTGATTGGGATTCCTATTTGACAAAAGTTGGTTCATTATTCGTGGAATCTCACATTTCTGACTTGGAAGACACATTTGAGGGTGTATCCCTCATATTTGATGATAGTTGTAGTACAATTATTGTCACCCCATCTCAGTCTCTAGAGAATGTTCAGAGTCAGTTTCTAGTGGTACCTTGTTCGTCACCTTCTATGTTGATTGGGCATGTTCCTAATTGGTCTGTGTCATCATCTTCCAAGGTATTGGTGACACATGAGAAAATTTCAGAGACATCTTCATGCTTCTTTCTTTCAATTCCTATTGAGAATGTTCAGCATACCTACATTTGTATTTGGTTTTATTTCTTCCAAAAGAGAGATAAGTTGTTTGTCAACATTGGATCATGTTTTGTCTTTAGACACTTACCATTTTTGTAGGTGATTACACATTGTGGGGGGCTATATAGTCTCTCTCTTTCCCTCTTATGGGGGGGTCATTGATTGTATATAAATGATGTATGTGGTCCTTGGGGGGTGTGATTAAGTCCTCCATCCATGCATCATTTGAGGATGATGAGGGTTCTTCAGATGCTCCTTCTTCTCCTTTAGGGATCCAGTTGATGTACCTTCACCTTCAATGATTCATTGTGTAGAGTCATTGATTGAGGCTCCTATCATTCCTATTCATCAGGACCATTCATCTTGTGTTGATGATTCATTGAGCACATCCAGTAACTCATCACAACAATATTACATTGTCTTCCTGATTGGGATTCCTATTTGTCAGAAATTGGTTCATTATTCGTGGAATCTCACATTTCTGACTTGGAAGACACATTTGAGGGTATATCCCTCCTATTTGATGATAGTTGTAGTACAATTGTTGTCACCCCATCTCAATCTCTGGAGAATGTTCAGAATTAGCTTCTAGTGGTACCTTGTTTGTCACCTTCTATGTTGATTGGGCATGTTCCTAATTGGTTCATGGCATCATCTTCCAAGGTATTGCTCACACATGAGTAGATTTCAAAGACATCATCATACATCTTCATGCTTCTTTCTTTCAATTGCTATCGAGAATGTTAAGCATACCTACATTTGTATTTGGTTTTATTTCTTCCAAAAGAGAGACAAGTTGTTTGTCAACATTGGATCATGTTTTGTCTTCAGACACTTACCATTTTTGTAGGTGATTACACATTGTGGGGGGCTATATAGTCTCTCTCTTTCCCTCTTATGTGGGGGTCATTGATTGTATATAAATGATGTATGTAGTCCTTGGGGGGTGTGATTAAGTCCTCCATCCATGCATCATTTAAGGATGATGAGGGTTCTTCAGATGCTCCTTCTCCTTCAGGGATAGTTGATGTACCTTCACCTTCAATGATTCATTGTGTAGAGTCATTGATTGAGGCTCCTATCGTTCCTATTCATCATGACCATTCATCTTGTGTTGATGATTCATTGAGCACATCCAATAATTCATCGCAATCGTATTGCATCGTCTTCCTGATTGGGATTCCTATTTATCAGACATTGGTTCATTATTCATGGAATCTCACATTTCTGACTTGGAAGACACATTTGAGGGTATATCCCTCCTATTTGATGTTAGTTGTAGTACAATTTTTGTCACCCCATCTCAATCTCTAGAGAATGTTCAGAATTAGTTTCTAGTGGCACCTTATTCATCACCTTCTATGTTGATTGGGCATGTTCCTAATTGGTTCATGGGATCATCTTCCAAGGTATTGCTGACACATGAGCAGATTTTAGACACATCATCATACATCTTCATGCTTCTTTCTTTCAATTCCTATCGAGAATGTTAAGCATACCTACATTTTTATTTGGTTTTATTTCTTCCAAAAGAGAGACAAGTTGTTTTTCAACATTGGATCATGTTTTGTCTTCAGACACTTACCATTTTTGTAGGTGATTACACATTGTGGGGGGCTATATAGTCTCTCTCTTTCCCTCTTATGGGAGGGTCATTGATTGTATATAAATGATGTATGTAATCCTTGAGAGGTGTGATTAATTCCTCCATCCATGCATCATTTGAGGATGATGAGGGTTCTTTAGATGCTCCTTCTTCTCCTTCAGGGATAGTTGATGTACCTTCACCTTTAATGCTTCATTGTGTAGAGTCATTGATTGAGGCTCTTATCATTCCTATTCATCAGGACCATTCATCTTGTGTTGATGATTCATTGACCACATCCAGTAATTCATCACAACAATATTAAATTGTCTTCCTGATTGGAATTCTTATTTATCAGACATTGGTTCATTATTCGTGGAATCTCACATTTATGACTTAGAAGACACATTTGAGGGTATATCCCTCCTATTCGATGATAGTTGTAGTACAGTTGTTGTCACCGCATCTTAGTCTTTGGAGAATGTTCAGAATCAATTTCTAGTGGTACCTTGTTCGTCACCTTCTATGTTGATTGGGCATGTTCCTAATTGGTTCGTGGCATCATCTTCCAAGGTATTGGTGACACATGAGCATATTTCAGAGACAACATCATACATCTTCATGCTTCTTTCTTTCAATTCCTATCAAGAATGTTAAGCATACCTACATTTGTATTTGGTTTTATTTCTTCCAAAAGAGAGACAAGTTGTTTGTCAACATTGGATCATGTTTTGTCTTCAGACACTTACCATTTTTGTAGGTGATTACACATTGTGGGGGGCTATATAGTCTCTCTCTTTCCCTCTTATGGGGGGGTAATTTATTATATATATATGATGTATGTAGTCCTTGGGGGGTGTGATTAAGTCCTCCATCCATGCATCATTTTTTGTTTTCTTTTCTCTCTTTTGGAGAGGGGTTTTTTCCCACAGGGTTTTTCTCCTTTTTTCTGGTTGTGAGAGATTGCATTGTAAATGGGTGCCTAACATGGTTGTCTAGCTGGGACCCATATTGACTTTTTTGCATCTTCATTTTGCATAATAATTCTCCCTAAGTTTACACTTAAGGGGGGGTGTTAGTGTGTTAAATTTTACTTAGGCATTTAATCATTGGGGTAGTTTTTCCTGTGCTAGGAAGTTTCTCACCTATCACCCACTTTTATTTCCTCTTTAAGGCACCTTGTACAATATGTAATTTATCTCAATATTATTCTATTTTTTTGGTGAAATGGCCTTGTGTTGCCTCTCTCACTTTCTAAGAAGGTTATTTTCGTAGATGATCTTTGTGGGTTATTCTCTCTAACAATAATAATGAATAAATTGTAAGATGAATGATAGCGAGTTGGTAATTAAAGGCTGAAAAAGAATTTGGCCATAAGCTAAACCTAGCACATAAGTACATACCACTTATGAATATATTATTACATTAAGATATTTTATGAATGCAAGCATAAATCTAAATGAGATTATCATGACTATGCAATAGAGTGTATTTTTATTAGCTTTAATGGTTTAATATATTTTATAATGGTGAGGTCTAATTACTTGTACTAGTTTTCATTTTTATAAGTGGTAGGTTACTTGATGTGTATTATTAAGATAATTTTTTATTCAATTCTTTAAGAAAAAATATTTTGAGTTCAATAGTGGAATAAAGTTTTCAAGGTATACCAATTCTAGTCCAAGATTCTTTGGCAGTCCCATTACACCCTACTTTTCACATCACATTGTTCAAGAGTCAAATGATCAATAACAATTATACACTTTAGCCCTACCAAAAATTGATAAATAATTAATCTACATTTATTAGTCAAAATTTATTTTTAACATTATTTAAGAGTATCTATCTATATTGAAGTTGGTGAAACTTGATTAGGTGTATACAAAAAAATGCTAGTTGTTGAGAAAATAGTGGATTGGTTGGTGGCTACAAAGGTATTGGTTGTAAGGAAATATTTTTTATAGAGAAACATACTTAATAGTTTGGACAAGCTAATGAAAATGTATTTGAACAACAATTGTTGACCATGATGTTCTGAATGAATAAGAACCTAACAATTTTGAGAATTTTTTTCTTAAAATTACATAATCGATCATCTAGGAGAATTTCTTTTATGCTAAAATCATAGAAATAATTTGTGTGTAAAACTTATTCTTAGGCCAAGTCACACAAACAATCTTTTGTATCAATTTTGAGTAACATAAAATTTATTATTCTTGTCTCATCTTTAGTAGCTTATGCATTTCACTTGCAAATGCCTGTACATTTTCTTTCAAAGAGCCTCCATCTTCAAAAGGTTTCTTGGCCATCTCCTTGAGCTTCTACCCACTTTATTGCATCTCTTTCCCTTTATTATCACAAAGAAATAATCTTAGAACCTCCTTAACTTTACCTTCTTCTGGAATCCCAGGGATATGTTCACAAAAGTGAATCCTCATTCCCAATTCCACCAACACTCGCAAATTGAAAAATTGATCTGCAAACATAGGCCATCTAGCTATGGGTACTTCCAAGAGTTATTCTCACAAACATAGGCCATCTTTTTTTATGCTACTTATATCCAGAATAAAAAAAATTCATCTAGAAGTGTCCACTAAATACATATGTAGCATCAATTTAGGCCCAATTTATCAAAAAAGATAAAATTACTCAAAAAATTGATGTTTTTATAGCTCCTATTTATGTAAACATTATTTAATAAGAAATCTTAAAAAATAATATTTTGTAAATCTATAAGTTTGGTTTCCAAAATTAATTAATGGTTTAATTTTTATTTTTATTTTTTATATTGAAAGTAGGTCATTAGCACCAAAATAAAAGATTGCTTGTCTTATAAACAAAAAATACTAAATTTTTTTTTTTTTTAAAGTATCATGTAATGGAAACTTGATTCTATATCAAGATGATATAATTTTCAAAAATTCATTTGATATCAAGATGATATAATTTTTTTTAATTTTAAATAAATGGATTAGATTGAAGGCGGTGTCCCATTGAAATAGTTATGTTTTGAGTGCACATAAATTTTAAAATTTATTAAAAACTATCTATGAGGAAAAAATAATCCATGATGCACTAAAGTTTCAAGTTATAAATATAACATAACAAATTGACAGAAAAAATTATTATATAAAGAGTGATGTTCCACTTAACCTCATTCTAAAGAATTTTATTATCAAATAAATTATAGTATCAATTGTACAAACAATACATTCATTTTTTCAAAATTTTGTATAAAATTACAAATGTAAAATACATTATATTTTATTATTTTACACCATTTTACAATTTAAAATGTATATGTCACTTTCTAGTGATTCAAGTTAATCAGTTAGATCAATATTTACCACTTCTTTTATAAAAGTGTTGTATAGCTATTTGGACTTTCACTCAAAAATTAATGTCCTTAGTTTGATTATTGTTTCTAAATTTGTACCATCTTAGAAATATCCATGGTTCAATCTTAAATGACATGGGATCAACCTATAGCATAAATTTAATCTAATGCACATATTTGATTTGTGACGCATTGGAACAACTTATCAAAATGTGTACCTAATAAGCTATTCACTTTCATTACCTTTATAGTTGAATCTATAAAGGTGGTCTCTAAGGACAACATTTAAGATTTTGTTGAGTCGATAGGTGAATGGATTCTCCTAGGTCAAACATGTTTGATGGGTGGAATTAACAACAATAAGAGATATCAAAGATAATATTCACTAACATGTAGTTGTCCTTATGGAGATGTAATTATTTTTGTCTCTCTATAAATTGAAGTGTGTTCTAGTGGAATTCCTTGTAGTTTCATAGATGAAATTAATTTCATATTGAATTTCTTTAAAAACCATGCCATGGCAACATGTCACACAAAAATGTGTTAATTTGGTTCACAATAGCTTGCAGAAATGATTATGAAGCTTATAATTTAATAAAATATTTAAACTTCAAGTTCATTCTCACACATCACAAGATTGAACTAGGTCTATTTTATGAGCCACTCAAAATGAACCTTGAGGTAAAATGATACTTTTGAAGTAGGGCTAACTATATGGAAGTGTGCTTGAGGGTTCCATAATAGTGAATAAATGGTAAGATGAATGATTGTGAGTTGGTAATTAAAGGTTGACAAATTTTTTGGCAATGAGCTAAATGTTGGAATTGTGCCTTAGCTTACTGGTGTGACTAATGGTAGCAAACATTGATTAGTTGGTCTTTATCAACAAGATAGTCCATTGTTAGTGTGACCTCATAGGGTGTCTGCATGATCGTCTGAGCTTGTGGTGTTGGTGGTTTCCCTTATCGGTGAAAGATCACTCTATCCACATGAGCTCTTTCATTGTCTCACCAATAGACCAAAATTCCTTGTGGTGGTGTCATCGGTGAGAGTTTTCTCTATCACTAGGACCTTAGGCAATGTCTCCTTGACATGTCGATGTTAAGCCGTAAGACGTTTTTCGGTGTGATAGTGGGTGGTCGGTGAGACATTGTGAAATGTCTCATCGACATCTAGAACAAGTCTTGATAGTTCTCATCGGTGAGACTTGGGGTGTTCGATAAGACTTTTTTGAACCTCTCTTCGACAGAGGTTGTCACGCCAATGATCTATGATTGGACCCAAGTTGTTAGGTGGATAGCGATAAGTGGTTCAAGGCATTTTGACTGGGAAGTAGGGACCACATCAATCAGTGTGAAGTTCATCAGTATGACATCCTCATATTGGTGAGTAACAATTTGTTGTTTCACCAATATGCCGATACACAAGTGGTAAAGTGGATGTAGATGAGACCTATAGAGATCGGTCGGACATGCTGAGATCTATCATCGACATGGTGTATTTTCTCAAAGGTATTTTGTGAATAGTACATTTCGATGTGACTCAAGTAGATCGACGAGAGACTAGAGGTTGTATCATCGATGGCCCGATTTGGCAACTATTGTCTGATGGTTGGTTTACGTGATAGCTTGGGATGTAGAACGGTTGGTGCTCTCTCTGGAAAAGGTTGTAATGTAATATGCAATTGTAATTGTGATCAAATGAGAGAGAGTGTTTGATGAGAGAACAAGGTTGATCAGGGAAATGTTATGCTACCTAAATTGACATTGTAATTTGACATCTGAGAAGCACAAACTATAACTCTGTATGTGGACTTTGTTCACTATAATACAAAGTGTTTTTTCTTGGTGTGGTGGGTTTTTCTCCTGAAAGGGTTTTCCCACGTAAATACTGGTGTCTACTCTATGTTTGTTAAATTTTGTTCTTATTTGATATTCTTTTAATATGCATCTCTAATGTACTATAATTTGAAATTGAACCATTTATCTGCATTCTCTTCTTAGAATTAGCATTAGGAAGAGTTTATTTACCTCTTCTTTCCTTACAAGTGGTATCAGAGCCTGGCCAATTGTGTTATCCTTGTGGGTTGGATGGGTTTTTTGTGTCAATTTTGAAGTGGGAGTCTTGTAGAGGAGTCCGGTAATTTTATTTACAGATTAAAATGGAGAGCACATCAAGGAAGATTGAAATTGAGAAATTCAATGGTTGTAATTTTGAGTTGTGAAAACTCAAAATGGAAGACCTGCTAGTAGATAGAGATCTTTGGATTATTGTGTTTGGGATTAAAGATTCAGGCATGAAGCAAGAAGATTGGTACCTCACAAACAAAAAATCCAAAGGGTTGATAAGACTTTGTTTAGCAAACTCTGTTCTCCTAAATGTTCATGAAGAGAAGCTTGGTGACATTTCTCAGGAGAAGTCCTTGGTGAATAAGTTATTCTTAAGGAAGAAGTTGTACTCTATGAAGATGGAGGAAGGAGAATTTGTGGCTGATCACCTAAATACATTCAATATGCTCATTGCTCAGCTCTATAGGTGTAAAGGTAGATAATGAGGATCATTGTATGCTCTTGTTGTGTTCTTTTCCCGACTCTTGGGATCATTTAGTGATGGTGATTGGGAGCAAGACAACCACTTTCAAAATGGAATATGTGGTTGTTTCATTGTTGTCAGAAGAGATGCAAAGGAAATATTTTGAGATGGCAAAGGAGGCTCTTGCAGTTTGAGGCAGATCAAAGGAGAATGACAAGAAGTCAAGATCAAAATTCAAAGGGAGATCAAATTCTCCTTGCAAGCAGTCTAAGGTGAAATTTTGGAATTGTGGAAAACCTGGTCATGTCCATAAGGATTGCAAAGAGGAGAAAAAGAAGAAGAAGAAAAACAATTCTTCAGATAATGATTCTTCTCAAAGAAAAATAGATGCCTTCATTGTAGCCTTGGTGACTTAGGCATCAAATTATGTCTATCTAATTAACTCAAGTGCATCTTTTCACATGACATCTCACAAAGATTGGTTTACGAAATACGAAAAGTATGTTGGTGGAAAGGTATATTTGGTAAGTGACTCATCTCTAGAAATCGGTAGCTATGGAAGAGTCAAAATTCAATTACCTAATGAAAGGATCAAAGGGATTGATGGCGTAATGCATATACCAGGCCTAGCTCAAAATTTACTTTCTGTTAACAAACTAAATGATGTTGGAGTGCAAGTTTCATTTTAGAATGGTGGCTATGAAATGACAAGAGGCTCAATGGTGTTGGCTAGGGGTGCTTGGATTGGTACTTTGTACAAGCTGGATGCACATGTTGTTCAATGCAACAATGTCTCTAAAAAGTCAAGCAATACTACTCAAGTAGAGAAGGAGACTGAATTTCCTTTGGGGGAAAATTATTTGGAGGTTAAACTTCCTGCAGAAAAGACCATGCTCTAGCATCAAAGGCTTGACCATAGTGGTGAGAAAGGCTTGAAAGTTTTGAAAAATAAAACCCTGGTTGAAGGGCTTGATGACTGTAACCTTGAGTTTGATTTTTGCGAACATTGTATATATGGAAAACAACATCGTGTTTCATTTTATTCTAGTCCTCATAAATCTTCTGGTGTTCTGAATTATATTCACTCTATTTTTTTTGGTCCAGTAAATGTTCCTTCGTTATCAAAATCAAGATATTATGTTTCTTTTATTGATGATTTTTTGAGAACGTCATTTGTGTATTTTTTAAAAAGTAAATCAAAAGTGTTCAGTCAGTTTAAAGAGTTTAAAAACTTGGTTGAAAATTAGATTGGTAGAAAAATTAAATGCCCAAGGATAGATAGCGACTATGAGTTTTGTTCTATAGATTTCGAAAGTTACTACAAAGACGATGGAATAAAAAGGCATAAAATGACACCTTACACTCCATAGGAAAATAGAGTTATTGAAAGGTTGAACAAGATGCTGATAGAAAAGGCGAGAAGCATGTTGAGAAATTCTGGTTTGGAACATAATTTTTGGGCTGAGGTTATGGCTACAACATGTTATTTATCAAATCAATCTCCCTCTTCGAAACTTGTTGATAAAATGCCTTTGGAAGCTTGATCTAGTAAGAAGCCCTCTTTAAGACATGTCAGAGTCTTTGGCTGTGAGGCATATGCTTATGTGCTGAATGAGAAAATATCTAAGTTGGAAAATAAAGCTGTAAAATGTATCTTCATTGGCTACGACATTGGTGTAATAGGATACAAGCTTTGGAATCTTGTGACTGAAAAGGTTGTATACAATAGAAGTGTAATATTTCATGAGTTGAAACAGTCTTCAATGGATCTACAATTAGAGATAAAAGAAGAAAAAGAAAATGATGTAGTTGAAATTCCTCAAAATCTAGATAAAGAGGAACTACAAAGTGTACCTAAAATTGAGGAGAGCTCAAGAAACTCTGAGAGTTCTGAAGAAGAACCACAACCTTAGCCTTAGCCTATGAGGAGGTCTACACATAAAAAGTGAAAACTTGAAAGGTATGGTTTTTTCATGTTGGATGCAAATTGTGCCTATTCTTGATTACAAAAATTGATGAGCCTAGGACTATGAAAAAGGCTATATAAATGTCTGATTCAAATTCTTGGTTGGAAGCCATGAAAGAGGAATGGCATCATTTGAGAAGAATCCAACTTGGGATTTTCTACCCTTTCCTGAAGGTTGAAATCCTATTGGCTATAAGTGGGTATTTAAGAAGAAAATTGGTCTGGATGGTAGTGTTGAAAAGTATAAAGCTAGGTTGGTTGTGAAAGGTTATTCCCAAGTAGAGGGAATCAATTATGGAGAAATATTTTCTCCTATAGATAAGTTGGCATCTATCATATTTATTTTGTCACTTGCAACAACATATGACATAGAGATTGAATAGAAGGATGTGAAGACAACATTTCTTCATGGAGATCTTGAAGAAGAAATTTATGTGTCCCCGCTGGAGCACTTTGTGGAAAAAGGTAAATCAAATTTGGTTTGCAAGTTAAAGAAATCTCTGTATGGTTTAAAATAATCACCTAGAATGTGGCACTAGAATTTTGAAACGTTTGTGTTGTCATTGGGATTTGTAAGATTGAAATCTGATCATTGTGTGTACTTCAAAACTGAAAAATGACCAAGTGCTTATTATTGCCCTTATATGTTGATGATATGTTGTTCATAGGAAATAGTAAGACTGATTTTTGAAATGAAAGATCTTGGTGAGGTAAGGTATATTTTGGGGATGAAAATAAAAAGAGATAGAGGAATTAGAAAGCTTTGGCTCAACTAGAGTAAGTATATCAATACTATCTTGGAGAGATTTGGCATGACTAATTGCAAGCAACTAGTTATTCCAGTGTTGTAGTGAATGAAGTTATCTATTGAGGATTGTCTAAAATCTCCTATTGAGATGGAGGACATGACCAAAGTGCCTTATGCAAGTGTAGTTGGAATCTTAATGTATGCAATGTTCTATACAAGGCTAGACATTTCCCAAGTAGTGGGAGTTCTTAGCCGATTTATGGAAAATCCTAGTAGACCACATTGGGATGTTGTGAAAAGATTTTTTAGATATCTAAAAGGTACCTCACAGTATGCTTTGTGCTATCATGGTAACTCAATTGGGTCACAAAGATCCATTAGCATTCGAGGTTATGTGGATTTTGATTGGGCAGGGGACATTAACAATAGGAGATCCACCAATGGATATATCTTCACATTGAATGGTGGTGCAGTTAGTTGGATGAGCAAGCGATAGGATGTAGTCGCTTTATCTACTATGGAAGGATAATATATGGTAGCAATACACACCTTCAAAGAAGCCATTTGGCTTAAACATTTGTGTTCTGATATTGGGTTCAATGCAGGGAAAATTACCATTTGTTGTGACAGTCAGAGTGCTATTTGCTTGGCAAAAAATCCAACTTTCCATGCCAAGATAAAACATATTGATGTGCAATACCATTTTGTACGGGATATGGTGGAGGATGGAAAGGTCATTCTTAAGAAGGTGGATACTTTGGAAAACATCGCAGATGCATTAATGAAACCAGTAAGCACAAAAAATTTTGGGTGGCACACAAATTTTATGGGTCTTGGGGCCTCTGAAATTTAGTAATTTCTTAGACTTGGATTAAGTGAGTAAGCCTTCATCAGGTGGGAGCATGTTGGAATTGTGCCTTAGCTTACTGGCATGACTAATGGAAGCAAACAGTAATTAGTTGGTCTTTATCAGTAAGACATTCCATTGTCGGCGTGACCTCATATGGTTTCTACATGATGGTTTGAGCTTGTGGTGTTGGTGGTTTTCCTTGTTGGTGAGAGATCCCTCTATTGTCGTGAGTTATTTCATTGTCTCACTAATAGACCAAAATTCCTTGTGGTGGCATCATCGACGAGATTTTTCTCTACCACTAGGATATTAGGCAATGTCTCCTCAACATGTCGATGTTAAGCCATAAGATGTTTGTCAATGTGACACTGGGTGGTCAGTGAGACATTATGAAATATCTCATCGACATCTGGAACAAGTCTTGATAGTTCTTATCAGTGAGACTTGGGGTGTTCGATGAGACTTTGGTGAATCTCTCTTCAATAGAGGCTATCACACCAATGATTTATGATGGGACCTGAGTTGTTAGGTGGATAGCGATAGGTGGTTTAAGGCATCCTGACTGGGCAATAGGGACCACATCGACAGGTGTGAACTTCATTAGTATGATGTCCTCATATCGATGAGTGACAACTTGTTGTCTTAGAAAAATGTCGATACACGCATGGTAAAGTGAACGTCGACGAGACCTATAAAGATTGGTAGGAGATGTTGAGATCTCTCATCGACATGGTGTATCTACTCGATGGTATTTTGTGAATAGTACATATCAATGTGGCTTGAGTAGATCGGTGGGAGATTGGAGGTTGTCTCATTGATGGCCCAATTTGGTAACTATTGTGTGATAGTTGGTTTACAGGATGACCTGAGATGTAGGATAGTTGGTGTTCTCTTTAGAAAAAAATGTAATGTACTATGCAATTGTAACTATGATCGACATAAGAGAGAGAGTGTTCAATGAGAGAACAAGGTTGATCAGTGAAATGCTATGCTACCTGAATTGACATTGTAATTTGAAATCTAAGAAGCATGAATTATAACTCTATATGTGGACTTTGTTCACTATAATAAAAAGTGGTTTTTCTTGGTGTGGTGGATTTTTCTCCCAAAAGGGTTTTCCCACATAAATATTGGTGTCTACTTTGTGTTTGTTAAATTTTTTTCTTATCTGATATTCTTTTAATGTGCATCTCTAATGTATTTTAATTCAAAATTGAACCATTTGTCTGCATTCTCTTCTTAGAATTAGCATTTGAAAAGTGTTTTTGCACCTCTTCTTTCCTTACACTAAACCTAGCACAAAAGTATACCACTTATTCAAATATGTTATTCCATTAATATATTTTATGTTCGTGAAAACATAAATCAAAATGAGAAACGTCATGACGATGCAGTAAATTATATTTTTATTAACATTACTTGTTTAATATTTTTCATTAAAATGGGGTTATAATTGCTTGTACTAGTTTTCATTTTATAAAATGTAGTGTATTTCATGTGTGTTATTAAGACAAATGTGTTATTCAATTTTTAAAAAATACATAAATTGAATAGTAGAATAAATTTTCCAAGGTACACCTAAATAAAATTCAAAATTATTTGATAGTCCATTTATGCTTTACTCTTAACATCAAATTGTTCAAGAGTCAAATGATCAATAACAATTGTGCACCTCAACTCTACCAAATAAGAGATGCGTTTGCATCAAGTTTTGTAAATTGTGGGGTGTGCTTGGTTGTTTTAAATATTTAGTTAATAAAAGTAGTTAGGGGTGTAATGTGATTGTTTGTTGTTGTATAATGTTAGTATTATAGTTGATTAATGTTGCAAAAAAAAATCAAAAGTTAGAAATATATATTAGGATAATAACTCCATATGTATATGTTTATATTTCTTCTTATCCTTTTCATAATGTGATGTTTATGTAATTTTTTCCCTTCCTAAATTATATTATTACATGTATATTTTTTAAAATCTCTACTTCAATATTTAATGGAAGTGGATAGATTTTATTGAGATATTAGTTTTAGAGATAAATTTTACTCTAATATTTATTATAGATAGATAAATTTTAGTGTGATATTTTATACACATTGATAAACAAATATAAAATATGCATTGAATGTACTCACATTTATTTAATAGGCTTTGAAAATCTTACCAATTATTAAATGATATATGGAAAATACTACCTTTAAATTAACAATGTAATTTTGTTATGATGTATATAATAGTGCTCATGCCATTCAAATCATTAATAGGTTTGAAATGTGTTTCAACGAATTAAAGGCATTGCATTGCACATAATTTAAAAAAAATGAAAAAATAAAATCTTGATTTTTGTACTAGTTGTTCACAACATGAACCAAAAGAAAAAAAGATAAAGGGTATTTTAACAATTTTTAAAATAGACTATTAAATATAGACTATTTAGTATTGTTGGTCAAGTTTTTAATTCTAAATGTTCATGAATTGAACTGTCATTAAAAAAAAATCATACAATAGATACATTAATATTGTGCCTTCACAAAACTGAAATGTGATGAATAATTATCTACATTTATTAGTATGTGTCTTTTAAGAGTATTTATCTATGTTGAGTTGGTGAAACTTATTAAGTGTATACAAAGCTTACTAGTTGTTTAGAACAGTGGGTTCCTTGACGGCTTTTCAAAGGTATTAGTTGTAGGGCAATACTTTTTGAAGATCGGCATACTTAATAATCTGGACAAGCTAATCACAATGTCTTTGAACAAGAAGTATTGACCATGATGTTATGAATGAGAACCTAACAACTTTGAGAAAGTTTTTCTCTTAACTTTGGAGAAACAATCTTCCAGGAGAATTTATTTTATACTAAACTCACAGAAACAATCTGTGAGCAGAACATATTATTTAGCTAAGTCGCACAAACGATCATGTGTATCAATTTCGAGTAACAAAAAGTTTATTGATCTTGTCTCATCTTCAGCAGCTTGTGCATTTCACTTGCAAACCCCTGGACATTTGCTTTCGAAGACCCTCCACCTTCAACAGCTTTTCTGGCCATCTCCTTGAGCTTCTGCCCACTTGCTCGCATCTCTTTCCCTTTATTGTCAAGAAACATTTGTCTTAAAACCTCCTTAACTTTTCCTTCTTCTGGAATCCCAGGGATATGTTCACAGAACTGAATCCCCATGCCCAGTTCCACCAACAGTCGTAAATTAAAAAACTGATCACCAAACATAGGCCATCCGGCTATGGGTACTCCAAGAGTTATGCTCTCAAGCGTAGAGTTCCACCCGCAGTGGCTCATGAAGGCACCTACGGAAGGATGGGAAAGAATCAAGAGCTGCGGCGCCCAGCCCCATATAACCACCCCTCGGTCCTTTGTTCGCTCCAGAAAGCCCACAGGAAGATACTCTCTAGCGCGATCTGCATTTGTTGGGGTCGTGGGTTCGATCCTTGGTGCCACTTTGATAACCCAAACGAAGGGCTGCTGGCTAGCTTCCAGGCCTCTTGCCAAAGCCTTTGTTTGCTGTTCTGTGCAAAAGATCTCGCTTCCGAATGAAACGTACACAACCGAGCTTGCGCTCTGAGAGTCCAGCCACCGGACGAGATCATCCGCAGCGATGTCCGCCTTTTTCCCTCGCCCGCTAGCTGATCCACCGAAATAATTCGGCGGAAGCATGGGGCCTATGGCCCACACTGGTTTACCTGTCAGCTTCCTTAGATGCTGCAGATATACAGGTTCCAACTCCTCGAAAGTATTAAGCACCAATCCCGAGCTGCCTTTACCGATGGACTGTAAAATATCCAAAACCACATCCAAGTTCGGATCTTCAGTTCCGAAGAAATCTTGGGCTATCTCGTGCCTCTGAAATCTGAGAGGCGACGGCAGGTCCAAGCTCAACACAACACACTCCTTCCCTTCTTTCTCTTCTTTCTCCACCATCTTCTGCGCAATCGTACGGGAGGTTGAGATCAACATACTGACTGCAAACGCCCCGGAAACATTAAATTCCACGCAACAAATCTTGAACTTTTCAGCGCTCTGTCTTCCCCATCCCATGAACGTATCGTAGACAACACAGACTGGAGCTGCTGCTGCTGCTCCCTGTTGTTGAAACTGGCTCTCCATCCAAGCATTGAAGGGCTGTTGAAGCTTGCTGGCCAGCGCAAATATAAGGCCGTGGGAAGTCCTGGGAAGAAGGTCGGCGCTCTCTCGCCCCTCCGGTAGGCCGTCCACAGGCGGCGTGGGAAGCACTACCAAACGAAGATCTATACCGTTGTTAACAGCTTCAACAACAGAGTCTTGTAAGCGGGATACGTTGGCGGGCGTAGTGACATAGCTGACGGTCAGACCTTGGGACGCAACTAGCCTTGAGAGGTCGAGTAGAGGAATGGAGTGACCCAGTGCAGGAAAAGCCAGCACCACCACATGGGGTTTCTGCAATCCGTCCATCACAATCAAAGAAATCTAAAAGAGGATCTCAACGGCTTAAGGTTTACAGTATAGATTCATTGTATTTGCTGCACTTTTTAAAGAGTCCACACAACTAAACGTCCCAGATTTACCGAGAAGCCAAGGAATCGCTAAAATTCCCGGGGCCAAATTGTATGCCACGACATTATAGTATCAACCACAAAATTTATCGGCTATAAAGGTTATAGGATTCGAGTCTTGTCATTAAAGTTCACAGTCGACATTCGTCCTGACTAATTTTTCATGGCGGTTATCCATCCCACGTTGCCCTTCAAACATCGTACTGTTGTACAATGGGCTATTTTGGGACTGTGCAAACCAAAATCTCCCCTTTCTACGTGGTCTGATTAATAATGGTTGTAGCGTAAAGTGTACTGAAGTTACAGTAAAGATAAATTACTCAAAAGAATTAATATGGTGTTTGTTTGGAGTTGTGGCTCCGATGATTTCGACCATTTCGTGGTGTTAGTTTGGAGACAAGGCTCCCATGATTTTGACTATTTCGTGGTGTTAGCTTCGAGATGTGGTTCCAATTAATTTGACTTTATCATTCTGCTCTTTCTTTTCTTTTTCTTTTCTTTCCTTTTGTTACTAATGTTTAATAAGTAGGGGAAGTAGTTGAGCATATTTCAATAATCGTAATAGTATTTGTTGATTTAATTGTTCAATATTTAAAATAATATTTTACCAATAGTTATGACTTTAAAGTTGTTGAAAATGAATACTTATAATTGAATGAAATGTATGTTTTGTAGATCTTAAAAGTGACAACTCATGTGATGTCAAATCAGCACATCGATAAAAAATGATTTAGTGCACAACTATTGGTCTTAACTTTTTTGGAGGACTTTTTGGACACCTCAACAAAAAGCATGTTGATGTTGCATCATATTTGGTGATGTGGCCCTTAAACCTTAGTTATGAGCAGAGGACTTGCCAAGTAAGTTATTTTAAACAATTGAGAGTAGTTTGAAATTTTCACATAAGATTTTGAGACATGAAATTAGGGTGCTCAACTATAAGATCCTCTCCCCTATCAAAGAAGGAAGTTGCCTTTTTCACTTAAACAAAGCTGATAATTACAATTTTATGGTCCTTTATTTTTAAAAAGTGATGAACGTACAATATCTCAAATTCTTAAGCTTTCTCTTATATAGAGAAGGCTTTACAAAGTGTATAGTTTGTGATTTTTTATAATTTCTATTTTGTTATGTAGCTCATTTAATATATCTTTTTATTTATCTTTTTGTTTTATGATGATATAACAAATTAACTATATCATTTTTTCATTATAATATTTTTATTTTATTATTTTTAATTAAATTGGATTTTTATTTTAGTTAGCTTTTAACATCATTTCATTGTACACTTTTTAATTAAAATTAGAAGTTCACTTTGGTTTAAAACAAAATAAAAGTTCATTAGCTTTCATGTTGTAAAGTTGGGAAGTGAATTAGAAATCATTACCAACGATGAAAAGGGAAAGGGTTCCTTTCGCTTATTCTTCAAACGATAGATGGAAATTAAAAACTAGGAATACACTAATACTTAGTAAAAAACCTACACCTCTACATAAGATTCTTCAAACATTTACACTTAAATATATTTAAAATCAAGAAATGTGTGAGGAAAAATAGTATATAATTAATAATATCAAATGTTAAATAACTAGCATTTGCACTCTTAGGAAGTTTGTTTCTCTTGGCGCCCTTAGTTTTTATTTCTTGGGAGTGCATATTTATCATTAGCTCAAGGTCTTTTGGACCAATCATGATTTTAAGGTCTATTGTGCAATCTTTGACCTTCATTGAAATGTGTAGCACCATTGTTAGAGGGCATACCATTTTCATTCTTTACAAACTTATATTAGAGATCCTTCACAACTCCCACTAACTTTTCTAATGTGTCCTCAATAGTGAGGGGCTTACTAGAAGTTGTTGCACCTAGTTTCTAAAGTTGTATATTAGCTCTCTTGTTGTCTTTACCAAATTCTTTCAGATTACTTTGTATGTTGATGGTCATGGTATAAGCTCCTCTCAATTTTTGAGGGTTCTTGTGTCATAAGAAACATATGCAATTTGAAACAAATGTTCCATAATATAGAAAAAGACACATAGGCTCATTTGGTCTTGCTTGGGGAGGTACTTTCCTCATAGTAATAATATTTTTTTGTTGAAATCAAAAACTATTTCATTAAACCCTTTCCTTATAGTATTCAACTCATTGATTGCAAATTTAAGATCCAATATTCCTCCATATTGCAATCTAAGAATCCTCATAAACTCATCCCATGAATCTATATTGTTATCTGAAATACTTTTGTACCATTATTTTTCCATTTCTTTTAGTGACTATACAAAGATCTTCATTATGAAATCTTCATCTTCTATTTCATATTCATTTGTCACAAATCAGTGAAATGGCTCAAGTAGTCCTCACTAGTGATAGCAACAACTATCTTGGATTTTTGGAACTTTTCCTCTAATCTCAGTTAGAATGAGATTAGGATAACCAAGAATTTCATGAAATTCTAATTGTCTATATCTTTCTAGTCCCTATAGTAATTTCACTAGAGAAAATATTCGAGATTTTCTTCTAGG
The DNA here is from genome assembly GCA_007115665.2 of Sequoiadendron giganteum. Classification (NCBI taxonomy): domain Eukaryota; kingdom Viridiplantae; phylum Streptophyta; class Pinopsida; order Cupressales; family Cupressaceae; genus Sequoiadendron; species Sequoiadendron giganteum. Next base: position 542,499,935 of record CM021106.1, on the reverse strand, counting down.
GTTGATCCCAATGTTTTGTTTTACGTTTTTTTTAAGGTTTTGTTGATATTGATACAAATTATGTAAATGTTGATTTGGAACAAGTTGAAAAAAATTATAGTATTAATTTATTTGTTGAGCTTCCCCTAATGCAATTTGTACTTCTATTTCACATTTCCTTTCTTTGACGTGGTCAATAAGATCTAGTTTTTGATATAATTGTATTTCCCTACACTCACTCTCTAATTGAGAAACTTGATCAACATCATCGAAATAAGTTTTTGCTTCTTTTTTAGTCCTTAGAGATGAAGTAGAAAAATTGTTAAGTCTATTTACCCCTTGATTTCTTAGAAGGGGAGGTGGAGGAAAATCCCTATCTACATATCATATATGTGGATTTTGAGATGCATCTTTATTTGTTTCTTCAAAAAAATTGTTCTTTTTGGGTCTACCAAAATCATGCCTAAAGGTTCTCCTAATATTTCTAATCCTATTATCAATTAAATCATCTTATTTATATTGATCATATTATTTTGATGCACACCATCTATTTCAAGTGCCTATTTTTTTGATAGTTGGATATAATTATGTGGAAATGATATCCCTAGATTCTTAACATTTCATTATTATCATCGCCTTTGTGCATTAGAGGAAGTAGCCTAAAAAATTTCTTAACTTTTATATCACTAATCCTTTTTTTTTATCACTAATCCTTTTTTTTTATCTTATAAATTTAACTTTAAGATCTTCCTTGACATATTTGTAAGGAAGCTAAGGTAGGGAAACAACTTCCTTCACTAATCTTGAGAGAATCTTGCATTATGTGAATTTTTTTAGATCTAAACAATTATAGAAACTTAAATAGAGATAAACATAAATAATATTCATACTACAACACAATAATTTAAATGGGGAAAATCATTTTAGGAGAAAAACCCCACACTCCAAAATCCACCCAATATATTATTCAGAATCAACAACATTATAACATACTTGTAGAGTAAACTTTCTCACAAGAGTATCACCAACTATAGATCCAAAGGTAAATCAACATCTATAAGACTCATACACACAACTTCCATCTCATGCATGCACCTAACATATAAGAGATACAATATATGAAACCATTAAATGATATTACAAAACCATTCAAGCTGAAACCACCTCAAAAGTGGTGCCCATCCTTATCTCCAATAACATATTCCTATAATGTGTCTAAATGCATACAACCACATGTAACTCCCCATTTACAACTCATTTATGTTTCCAACATGCTTTTATGTCTCCCATTTCATAAGATCCAACTTTTGGAGGTCATAAATTTTGATCTAGGTGTTCAATTGACAAATCATTTGAACTGTCAGAAAGCTCATGAAGTGTTTTATCAAACCGCAACTTGGTGTGCAAGTTACAACCACTTTTAGGCCCAAAAAATGCCTCTAATTCCTTCAAAATAGACAATGAAAATTTAAGAAATGAAAACTTTAATATCTTCAAATCTAGACATGATCTTACAACAAAAATTTATGAGCATGGTTATTTAGCCAATATGAAGCTTTAGGGAAAATTTTGCATCAACCAGACTATCCATGTTCAAATGTACACTTACTATAAATAGTAACCTCACATAATTGCAAGGTTGAGATACCATTTTCCTAACAATATTCACCACTCCTTAAAATGGAAAAATAACCTAGATCAAAAATATTTTGGTTATGATAGTCAACTGTAAATACATTCATGGCTACATCATAGTTATTGGTTAACTCGGGTCTTCAAGCCAAATCTTGATTTAAACTTTCCTCAACAATGATGCCAATTTTCCAGTGATCTAAGTTATAGACCCCAAATCCCTAAGGTCTAATAATCTCCCAAGTGCTAGGGAGATTACCACAATTTTATATATTCAAGTTGGGAAACTTAGGATGGAATTTTGAGGTGGGTAAGAAATCCTTTGCTTCTAGCTATACGAGATCAATGAAGGTTTACTTGAGGTGCTAGATTGGTCAATAAAATTATGACTAAATAATTCCTTATATTAAATTGTACCCACTGAACAATCTATCCAAATATTGGTGTCATAATATACCTATGTGCTAGTTTGGATATGCAATTATTAGCACCTTATGGAGTTATTTTATAATAACCCATTTAGCTATTAAATATATGTAGGCATGATAGTTGAAAAAAAAAAATGAATACTAAAAGATATGTAGCTTGATGTATTTTTAGTGTGTTTGGGATAATGGGGAGAGAAATCCAATCAAAGACTGGTTCCTTTATCCATTAGGAAATAGATTCTTTGAATTCAATCAAATATGTAACAACTAAAACCAAGGTAATTCCTTAATTGAGGCATTGAAAATGACCATTTCTTTCAAAATCCATAAGAAAACTAGGCTTTACATATACATTTAGAGAAAAAAAAATAGTTGTTGAATATTAAGTAATTATACATAGTAATCCATGAGTATTTCCACATTTCTTTTATTATATTAAAATATATCTTACAGAAGCTTTGCAAGATTTTCATAAACTTATGGTTGAAAAATAAAACAACATCTCCCCAAAAATATATATCATATACAAAAAGACACTCAAATAAGGTTGATTATTCCTTTAACCATTTGATCATCAAGGTTTACAATATGTTACTTTAGATTTGGGACAAACCTAGATCATTACAATATAAAAATTATACTTCCCAAAAATAGAATTTGAAACCCTAAGGCTTTCTAAGAGCATTTTCTTATGTTTATTTTATAACCACTTCCTCCTTATCAAAAATTTCATCTTTTAATATTCTTTAATTTGTCTCTTTCAAAATGATGACCAAGGTAGATATACCGACAGTAGGAGGGTGTGTGAAATTTTAGAAGCCCATACTATAAAGAAAACCTATCCATAAGCATAATTGATCCTCAGACAACATGCATAAAACATTATTTTTATGCCCACCATATCTTCACATTGATGATTTGTGGGTTTGAGTGAAATTTCCCATGAAATTCACCAAAATCACATTTTGTAGAGGTTCTTCTTGAATATAAAGGTTTTATAATTAATAAATGAGATATGGGTGTCATAATTTCCCTTGCTAAAATGAAATAAATGTCATTAAGGAGTCTTCTTGGATTGAGATAAGAGTGGTTGTAGAGATGGTTGGATATTAATGGTGTCCTAGAGGGAGTCATCCATATATTTTGACCTCTTGAAGGAAAAAAACTTCCATTTAGTCATGTAGGAGACATATGTCCAAGTGCACCAATAGAAATTGGGCCTTTATTCAATTCACTTGAGTCTTAGTCATCTTCTACCTTTACTTTTATTTTATCTTTTATGCCTTAGTACTTGTTCAAAGTTATTACTTCACCTTTGTAAGGCTTTGGAGGTTCATCGAGAACATGCATAACATCCATAATCACCTAGCCCAAATTGATTTAGTGGCTCACTTCAACATAGAAATATTCACTTGGAACTTCATGAAGGGGAATCCTCTCACAAACTAGAAACTCACCACAACGTAGGTTTTCACAACAAGAATGCAAGAGAAAAAATTTCTTTTATTACTGAAATGACATTACAAGATTACATGCCATCAAATGGGCTATCTTATTATAGTCATCTACCTACTTGCAGATCAGGGCATTCACTCTCGGCTCTTCCTTCACCAACAAGACATCATATTTTCTTCTTTGCTCCATGAACTCATCACCGTTTTTCTACTCCACCACTTCCCCTCAGTCACTATATACTATTCTCCCCCTTCATGTCAACATAATTGAGTGACATTATTTTCTCCCATGATGTCGTAGTACTACCTCGTTGTCCAATAAACATACAAATATCCTAGGTAGTTACATGGTTATCAGTGATTGCAATTTTTATTCATTCGTGCTAGGGGATAATCGTTATCAACTCTAGCTTTGATTTCATTTGGCCAATGACCGTGTTGATCCACAACAATGATGTGGAATCAAAAAGTAATATCATGGACATGTTTCCAACCAACTCATCCATCCATCACCTTTGACCAACTCATGTCTCCTCCCTATCATCGATCATTCACCGCAATACAAATGACACCTCTCTACCGCCATCCTTCCAAATTACCACTGTGGTGCTTGCAGGTTACCACCATATCGCACACTACCCACATGGACTATCATGACCTTGTGGTTTTATACCTCCATACTGCCAAACTTCCACACCAAATGTCTCGAGGTTGCAATTTCCAAACCACCATACCATATCATTCTTCATGATCTTCCACAAGGTTGTGAGTTACTCGCTATATAAAAATATTCCTTGTATGACTATCATGGGCTTGCAGTTCAGTATCCCTACAGTTCGTCAAAATGTTGAAGGGACATCGAGTGTCATCTAGTTGATATAAAATCCTCCCTCTGATGTGAATTCCTCACGTCCATTCACTATTGTTTACTTCCAACATCAATATGTCGATGTGACTTGAAACAATATCTCCTCAAAGTCTTCTTGTCATGCCGATGAGTTTGTTGACCATCAGATGAATTCATTCATTATTCCTTCCTTTCATGCACTCCTAATGCCCAAACTCTTGTAGACCTCCATACTCAGCCAATTGAAGTTGATTTATCCCTTATCAAAAAGAAACTAATTAGATTGATGCAAGATCACTCTCACACCTTGGATGCTTCTACATCAGAACTACACCTATAGATATTCACCTCTATGAATGACTCAAGTACTAGTGAACATCATCAAGTGACATCTTAAAATGAACAATTCACTAAGTTTTTTTCACATCGTCTTCACCTTTCTCTTTTTGGTCTTTGCAGGACTTCAACCGAGCTATGAGTATCTTGCAAGTCATCATCATCCATGGGAGCCTTGAGTTCCATTCAACCATTTTGAGACTTAAGCATCCATCTATATGACACTTATTTGGTAATGAGTTGGGTCACATGAAGCTACCCACAAATTTATATTATTTTCCACCCTTCTTAATTGACCTTTATGGAAGTTCAACTTCCATTAGAACATTGTGGGAATTCACCTTGCTCATATATATATTAGAAAATTAGTTGCTAAGTGAATAGTTCAAGAAATTGGTCACCATTGAGTCCATGTGGAAAATTAATTAACATTTAAAATACACCATGAAACAACAAACCATTTCACTTATCCTTTTCTACAAGACCTTTCCTTCCTTTTTTGGACTTTGTGAAAACTAGACCTTCAAGTGAACCCATGAAAATTTCACTTGCATCTTATCTTTGCTCCTTAATAAGTTCACTTAACTACATGTGAAAATCCATCCTTAGCTAATTTAAAATATTGTAGAAACTCCACCTACAACTCAACCATGGAGACTTAGAAGTGGCATATAACCTCCTTCCTTAGCTCTCTATATAAGGGTATGTGCTCATGATGGACCAAAAAGTGGCAATATCTAAGTGATATGATGGTCCATGTGGCTGACGATTTTTTTTAAACCCAATATTGATGAAACGAAAAATGGATTTTAAAGAAGATTCTCAGCTTTCCACCAATATAAATTATGCTTTACTTTGAATTTAATAAATAATTATTATTCATTTTCTATTTGAATTACGACTAAAGTCCTGATTGATAGGCTGATTGAAAAAAATCTATAGCTTTCGAACGGTATCACAGTTTTTTGAATCCAAAACATGCGTCACATTCTATGCTTCACATACTATAGGATCAAGAAAAAAATAATTGAATTTCATGAAGTTTTGACCAAGTTAAGGTGATCAAACATACGAGTTTTTATATTTTTTAGAATTTGTAATAAAAAATTCATAATTAATTATTTACTTGGAAAAAATTTACAAAAAAATATGCATCACATCGGGACATGAATCCCCTACTTGTATCTAAAGTCTTATAAAAAAATATGATCATTTTATTGTGGTTAGGGTGGTCAGACAAACACCTACTTCTTATTTTTTCCCTGAAATTTAAGTACTATTGCATTGAAATTTCAATTTTTCACAAAATAGATTTTAAAAATAAATAAATAAACCTAGTAGTTTAGAAACTACATTAAATTTTCTAAAAATTCTATTCTTACATATTTTTGAAATAATATAGATATCTTAAACAAATTTTTATGTCAAGTTTCCTAACTCTGATTTTCTGAATTTTATTGCCACTTAAGGGCCTGTTTTTTCCATGATGATCCTGCAAATACCCATAAATCTTACCTACTATTGAACTACACCCTTTGGCTTTGGAAAACCTCAATTATGTTATTCTACAAACCATACCTTGGCTCATTTTAACCTTTTGTGGACACTTGAGGTCCTATTGAACTTCATGGATGATTCACATCCATTTAAATGTTGTGTTTGGACTAGGTCAAATTTTCTTTGTTCTTTCTTGTCCTTTAATAAAAAATCCCAACCCACTACTAAACTTCACTTTATAACCAATTGAAAATATTGGACCAATTCAATAGCATATCTTTGTAAAAGGTCAAGAGTAGATCAAAACGCGAACTTGGATACCTACACTTGCTCATGATGGCAATGACACTATTTATATGAGTGCAATTGTATGACGATTATCATTGGGAAAAGAGTTTTGATGTTGGCACATCGATTTTTATCTATCACCAAAAAAGCTCCATCTTGGCTTTTCCTATTTTTTCTTTTCCTCATCTTTCTTTTGATATTTTTATGAGTTTCATTTACTTTTTAGGATAAGTTTAGAATAGTTTGAACTTAAATTTGTATTCAAATTAGATTTTAGAATACATTTTGCGCTTAGCAAGTGGATTAAACTACCATAATTAGATGTTGAATTATTTTAATGGTAAGTAGGAGGTATTTTCCACAACGTGTCAAATTATGATATTGATAGTAACCTCCCAGGACGACCTAGTGCTTCACCTCTATGAGCATCACCTAGATGCAATGAGTGTTAAGTGAACCATTCATTATTATGAGAGATGGCTTCTTGTGAACCACTACTCATGAAACATGGGTCAATGAGTTTGACTCGAAAACTATGCAGTTGAATCCTGATAGCAATATCATATTTTAATGGTCTCAAAAAGTTATCAAAAAATAGAAAAAAACACTTACAATAGAGAGTTTTTTCACAAAAAAATATTTCACATATACTATATTTTATTCATTATCATTGGTTAAATATAAAGTGTAATGACAAAAAAGGTACTCCCTAACATGATCTTGATTTAGTGTTGTAATATGTCTAACATTTTCAGATCAGGTCTTGGGCCCTTGTGAACTAAATGAGCTTATTGATACCTTATTTGGAGTGTTGTAAAGTCTTGTAACATACTTTCACACTTTTCTAGGGTTTTATTAAATAATCGGGCTTCTTTATTCTTTAATTGGCCTTATTTTACATCCACAAGCCTCATTTAATGCATATTTTCAAGGATAATCTCGACATAAATAAACATCCAATCATAATTTAGTTGTTTTTAGGTTGTGTGGCTCAAATTTTGTGGTCTAGGACTCATACGCCACCTTGGGCGTATGGGTCCCACCTAGGATTTTGGGTCTTGATCTTGATTTTACACCTTTCTAATCATTTTTGAAAATGGTCCCATAATTTATGCCTAATGGGACTCATACGCCACCTTGGGCATATGAGTCTCGTGTGGCCCCAAATTAAAATTAATTCAAATTCTTGATGGGATTTTATTCTCCTAGATTTGATGTCGGCTTGTAGTGTTGTAATTTAGGGATTTTTTGCATAATTAAGTACAAATACAAGTTTCTTTCACTCATTTTCACCTATGCATTCATGAGATCACCTAGCAAGTTGAATGAGCATCCTTATAGAAAAGTTGAGTTCACAAGAGAATTCAAGTATTTTAGAGCATTATCCAAGTATCAAGCATCATGTCAAAGTCATCATGCATCATGTTTCTTTTTGAGCTAACAATTGTGATGTAGGGTTTTATGATTCAAGGTAGCATTTCAATCAAGATCTATCCCATTCAAGAAACAGTCAAGATCTACATCCATTAGAGCCATCTCATACATGTTTTCAACACTTCATTGCTAGGGTTTGGTAAATTGCAACATTTTATTTTTTTCATTCACCATTCTCCATTCCTTTTTCATTTCATTTCAAGGTTTGATTACCAAAATGGGGTTTGACTAAGGAAAACCCCTTTCCACTAAAAAAACAACATTTATTCCTCTCTTGAGCGTGTGATTTACATGTTTAGGTTGAAGAAATATTGAAGAGAAAGTTTGGAGAAATTTGTCAAAGTGTTTAAAGTGTTCAAAGTTGTCAAAGTTGTCACCTTGCATTGAAGATACATGGAAGACTTCTACAGGTTGCAAATTGAGGTTTCATATCCATAAATCAATTGTAAAGAATAGAGTAGACATTAAAGAGAAGATTCATAGTTTGAAGCTTCCAAAAACTCTATCTAAACTAATACACCAGTTCTGGCGTATGAGTCACAATTTAGGTCATTTTTTAGGTTTTTACAATTTTAGACACCCATTTGCCAGATTCTAGTTTTTGCACATAAATCTAGATCTAGGACTAAATTTCCCAGACTTGTGTGCGAGTCCTGGTAGACCTTAAAATAAATACATTTTCAACATTTCAGTCATTCATTCAGTTATCTTTAGATTTCCAAGTGCACACATTTCATATTGCAACTTTTTGTTATGATTTATATGCATTTTTTAGGTCATTTAGTGAAATATTGCATCATATTAGGTTTTAGCATTACACCTTATATTTCATTAGCTTTTTCGAGCCCTACCTTGGTGGTGAACACCTCATTATTTTATAATCAGACCCTAGGACAACCCTATTGCAAGATCTCTTTCTCCCTTGCATACTTTAGATTGGGATCTCTAGGGTTTCCCTTCAATGTAATAATTGGAAACTAGGTTTTGCTCTATGTCCTAAACCATACAAAAGCACTATCCCCCATTTTTTGTTATTTCATTTTGGTGAACCTATATTTAGAACATCATAATTCTAATTTGGAGTGCATTATCATCCTAGATCTTGCTTGCATTAACATTGTATTAGGGTTTGCATTAGTTAATTGGCATTCTAGGGTTTTTAATTCTTGCATTAGTGAAAGTGCATATAGGTTACATTTTTGCATCTCAAATCATTGAAAATCATCTGAAATTTACATTTGCATTTAGGTTATAGATCATACAAACTAAAAAGCATAAAAATCACTTAAAGTTTTCTAATTTTTTTGAAAAAAAACCTCACCAGGACTCATACTCCCCTTTGGGCGATTGTCCTATTACAAATGAATTAAATTGCATTTTCTAGAATTAAAAACTATTTCTATGCTTTTGTTTTCTGTTGATAAATTTTAGTTTCATTTTACAAGCTTCCTATTTCATTCAATTCATTACAGATCTAGTTTAAACTAGTTCATCTTGTGCATTGCTTAAATTCAAAATTACATCTAGAACACTTCATTTCACATTGTTGCATAGTTTAGAATCATAAATTTTCATTATGGATATGTGGTTTGGTAAACTTTGGATATCTTTGAAGTCATTAGTGGATGTGTCAAGTTGTGCTTTTGGAAATGACCCTAATGAAATTTAATTTACTCATGCTCATGCAACTCCTAATGCATGTCCTCATTGTGATGTTGACATCATTGGAGAAGATGATGATAACATGAATAAGTTCCTAAATTATTGCCTTAATAAACTTGAAGCTAATGCATGTCCTTTTATCCATCCATGACACAACCAACACCCCAAATAATACTACCACCTAATATGTTTGGTTACTTACATCCTGAAACTATGGCAAGAATTGAACATAAGTTCCCTACAATAGGTGAACCCAGTTCCTCTAAGAAATTAAACACTTGAAACCATTTTATGTTAACAAAGTGAAAGACACTCCCATCAACCTAGAAGAGACATATGGAAAAGGATTCATGATCTTGAGTAAAAGAGGATGTGATACAACAAGTGAACATGAAATTCATCAACTCTTAGAGAAAATTCCAATTGAAAATACATAAAGGTTAGGATATCAAGATCTTACCCCTGATATGAATGTCCTTCCTAAAGAACAACCAATGATTTGTAACAACGATAAGAATGAAAGGATCGTCTTAGGTCCTCCTCCTCAACATTCATTTCAAGAAATTGGTGAATCTAGCAAGTGCAAAAGACCTTACAAATTAAAGAAACTACAATTCCCTTACCCTCCAACTAATATTGAAAGGAATTTGCAGATACTTTTACATAGAGGACTGATTACATTACCTCCCATAAGAGAAGACTGAATTTAACCAAGTCCTAAAAATAAAAACACATTGCATTTTTGATATCATAGAGTTCTTGGACATAGTATCGAGAGTGTTTTTTTTACAACAAATATTAAAAAATCTTGATATGATAGAAATATTCCCTTAAAATGAAACCCTTCTGCTCTTTTCCATGTAGTAGTTGTAGAATGATAACATTCTCACTATTACATGTTATACATTTATCACAAATCATTTCAAGTTGCAAGGAGCTTCTTCCCATCACCTACCTTAGCTCATTCTTGTATTACACTAAGTGTGGGGCAAGAATTAGATAGCCTTGTCCTAGTGGTGCATTTTTCGTTGTCTCTTTAACTAGGTTGACTTGCGTGTGCCTTACTAGTCTTTTTAATTGTCCTTTGTATGATTGCATGTGCGTAATGTGATCCCCCATGGAGTTCTATGTGATGCTCTCTCTCTCTTTGTGACATTCCTCTATTTTTACCTACATTCTTCTTTATGTCATAACTATTTTATCTTTTTCCATTATCTTTTCTTTGTCTTGTGTTTTCCTTTTGGGGATGACGCAAGGCATCAAAACATTCATTTCTCTTTCATGTTGACCCAAAAGCTTTTCCTTTTATCTTTTCATTTGTTTTTTGTTTTCCTTTTGGAAATGATGCAAGGCATCAAGACATTTATTTCTCTTCCATGTTGACCCTAAAGATTTTCCTTTATCTTTTCTTTGTCTTGTGTTTTCCTTTTGGGGATGACACAGGTTGTCAAGACATTCTTGTTTCTTCCATGTTGAATTGAAAGGATTTTCTTTGTTTTCACTATCTTTGTGTCATTCTTCTAGTTCTACATGTATTTGGGGAATGATGATAATTTTGAGCTCTCTAAAAATATTGTAGCAAGAACATACTGACCCCAAATCCATATATACCTCATGTGTTTGGATTTTCATTTTGGGGGAAACTCCTCTCTTTTCTTTTGCATGATGTAGCTTCATTTGGAAACATGTGACTTGGCATAGGGATTTCCAACTAAGCTCTCATGTACTCTCTTTTCTTAGCATTTACCATTTTCTACTTTAAAGTAATTTCTCACAACATGGTGTTTAACAATTTCTTTAAAGTGGAGGCATACATTGGCATTATTCTTTTTGCATTTTTCCTTTTCATGTTTCATGGTGTAGTCTTTATACTTCATGCGATGTATCTTTCTCTTTGTGGATGACATTGGGTATGATGTCCTCCAAGAGTTTGATCTCTCTTAGTATATTATATTCCTCTTAGTGGCTTGATGCAACACACTACACCCCCTAAGTTGTGAATCTTCTATTCTTTGATAAGTCCTCTCTTGGCGATATTAAGCACAATGTTCCCTAAGTTAAGACCTCATATGAAGTAAGAAAGACTCCTTTGAACATTCTTCCTTTGTTGCATTTTCATTTTCAATTATATGGCTACCTTGCATAACACACTTTGCATGCCTATCGAGCCATCTTTCTTGTTCATGAGCTCCAAGCATATGAAGCTTTTATTTCCTCATGAAGCTCAAAGTTCATTTTTGTGTGGTGCCTTATCAAATTTATTAGGAGGTATAACTCTGGTATGGTTTGATGGGAAGCCGATCTGAGGCTTGAATTTACCTTAGCCACTCGTGCATGTGTGTGAGTGCATACCGGTCATGTGTGTATGTGTCTCACCTTCTTAGATTACTCACCCAATGGACAACCTAGTGTTTTGTTGCCTTAGAGTGAGCATTCATTTTTTGGACAAACAACCTAGATCTGATCCACATTGTGATGGACAAACAGTCGAAGCTTGATCCACCCCTCTCTATCTTATTTTTCTTTCTTTCCTTTTTGTCTTTGGCAATGTATGCATGTGCCTTGTTATTGCTCTTATATCATTTGCATGTGTGTTATTTCTTGCTATGTTGGTTTGCCATAAGACCTTGGTCCTAGGGGCTTGCACAACCCTCTTGATCATGGTCATCCAATCTTGCTAGCATTGTGCATTTGGATCCCTCTTGATGTGTGTTGGTTGAATTTAGTGTGAGTTGGAAGCAAGTTCCTCCTCTCACTAAAGTGGGGGCTAGATATAATGACGGAAAATGTACTCCCTAACATGGCCTTGATTTAGTGTTGTAATATGTCTAACATATTGACATTAGGTTTTGGGCCCTTGTGAACTAAATGAGCTTATTGATGCCATTTTTGGAGTGTTGTAACACACTTTCATACTTTTCTATTATTTTGTTAAATAATCAGGCTTCTTTATACTTTAATTGGCCTTATTTTACATCCACAAGCCTCATTTAATGCATCTTTTTGAGGATAATCTTAACATAAATCAACAACTAATCATAATTCAAGTGTTTTCAGGTCATGCGGCCCAAATTTGGTGGTCTTTGACTCATACGCCACCTTGGGTGTATGGGTCCCACGTGGGGTTTTGGGTCTCGATCCTAATTTTACACCTTTCTAATAATTTTTGAAAATTATCCCATAATTTATGCCTAATGGCACTCATACGCAACCTTGGGTGTATGAGTCCTGTGCGACCCAAAATTAAAATTAATTCAAATTGTTGGTAGGATTTTATCCTCCTAGATCTGATGTGAGTTTGTAGTGTTATAATTTCAAGAATTTTTGCATAATTAAGTATAAATACAAGCTTCTTTCACTCATTTCCACCCAAGCATTCATGAGATCACCTAGCAAGTTGAATGAGAATCCTTATAGAAAAGTTGAGTTCACAAGAGAATTCAAGTGTTTACAAGAGAATCCAAGAGTAGATTATCAAGTGTTTTAGACCATTATCCAAGTATCAAGCATCATGTCAAAGTCATCATGCATCATGTTTATTTTTGAGCTAACAATTGTGATGTAAGGTTTTATGATTCAAGCTAGCATTTCACTCAAGATCTATCCCATTTAAGAAAGATTCAAGATCTACATACATTGGAGCCATCTCATACATGTTTTCAACACCTTATTGCTAGGGTTTGGTGAGTTGCAACATCTTATTTTGTTCATTCATATTTATCCATTCCTATTTCATTTCATTTCAAGGTTTGATTACCAAAACGGGGCTTGACCAAGGCAAACCTTTTTCCACTAATAAAACAACATTTTTCCATCTCTTGAGTGTGTGATTTGTAAGTTTAGGTTGAAGATGCATTGAAGAAAAAGTTTGGAGAAAGTTGTCAAAGTGTTAAAATTTGTCTAATTTGTCACCTTGCATTGAATACACTTGGAAGATTGCTACATGTTGCAAATCGGGGTTTTGGATCTGAAAATTAATTAGAAAGGACATATTAGACATTAAAGAGCAGATTTAGACTTTGAAGCTTCAGAAAACCCTAACTAGAAAAATACGCTAGTTTTGGCATATGAGTCCCAACTTAGGCCATTTTCAAGGTTTTTTCATTTTCAGACACCCATTTTCTAGATTCTAGTTTATGCATAGAAACCTAGATCTAGGACTAAATCGCCCAGACTGGCGTATGAGTTTTCAGCATTTCAGGCCTTCATTCAATCATCTACGAATTTTTATCTAGGTGATTTATTCCTAGTAGGCCTTAATATAAATTTTTTCAACATTTCAAGCCTTCATACAATCATCTTCAGATTCTAGGTGCACACATTTCATCTTGCAACTTTTTTTTTTCTGATTTATATGCATTTTTAGGTTGTTTAGTGAAAGATTGCATCATATTAAGTTTTAGCAAATTACACCTTGTATTCCATTAGTTTTTCCAAAACCTGGCTTGGTGGTGATTCCCTCATTATTTTATAATTAGACCCTAGGACAACCCTATTGCAAGATCTCTTTCTCCTTTGCATACTTTAGATTGGTATCTCTAGGGTTTCCCTTCAATGAGATAATTACAAAAGTGGGTTTTTCTCTATGTTCTAAACCATACGAAAGCAATAATCCCATTTTTTCATTATTTCATAAAGATTTTACAAAACTGTTGTATATAACAACAAAGACAAAAAATATTTAGTAGTATATGCAATTACTAGTAAAGAGTAACTAAATAGTAGAGTTGATGTCTTTGTTGCATAACAGAATGCAAAACAACATAAATGAAATTTCTAAAACTAAAAAAATAAAGCTAAAGAAAAAAAATGAAACAAGAAATATAATCTGTATTTGTAGAATGGTAGTGCAACACTCGAAGATTCACACTAGTTATCAACATACCCCCCCTTGATGTAGAGAGGACTCACAATATGATCTTAAAGCATCAAAATTTTAACTTTTGCAATAGCCTTAGTAAAAATATCTATAGGTTGAGCTTCACAAGCTTGATATACCTGAGTTTTACTTTCTTCTTTTGCACCAAATCTCTAATAAAATGATACTTAAGATCAAAGTGTTTACTTATTCTATGATGCACTCAATTTTTTTCCAATTTGATTGTGCTCATATTATTACAAAATATCATTGTAGGATAAATTTGTGTCCTTCCAATTTCTTCAAGAATTTTCCTAAGCCATAATGCTTGAGTACCTGCAGAGGATACTGCAACATATTCTGCTTCTGTGGAAGAAGAGAAACTATGCTTTGCTTCTTTGAGTTCCAACTAATCAAACCCAAACTAAAAGAGAAATAACTACCAAATAAATATCAAGTAGAAAAGCACACTCTCTAGCTATGAGACAATAATTATGGTTGTGATCTCTTATAACTTAGTTCCACCAACATTAATTACTTTGCATCCTCTATCTTACAAAAAGGAGGAGGGGTGAAATAAAATATTGTTGGCTGAGAAATAATAGGAGCATGAGGCATATCACTCAACCTAGGAATTTTTACTTAATCAAAAGCGGGTGGGTGAAGGAACTAAAATGATCATTGAAGGGTGAGGTCCTATACTATGATTTTCTTACCTCTAAATATCAAAAGGGGAAAGTGAAGGAACTAGTGCAACCATAAAATAGCGAGGAACTAGGGGAGGTTTGCATAGTAAAAATGGATTTACTCATATAGCCAATGATGCTAAAAGAAAAATATAAACCACAATTGGAGGAATTTATACCAAAGGGGTAATGGAAAGATACTCAAAAATTATGTCTACCCATCAAAGGGGTAGGTCGAGCAAAGTCAAACAACAATAGAAGGCTAAAGATTTTAAGGTGAAGAAACCACATAAAAGGACTATAAAGAATCACTTATAGATAAGAATTATAGATGGCATGCTTTTAAATTTTGATAATAATCAAATAAGAAATCTTTGTGGCATTAGAGAGGTGTTATGGGTGTTAGCCAAAATTAGTCATGTGAAAATTTTCCATGCAACGAGTGGATGGAATCCACTATGGTGAATTGTGCACATTGTATAAATTTAGACATTTATAGATTAAAAAGAAACCATGTTTGTGTAAATGAGCCATGGGTGGATCAAGTAGGTAAGATGAGACTCTTGTGGTCCTTATAAATAATTTTGATTACTTGTAGTCATCATTATATATATTTGATGAAAATATAGAATTTCCTCTATGCTAACATTTATCATACTAGTTGAATTAATGAGTAGTCTCCTAATGGGTTTTCAATTAAAGTTAGTAGAATCTATAGAGGTTTTTAATATATATCATCATAAATATCAATAGGAGAAAATAAGATAGTTGGTTAAGGGATGTAATGTTCTTGTGATAGTCAATGGTGGGAATCCACCATCCCCACCATACCTAGAGAGAATATGAAGGATTGCTATCTGATCAAGATCCTATATAAGTGAAAGGGTACTAAGCTCAACAAAAATATGAGGGCTACCAAAATGGATTTATATAAACATAAATGATTTTATTTGTCTTTTCTATAGATTTTTTTTTTTTTTTTTCATTTGTACTTGAGAGATAGTGCTAGAATTAATGCAAACTTTCATAATTTTCTTTAGACATAGATATCTCATTATGTCATATTTGGGTTCCCTATGAATCTAACAAAAGGTCATTTGGAAATAAGAAGGAAACAATGGTTTGTATATAAAGGATGGATAGGAGGTAGTTTCACCTTTTTTCTTTGGACTTGCAAGAGATAATAGAATGGAGAGATAAAAAATTTGGTAAATTATTTAATTCTCTTAAGAGGAGAAAAAAATGTAGTCATGAAAATAGGAGGTGTTGTGGTAGAAACATTATTAATTATATAGATAATTAAATAATGATGAAGATTATTTGATTGTACTAGTTGGACCTTGTGAGTTAGGTGCCTCAAAATAGCTATTCAACTATGTTAGTGTGAATAATTAATCTATCCACTATACTTAAGTGTACTTAGGTTGATGAGGTTAGATAACATCTTGTCTAACTAAATGTGCAACCTTTTAGGCCTCTTAAGGTTACCATGTTATTTGGTAAACCTCACGAACATACCTTTTGAGGATTGAAGACTTTTCATCTCACCTCGAATGTCACTCAACACTTGGCATCAAGATTGATGACTTGGTCATAGAGGTTGTTGGTTTGCACACTCCAAGTGTTCTTGAGGTTCACACCTATAGGACACTTGATTACTCAACTGTGCCACATCATGGGACACTTGTCAATCCACCTCATTGGTGGATTGCCTCTTTCTTTCTTATTTAAGCAAAGTCATTGTACATTCAAATTAACTCTAATGGTGAATTAGGCTGATCATTGTGTGGAAGCACAAGATTTTTGTTGTTATGATCTTGTTTGGGAATCCTAATATGGTATCAGAGCCATACAGCAAAAATCCTTCCAAAAATCATGCATCTAACACAAGTCTAGTTTAGAGTTCCATGCAATTAAATTTGCATGTAAAAATAATCTCCATTACAAAGTTAATTTTTGGTGCAGTTGTATGTTTTTTGTTTGCAAGATATTTGGTGGCTATTTCATCATTATTGCAGGTTTCGTGATATGTTGATGTTGCAAGTTTCACTTATAGCACTGGATGGTATGACGCAAATTCACCGCCAGCAATTCACCATCGAAAAATTTACCGCCAACAATTCACCACAGGAAAATTCACCGCCATGACAAATTCACCTCAAGGAAAATTCACCACCAGCAATTCACTGCCATGGAAAATTAATTGCAAACTTTTAATGCAATGAATTTTCTGTGGCGATGAATTTTCTTTGAGGTGAATTTGTCATGGCGATGAATTTTCCTGCAGTGAATTGTTGACAATAAATTTTTTAATGGTGAATTGTGGATGATAAATTTTCCTAAAGCCCGCTGGACAGTCAAAGCAGGTCTGTTGGATTGTTCTTCTGCCCGCCTTTAACATCAAACAAGTCTTGTGAATGAGTCTTATGTTCTGCCACATTCTCCATCGACCAGCTTAGAGACCTTTCCTCACATATGCATTCCATCCTTCAATCATTATTAGCGTCATATCTACCACGATCCATATTTCAAATTATTAATATTGTGCAGCCTTTATTCATTTTCATTTACCTGCATTTGCATTGCCATGATATAGGAGGATTCGAAGTGACAATCAGCAAATTTGATTTCCAAAATCAGGCGTGAAGATCTTTCATTAGAGATTCACGGTTTTCTATGGAAGGCGTGTGTGGCTGTCATACCACGCACTCAGCTTGAGCCCGTAAAGTCAGTCACCAGCATCCTCATTTCATGGATTTTTCAGGCCACATGTTTCAATTTTCTTGCGTTTCAATCAACTAGAAGGTCGATTGGTCTATACAGCCACACCAGCATTGGAAATCAATGTTTGATGCTCAAAATTGGCGCTTGAAATCACGTCACACTAGGCATTGGAAAGCAAGCACCAAATTTGTTGTGTCTGTGAGATATTGCCATCATTTGGCAACTAAATTTGCCGCACCATGATTGGCAATTGGGTTGGAATGTGCCAACATTGGTCATGTAAATGTTGCGTGGGCGTAATAGGTAGGATGGGGAATATTTAACTCTGCAGAGGCTCGCGATGTTGGATAGGCAGGGCATGGTTTCCTTATCCAATCTCTCACAGGTCGACGATTTGGAGGCTTTATACTCACGTATCTATGCGGCAATGTGTGCCACGTTCTTTTGTCAGAGGAAGCATCATTCTCCAACATGATCTCTTTGATCTGAGATTTTCAAGCCTGGCGTGGACATTGCAGTACCAATCGCCCTTGTCTTTTTCTTTTCTTAGCGATCAAACACCTCCTTAGTCCATGTGACTTGGTAAAACCTCCCCCCCTCTCCCTCAAACTTTTGCCTTTGATGGTTTATTATTTGCATTTGTTTTCTCAAGTCTAGTGCTTTGTTAAACACTAAATAATAAATAGCTAAATAACAATCTATTTATATCAAAATTTTGTTAAAAGGGAAGGTATTTTCATTTTTTTTCATAGTTAAAAATTTGGGAAAGATGATTTTTTTTCTCTTTTGTAATGAATGTAGTAAAAGAGAAGTTTTTATAGGGGTTGATTTTTTTTGTATTAGCTAAAAATTTGTAAAAGAGGAGTCAGTTTTTTCTTTTGCAATGAATTTGGCAAAAAGGAGGTTTTCTTTCATTTTGCAAATAAGAGGAGATCATAATGGGGGTTTAACTTGTAAGAAATCAACAACAAATATGTTTGTAAATGCACTTATATAAAGTGACAAAAACTTGAATGTGTGAAGGGAATTTGGGACAATATTGTACTTACACCGAATTATAAAGTGTAATGGGGTTTGTACCATCACAACAATGGATCCTCAAGAGATTATCACCTCATGTGAGTGTGCCTTGGAGCACACATTTTCTCAGTTTCTTGTACATCTCTACATTCCTTACACACTCTTGATTTCAGTTGGTCTGCTTATTCTCTTAGCATTAGGGGAGGACTATGATGTGTTATGCTAATGCTTCTTTCAATGAAGTAGTGGAGGAATCTTGTTTTGAGAGGTCTCATGAACATTCTATCTTGATCTCTTGTATGACGGACTATTTCAGTGGATCACCTTTTGAGATTCTTGTACTCCTAATCATATTACTATATGTATTATCAACTCCAAAAAGTTTTTTTGACTTTGTGTACATTAGTTGAGTAGTTTTCATATGCTCACTTATGCAGTGCTTTGTATCTCGCATCTTGATCCACATTTTTTGAAGATTCATTGATTCCAGCAAACACTAGTTCATCACTAGAAAAATTTACAACTTCTACATGCTTCAAGAGTTCTTCATCATCATGTTCTTATCATCAAGGGACATATTTTCAAAAGGTCTTAAATCCTTCTAACTCTTTTTTGGAGAGAATTTTTGTTCCCACTAAGTTTTCTCATTTTTCTCCTTTTGAGAGAGAATGCATTGTACATGGGTACCTAACATGGCCTCTAGCTAGGACCCATTTCTATCTATTTGCACTTTTGTGATCTCCCCAAGTATTCACTTAAAGGGGGGGTGTTAGAGTGAATAATTTATCTATTCACTATACTTAAGTGTAGTTAGGTTGATAAGGTTAGACATCTTGTCTAACTAAATGTGCAACCTTTTAGGCTTCTTGAGATTACCAAATTATTTGGTAATCCTCATGCACATACCTTTTGGGGTTCGAACACTTTCCATCTTATTTAAAATGCCACTCAACCCTTGGCATCCAGGTTGACAACTTAGTCATAGAGGTTTTTGGTTTGCACACTGCAAGTGTTTCTAAATTTGACACCTACAGGACACTTGTCTACTCATTTGTGCCACATCATGGGACACTTGTCAATCCACCTCATAGGTGGATTGCCTCTTCCTTATTTATTTAAGCAAGGTCATTGTCCATTCAAATTAATTTTAATGGTGAATTAGACTGATCATTATGTGCAAATTTATTTTTATGGAAACACAAGATTTTTGCTGTTATGATCTTATTTGAGAATCCTAACATGATATCAAACTTGGATTGGAGATTTGTTCAAGCCTAATAGTGAACTAGTTTATTGTATTTAATTTCCTCCTACACATCTACTCAGAGCAAAAAGGAATCGATCCCACCCCTGTCGAATTCTGTGGTCTAATCTGTGGTGTGGCATTTAAATCTGTGTTGTGCATCTCAGAAAGGCATGATTTTGTCTATGTTGCATGACGTAATCTTTTGTGGGCTGTACATAACTTCTGAGGGCGCGATAGATTTCTTGTATATGGCAAGATCTAGCTTGCGATCTGCAGACCCACACGCTGCCCCACTCATAATTTTGTGAGGCACACTCAAATGTGGGTTTGTTTGCACATGGGTTCGGAGATTGGCATCGCAAACAGAAGATTGAAAGCAGCTGGTTTGGCGCTAGTTTGGCTCACGCCATTATTTGGCATTTTGCATTCGGTAGAGGGGTATCGACTAATGATTTGAAGGCGACTCCAAGGGCTCTTATTCAGGCCACGCCTTGCTTGGGCAGGCCGTGAGTGGTTTTGCAAGCCATGATTTCACCTTGCTGACCTTGGTAACTACTTTTTTGACCTGCGACAACACAATCATGGAATCTCGGTCCCCACGGATACACTCTGCTAGACGTGTGAAATCTACAGGAGGATTTCATCGATTCTGTGGTCAAGGTGAAATCGACTGGCGTTTGAAATCTGTTGTTTTCGTGTTATATTTTTTGGCTACACAGAGGAAGTAGGTGGCCATTTTTTGGCGGGTAGAGAGCACTTAGTAGTTATTATCTATTTTTTGTGTTGTCTTCTTTCATCGATTAGTGTGGAGAGGTGGCATGACAGGCAGAATGGACCTGGTCTTATGCATTTTTGGCCTGTCGGCCTCTTAATCACCACGCCCAACCTCACACAAGTCACAGCCAAGCACATCTTGCTCTTTGGCTTGCATAGATACCTTCTATTTATTTGCATCATACTTCATATTCACACGTTGCGACCTTCTCCCCAGCTCGATACTTGGGCGATTTTATCTTCCTGAAGTGGCCTGCATACTACTCTGTCGACCTGCATATTCAATATCAACCTCTTAAAGAGTGTGTAAAAGAGGAGTCCATTTTTCTTTTACAATGAGTTTTGCAAAGGGAAAATGTTTATAGGGAGGTTGAAATCTTTTGTCTTAGTTTAAAATTTGTAAAAGAGAAGTCATGAATTTGGCAAAAGGAGGGTCATCGTAAAGAGGGTTTAATTTTCAGCTTGTCATTTTTTGAGGCTTGTAAGGCATATGTGTTCTTAATTTTCCTCATGGCATTAACTTTAAAGAACTTGTAACAACAAAAAAATCTTGTAAATACACTCATATAAAGTGCCACAACATTGAATGTATGAGGGGAATTTGGGAAATTAATATACTTACACTGAATTATAAAGTGTAATGGGGGGTTGTACCATCACACAATGGATCCTCAAGATTCTTGCCTCATGTGAGTGTGTCTTGGAGCACACCCTATCCTCAAGATTCTTGCATCATGTGAGTGTGCCTTGGAGCACACCCTTTCTCAGTTTCTTGTGTATCTCTACATTCCTTACACACTCTTGATCTCATTTTGTCTACTTATTTCTCTTAACATTAAGGAGGGACTATGTCATGTTATGCTAATGCTTCTTTCAATGAAGCATAATCTTCTTTTTGGGAGGCCTCATGAACCTTCTATCTTGATCTCTCGTATAGAGGATTATTTTGGTGGATCACTTTTTGAGATTCTAGTACTCCTAATCACAGTACTATATGTATTATTGACTTCACAGATTTTGATTGAATTTGTGTACATTGGTTGAATAGTGTTCACCAATTCTCTTATGCAGAATTCTATATCTCAAATCTTGATTCAAATTTCTAGGAGATTCATTGATTCCAACAAACACCAATCCATCATTGGTAGAGTTTACAACTTTGGCATGCTTCAGGAGTTCTTCATCATCATGTTCCTATCATCAGGGACATCTTTCCAAAAGGTATTAAATCCTTCTAATTCGTTTTTTTGGAGAGGAGTTTTGTTCCCACTGGGTTTTCTTCATTTTCTCTTTTTGTGAGAGATTGGATTGTACATGGGTACTTAACATGGCCTCTAGTTAGGACCTACTTCTATCTATTTTCACTTTTGTGATCTCCCCAAGTATCACTTAAGAGGGAGTGCTAGTGTGAATAATTAATCTATTCACTATACTTAATTGTACCTAGGTTGATGAGGTTAGACAACTCTAACCGAATGTGCAACCTTTAAGCCTCTTAAGGTTACCAAGTTGTTTGGTTAACCTCATGCATATACCTTTTAAAGGTTGGATGCCTTTCCATCTCATCTCAAAGATCACTCAACACTTGTGGCACAAGGTTAATGACTTGATCATAGAGGTTGTTTCTTTGCACACTCTAAGTGGTCCTAAGGTTGACACCTATAGGACACTTGTCTACTCATTTGTGCTACTTATGGGGCACTTGTCAATTCACCTCAAAGGTGGATTGCCTCACCCTTGCCTATATATGCAAGACTTTGTACTCATTATCATTTAGGTCATCTAAATACAATATTGTGCATTGTTCATCTGTGCTTGACTTTTATGTCCTAAATCTCCTAATTCTAATAAATTATACATATGAAAGATCTAGAAATCAAGACCAATTTCTGAAAAGAAAAATGAGATCAAATAATGAGAATGTGATGATCCAAATCACAAAAAAATACCACTTATAAACTTGTTATTATATGAATAAACCCAAAAATAGAAAAAAAATATGAACATACAATTTTCACCAATAACCTCTCTTATTCATAAAAACTAGTTCAATTCATTTTTCAAGATCTTTACTCGTAATTATGAGTCTTCACCTTTCTACACCTTTACTTATTTGATTTTTTAAGATTAAATTTATTTTCCCATTGAAATATGCTTTATAGCCAAATTTTCTTCAAAAATACCGTCCACTTTATTAGTTAATACTAATTTTCCAATTCATCTATCCTTCAAAAAAAAGAAAAAGAAAGAAGATAGTTATTCTATTTACTTCTTAACTCCATTAATATGTTTCTGGTCATTTGAACCGTGGGCAATATATGAAAGAGAAAGTGGGCAGTAGCATCAAGAAAATCAGGATCCCGTAGCGTGCCAATGCTATTATTTTCTTAAGGTTTAAATTGATAATACACGCATCCCAGGAATATTTCAGAAGCAAGAAAAAAAGAGCTATTTATGAATCAATTCAGTGATAATTTATAAACACCATTATCTGCCAACATACGCAAATCATTGGTTTGAAGCCCACAATTAGCTTCTATATGAAATTTACGTTAGAAAAATCATTCCCAAGTTCTGGACAGAGGACACCATTGAGTATGAATGGAAAACAACATTTTTTATACTCTCAGATTAACACAAATTCATAACCTGGAAAAGGAAAAGTCCATTAATTCCTGCTTACAATTAAAATTTATGACTCCCAAAGGGGTTTCCAGAGCTGCTCCACATCATCCACTGTCAAATTATCATTTGTTTGTACCTCATACAAAACATGTTCACCATCCCTATAAAACCCATCTAAGAGAAGGGACAGAAGCTCATCCCTCTCCAAACCTATCTTTACTACCTCTGCTTGTGTGGCTGCCAACTGGGACTCCAGGTCAGCAATTTGCTTCTTTAGCTTCTCAACCTCTGTTACACAGCCATGCACGGGGTCCTTGAGCCTTGCACTTGCTTCATACACCATGTTACTCACTGCATCTGCTCTTTTCTCAGCCTCCATACCCTGAACCAATACCACATCAAAACCATGAATACAACTTCAACTTCTAACACTAATGGAAACAAGCATAACAAACAAATAATCTTAGTTGGCATGAGTTTTCCACAGTCTATGAAGATAGAACAGAAGGCTATTGGATTAAACTGCGTATGAGTTTCGATTGAGGCTTTGGATCACGCTCTGTGTATGACTTTCTCCTCTTCCCGATGATGGATCACAGAGTATGATAGAAACGTCGATCGAAAATCATACACAGTTTAATCCAAAAACTTTCTGTTCTAACAAATAATCTTGTCAAGATTGAATTCAATTACTTGCAGAGTCTTGATAACATGGCAGGTTCCAAACACTCTATGGACTATCTCAAATTTGTGAGAGTCAGTGGATGGAAAATGAGGAGCCAGCACACAATGCTGTGAACACTTTTTCCGGTGCCTTTTGCAGCTTGCACATCTCGGCATCTTTTGTGATGATTATGATGGCTTCCAAACTATCAAATGAGAATAATTATGATGGCTTAGAATGGCAGATCTGCGCAGCGCATTAGAGTCTTCTTATATACAACATAAGAGTGAAATGATTGCATAAGCAAGAGAGAGCTCATTGTTCATAATGATTGTAGGCCCGTAAAAAAGACCCAATGGATTAATGTAAATATGTTTTGAGAAGCTTGGGAGATCTTCCATTTTATTTTCTGAGAAAGTATCCTATTTCTTCCTGGACCATTGATTTCTTAGTTTTCCACGATGCAGAGAAAAGTAAAGAGTGTGGACCCAATACTTTAACCTCAAATGGACATCTTCCATTTCGTTTTTCAAGATGCCTTCTCGTGGTCTTTTTTTCAGATAAGAAGAAAAAGAAGGAACCATAGAGCCTGGTCAAATATACGTAGTATCTTTGTTATCCCACTAACGTTTACTTCTGGTCAAGAAGTAATTTCTGCGATCATGGCTCGTGAAATGTTTTTGTTGTACAAAAGTCTTTTTCAATTGTTTTAGTAGTTTTAGATTCACACAAGAGGATAGAATTAAATTTACTTTGGGTTTTTTATTAAGGATATCAACTCTACAGTTTTATACTATTTTTATACAATTTAAAAAGATTGTTTAGGTTAGGACGATGATGGTAATGATGGTTGAGAATTTTTTGATGTCATTTCAGATTTTGTTAATATATGGGGTTTATCACATGACTGAGACTCACCTGTTCCAACTACTCATCTTCCTCTTACCATTTAGTGATATGTCTATTTGTTTTGTTTAGGATTTTGTGATTATTAGTTTAATATGATGTATTAAACTTTTGATGTCATTCCAGACCTCACTAATATATGGGGTTAATAAGATGACTGAGACTCACCTCTTCCAACTACTCATCTTGCTCTTACCATTTAGTGATATGTCTATTCATTTTGTTTAGGATTTTGTGATTAGTTTAATATGGTGTATTAAAATTAATTAAAGTTAAAAATATTTAAAAATATTTTGTTTAACAAATTTTACAATTAATTTTTATTTTTATAGAATTAAAAAAAAATATTTACTTAAAAACTTTTTTAAGAAATTAACTCCTCTTGAAAATTTAAGGAATTCTTAAATAAAATTCATGTACTAACTAGTCTCTATTAATACGATAAATTAAATTTAATTGAAGTCAAAGATCTTCATAAAGCACTTTCTTTATACCAACTCTACGTTTATATATTTTTATAGAATTCAAAAATATAGTTAAGTGTTTCTTAAGAAATTAGACCCTTTTAAGTGTTAAGCTATTCTTACAAAAAACTTGTGTAGTGACTAATCTTTATTAACATGTTTTATTAAATTTAATTAAAGCTAAAAAAAAACTTACCAACTCTATGGCTAAAACAGTTTTTTAGAATTCAAAAGAATGATTTTCTCAATGACTTCTTAAGAAATTAGCTCCTCTTAAGAGTTACATTATTCTCAAATAAAAGCTATGTAGTGACTAGTCTTTATTAACATGATGTATTAGATTTCCTAAAGCACTTTCTTCTTACAAATTATATAGCTTAAAAACACTTTATTATTTTTTTATAAAAAAGTGTTGACATTACAAGGAAAAATCAATATATTTGATTGCTTAGCAAGAATTAAATTATATTTGTTTACATGCATAATTATTGAAACCTACTCAATTACTAAATCCAGCCAACATTTTGTATATCTTAGCTTAATAAGGTTTTATTTGTCCACTTAGTATCATATTTTTTTATAGAATATGCAATATAAGGTGCATATTCATTTGAGAGAAATTGGAGTACATTATCCATGGAAAATTCTATGAGCTTGTGGTTTTTTATAGTTGAAATCCCCTATTTAAGGTCCTAGTTTTCTTTTGATGTGAAGCTTTATTTTAACATATACATGTTTTTAATGTAATGTTGATGTATTATGACTAGTCTTTATATTTTTAAATAATTTATCTATAGCATTAAGATGGTTGTTTATTAGTTCTTGGGCTATTCAACTAGTGGAGCAATGGAAATAGTATCCCTTCTAGTTTTCCTTTCTTGTGTTGGGACCTCTTTGTGAATTAGGCTTAATGTTTCCTTGATTTAGTGTTGTAATGTGGTTGACACATTCATATTAGGTCTTGGGCCCTTGTGAACTAATGAATTTAAATGGTACCTTGTTGAAGTGTTGTGAAGTGTTGCAACACACTTTCACACTTTTTTAAGGTTTTATTAATTAACTAAACCTAATAAACCTCTTTGTAATCAAAATAAACCTTAATCTTGTCCTATTTTAAGTGTTGTAACATAATTTCAAACTTTTCTAAGGTTTTCATTAATAATTGAGCTTTCTTATGCTTTACTTGGCCCTATTTTGCATCCACAAGCCTCATTTAATGCATCTTTTCGAGGATAATCTCGGCTCCAATCATTAGCCAATCATAATTCAGGTGTTTTAGGCTTGAGTGACCCAAATTTATTGAGCTGGGACTCATTCCTCACCTTGGATGAACGAGTCCAACCTAGATCTTTTGGTTCCAAACTTGATTTCACATTTCTAGGCATTTTAAAATTTGGTCCCAAAAATTAGCCCTGGTGGGACTCATTCGCCACCTTGGGAGAATGAATCCTGTGTGGACCATAATCAAAATTAATTCAAATTTCTAGTGAGATTTTATTCTCCTAAATTTGATGTCAGATTGTAGTGTTGTAATTTCAGGAATTCTTGAATAATTGAGTATAAATTCAAGGTTCTTTCACTCATTTTCACCCCAAGGATTCAAGTATTGATCCTTATAGAAAGTTTGATTTCGCAAAAGAATTCAAGAATTCGCAAGAGCATTCAAGGGTGGATTATCAAGCATTTTAGAGAATTCTTCAAGCATTAATCATCATGTCAAAGATTTCATGCATCATGTTTTTTTTTGAGCTAACAATTGTGATGTAGGGTTTATGATTCAAAGAAGCATTACATTCAAGATATATCTCCTTCAAGAAAGAGCCAAGATCTAAATCCATTGAAGTCATCTCATACACGTTTGCAACCTCTTATTGCTAGGGTTTGGTGAGTTGAAACATCTTATTTTTTTCATTCATCATTCTCCATTCATATTTCATTTTATTTCAAGGTTTAATTACCAACAAGGGGTTTGACCAAGGTAAACCCCTATTCACTAACCCAACAACGTTTTTTCTTATCTTTTGTGTGTGATTTACAAATCTAGGTTATAGATTTCCTAGGGAGCAAGATTGGAGAAAACTTGTCAAGTCTTTTAAAGTTATCAAAGTTGTCATCAAGCCTTGAAGAACATTGGAGAATACCCACAAGTAGAAAATCAGAGATTCGGATCCATAAACCAATTAGGAAGGAAAAAGCAGACAAAGAAGAGTATGATCAACCTTTGAAGATTCAAAAAATCCTAACTGGACTGGTTCACCACTTCTAGTGAATGAGTCCCAGTTCCAGTCAAATTTCATATTTTCATAGATTCAGATACCCATTTGGCATATTCTTGTTCCCACACAGAAACCCAATTTTTGGACTGATTCGCCTAGCTTGGCAAAAGAGTCCTATTCAGAAATAAAATCAAAATTTCCAAAGTTCCAGATCTCCTTCTAGCCATCTCTAGATTTTTAGGTGCAAATCTTCCTTTCTGTAGCTTTCTATTTCATTTCATTCACTTTTCTAGGTCATTTAGTGTTCCTTTACATTTAATTAAGGTTTAGTGTTGCATCTTATGTTTCATTATCTTTTCCAAGTCTAAACTTGGTGGTGAACCCCTTAGTAGTTTACATTCATCCCTTAGGACAACCCTATTGCAAGATCTCTTTCTCTTTTGCATTGAGATCTCCAGGGTTACCCTTGAATGGAATAGTTGAAAGTGGGTGTGCTCTATGTCCTAAGCCATACGATAGAACTTCATAAACCCATTTTTTATCAATTTCATTTTGGTGAACCCGCATTCAAAATAGTAAAATTCTGATTTAGAGTGCATTTTCATCCTAGATCTTGCTTGCATCAACATTGCATTAGTTGATTGGAATTCTAGGGTTTCTAATTTTGCATTAGTAAAAGTTCATATAGCTTGCATTTTTGCATCTCATTTAATTGAAATTCATATAAAATCTGCATTTGCAGTTAGGACCCATATCATAAAACATAAAAATCATAAAATGGAATTAATTTTTTTTGAAAATTCTCAAAAAAATTCTCACTGAGACTCATTCGCCACCTTGGGTGAATTAGTCCCTATGCATATTATGTACTACATTTTCTGGCATTTAAAGTTCAATTTATAAGTTTCTATTTTTTGTTATTTCCTTTATGTTCTATTTTATAGATTTTTTGTTACATCTAGTTTAAAGAAGTTCACCTTGTGCATTGCTTATAAATTACCTTTTTGCATAGTTTACAATCTAAAATTTTCATCATGGATGTGTGCTTTAGTAAGCTTTGGATGTGCTTAAAGTCCTTAGTGGATGTGTCAAGTTGTGCTTTTGGAAATGACCCTAATGAAATTGAACTCACTCATGCTCACTCAACCCCTAATGCATGTCCTCCTCATGATGATGACATCAATGGAGAAGATGATGACAACATGAATAATTTCTTGAATGATTGTCTTAACAACCTTGAAGCTAATCCATCCTTCTATCCATCCATGAAACAACCAAATCACCCTACAATACCACCTCTTAAGATGTTTGGTTACTTACATCTTGAAACAAAATTCGAACCTAAGTTCCCTATAATAGGTGAACCTATTTCCTTTAAACAAGCAAACACCCAACCATTTTATGATAAAAAAAAGTAACAAACACTCCCATCAATCTAGAAGAAACATATGGAAAAGGATTCACAATCTTGAGTAGACAAGGATGTGATACAACAAGTGAACATGAGATTCATCAAATCCTAGAGAAAATACCAATTATGGGTAAGTGCAAAAGATGGGGGACCAAAAAGGGGGATTAAGTGACCACTTTTTTTTGAAATCAAGAATTATTGACCTTGGACATGGAATTGAGGATAGTTACACTCAATATTTTGAGATGCAACAAAAAAAGGATCGTAGTGCTTCGAGTCTACTTTCTAAACTACAAATTTATTTTGAAAATGGTTGAGATTAAGGGGATCAAAAGAGGGATGCACTTAAATTGGTATTGTTTTTGTTTGAAAAAAATAACATAGGAAGTTTTGTGCGTACCTAGCATGGTGAACATTTTTTTAGTATTTTTAAAATCATTTCGGTGAGAAATTAGCTAATAGTATGCAGTTGATGCATGATTTTTCTAATAATTTTTTAATGAATATTTTATTTTTTACTAATTTTCAAAGTGGACACTTCTTGAAAAATAGAAATTTGGCTATGTTACCCCTACAAATTTTGGATACTAATTAATTTTTTCTTTAAAAAAAAAATGTAGAATGAAGTCTAGTTTCTGGTGTCACCAAAAAGTGTATACCTTGGCACTTTATCACTCATTTTGGCCTTTTTCAGTGGATTTTGGTCTCGATCACCTTGATTCAGCCTTGTAAGCTTGCAATTCATCAATAACATAACAATGTTTTACTAAGGTGTTGTGAAGTGTTGTAATACATTTCCTCACTTTTCTAAGACCCTTTCAACATAATTCACCTAAATAATGCATTCTTACACCTTCCTAAGCCTTAAGAAAGAGTGTTGTAAAGTGTTGTGTTGCATTTTCACACTTATCTAGGCTTATCACCTCTCAATCAACCCTTTTTCTATGCTAATTTGTCCTTTTAATGCATCATCAATCTTGACCTAAGTGTGTTTCGGGAGGCAAGTCTGATAAACTTTATAAAACATAAGTTAATTCTCGACAATCATCAAAATTTTCCTAGGAGGACTAGGTCGCCACTTTGGGCGACCTAGTCCCTTTAAGCATAAAATTCAAATTTTAAATAAGATTCAACGGGAATCTTGCCTCCTAAACCCTAAGATCGGCCTATTAGGTTGCATTTCAGTTCACATGTACAAATAAGGGTTTCTACCTCCATTTTGCCTCTCTCCTAGTTCATTTTTACTCTCCTAAGTTCATTTTTCACCTTCACTCCCTCTTCACAAGCACTCAAGCATCCAAGTCTTCACAAGCAAGCATACACGCATTAGGTTTTTCAGACTAGCTCCATTGCAGCTACTCATGCATGTCGTAGACCATCAACAAAGGTTTGGTAAGAATTTATATTGTGTTATCATTCACTCTTGCTTTCCTTTGTATTTATCTCATTTGGGTTTAATCACCTACAAAGGGGTTTGACTTAGGCAAACCCCTATATCCTAACACCAACGATTTCTAGTCTTTGCATGTGTTTGTAGATCTTTTGATGCAGGTTAGGTGAAGGAAATCGTTTTGCAAGTACCAACATTCTCCTCAAGTCAACTCCAAGTCTCAAACCCTAGGAAGGACAAAAGACAAGTTGCAAGTCACTTTCAGGGGTTCCTATCATGAGTTGTTGCAGAGAAGGGGAACATCAATCGGGACCCACAAAACCAAATCCCGATTCCTTAGAAAGCCACAAGAGGACTAAGTCTCCCCTATTGGCGACCTTATCCCTGT
Source organism: Sequoiadendron giganteum (assembly GCA_007115665.2). Taxonomy (NCBI): domain Eukaryota; kingdom Viridiplantae; phylum Streptophyta; class Pinopsida; order Cupressales; family Cupressaceae; genus Sequoiadendron; species Sequoiadendron giganteum. The sequence goes on along the minus strand of CM021106.1, from coordinate 542,469,006 downwards.
GCTATGCTTGGAAAAGGGTTTCTATGTTTTTGGGTACCCATTTCCCCGAAACCTGTTTTTGGGAAAGTTTTCCAGTTGGAGGACTAGGTCGCCCCACTTGGAATAAGTGTCCTTCTGTCATTTTCAATCATTTTCCAAAAGCTTCCAAGAGCATTCAATTGCAACAATATTTCTCCAGGTGCACACCTTCTCTCCCTCTCTATCATTTTCCAGAAAACACACATTTAGGGCATATAGTTAATTAGTTTGCATTAACTTAGTTTTACTTTATCTACATTTGCATAAATTTAGATTAGTTTCATTTTACTTTCAGCTTTAACCACACATCACATACATTCACAACCATCATCAAATCCCTCTCCCCCTTTTGAATGAACCAATGCCATTAACACATATCAACAAAGAGGAAAGAGTGCTATTCCTAAATCCAGTGCTCTTAGAGTGAAAAACCCTAAGAGCCTAGTAAAGGGATCCTCTATCCCTTGTTAGACCATATATGTTTTTGGTGGTTCATTTCTAAAAATGTAATTTATTTAAAATATTGATGAATGGTTAATTTATAATGGAAAAAATACCAAACATTATTTTTTTCCAAAAAAGAGACATACAAATAAAATAAATTATAGATGAAAGGATTAACATTGTCAAAAAGTAAAAAAATTACATTGTTGGATAGCTAAGAAAGAGCCTAACATTACCCAAATGTTTGGTTTGTTTGACATTGAAAAATGTGCAATCCCGACGTTGAGTGTAAACCCTATTATGTGAAATATTATAGAATTTACAAAAACACATCTCTGGTCATTACGAAGGCCCTCCAAGCCTTTGGGTTGGTATTCCAAGGAAAATACCAAGCCTAAGGCTTGGGGATTCCCAAAACAAGATATAATGTGAGCGCATTATAATGTGTTCACATTATATCTTAGTTTTGACATGGATTTTTGCATTTATGCGGGTCATGTCTAGTGAGACATAGCATGAGCATGGTATAACACACTCATGTTATGTCTTTCTTTATGTTAACTGCTACTCTATTGAATGTATTTTTATATATTTTTATTTTTTATGTACATGTATGCTTGTATGTCATGTATGTATGTATGTATGTATGTATGCATTCTTGTATGTATGTATCAATGCATGTATGTATGTATGCCTATATACCTATGTAAGATTGCATTTACATATATACATGTATTCTTGTATGTATGTAGGATTGTATGTACATATGCATTATGCTTATATGTATGTAAGTATGTATGCATTTATGTATGTCTTTAGAGGGAGGGATAATTTTAATAGAGAGAGAGTTTTCTAGGTAGGGTGAGAGGGAGAGAGGGAGGGAGAGACCTAAGAGAGAGAGATAGAGAGGTAGTAAGAGAGATTATTGAGAGAGAGAGAGAGCGGGTGGAAGGGAGAGTCTAAGAGAGGGAGTGGGAGAGAAGGGATTGGAGTGAGAGGGACTTAGCTAGGTAGGGTGGGAGGGAGAGAGAGAGAGAGAGAGGGGGTGGGTGGGAGAGAGATAATTGAGAGAGAGGGAGAGAGAGAGAGATGGGGGGAGAAAGGGAGGGAGATAAATAGAGAGTTATGTAGGTAGGGTACTAGAGGGAGAGATTTGAGAGTGTGAGGGGGGTGAGAGGGAGTGCGAGCGAGGGGGAGTGGGAGAGAGAGAGTGTGAGAGTGAGAGACCTGAGAGAGGGAGAGGGTGTGGGAGGGAGTAACCTAAGAGAGGGAGAGATAGAGGGGGGTGGAGTGAGAGTGTCTTATCTAGGTAGGATGGGAGGGATAGATAGAGAGAGGGGAGAGAGAGAGAGAGTTACCTAGGTAGGGTGCTAGAGGGAGAGACTTGAGAGAGAGGGGGAGATATGAAGTGGGAGAGAGAGAGTGATGTAGAGGCAGTGGGAGGTAGATAGAGAGAGATAGATAGAGGGAGCGAGAGAGAGTGGTAGGGATTGATTGAATGATAGGTACGTAGAAATAGGGAGAGGGTAGATAGAGACAATTAGAGAGGGTAGTAGAGAGGGAGGGAGAGAGAGGTGAGATGTATAGATAGAGAGAAATGCATAAGGGTTGAGGGATTAGGGTGGAGGACCTATAGGGTTGATGGTTTAGGGTATTGGGTTGAGGGTATAGAGTTGAGGGATTAGGGTTGAGGGTAGAGGGTATTGGGTTGAGGGTAGAGGGTAAAAGGTTTAAGGGTTTAGGGTTGAGGGTTTAAGGTAGAGGGTTTAGGGTATAGGTTTTAGGGTATATGGTTGAAGGATTAGGTTTAGGGTCTAATGTAAAGGGTAGAGGGTATAGGGGTTGAGGGTTTAGGGTTTCAGGGTTGAGGGTTGAGGGATTAAGGGTTGAGGGTTGAGGGCTGAAGGATTAAGGGTTTAATGTATAGGGTAGAGGGTAGAGGGTTTAAGGGTTGAGGGTAAAGAGTTTAAGGTTGAGGGTAGAGGATTGAGGGTATAGGGTTGAGGGATTAGGGTTGTGGGTCCAATATATAGGGTAGAGGGTATAGGGGTTGAGGGATTAGCATAGAGAATTTTATTAGGTTTAAGGGTTTAAGGGTAGAGGGTAGAGGGTAGAGGGTAGAGGGTTTAAGGGTTGAGGGTTGAGGGTTGAGGGTTGAGGGTTTAGGGTTTAGGGTTTAAGGTTTTAAGGGTTGATGGTTTAGGGTAGAGAGGGAGGGATGTATGGATGGATAGATGGAGGAAGAATTGAGATAGAGAGGAGGGAAGAGGAGGGAGGGACAAAGATTAATGAGGGTTTAGGATCCAATGTATAGGGTACATGGTTGAGAATTGAGTGTATAGGGTTGAGGACCTATAGGGTTGATTCTTTAGGGTATAGGGTTGACAGATGAGGGTTACGGGTAGAGGGTAGAAAGTTTAAGGGTTTCGGGTTGAGGATTTAGGGTTGAGGGTAGATGGTTTAGGGTTTAGGGTATAGGTTTGAGGGTAGATGGTTGAAGGATTAGGGTTGAGGGTCCAATGTATAGGGCAGAGGGTATAAGGGTTGAGAGTTGAGGGATTAAGGGTTGAGGGTTGAGAATTGAGGGTAGAGGGTTTAAGGGTTTATGGTTTAAGGGATGAGTATTGAGGGTTCAGGGTTCAGGGTAGAGGGTCGATGGTATATGATTAATTGATTAGTGTTGAGGGTCTATTGTAAAGGGTAGAGGGTATAGGGGTTAAGGGATTAAGGTTTAAGGGTTGAAGGTTTAAGGGTAGAGGGTAGAGGGTAGAGGGTAGAGGGTTGAGGGTAGGGGGTATTTGGTTGAGGGTAGAGGGTAGAGGGTTGGGGGATTAGGGTTGAAGTTCTAATGTATAGGTTAGAGGGTATCGGGGTTGAGGGTTTAGGGTTTGAGGGTTGAGGATTGAGGGATTAAGGGTTGAGGGTTTAGAATTGAGGGTTGAGGGTTTAATGTAGAGGGTAGAGGGTAGAGGGTTTAAAGGTTTAGATTTTAAGGGTTGAGGGTAGAGGGTTTAAAGGTTTAGATTTTAAGGGTTGAGGGTTGAGGGTTTAAGGTTGAGGGTAGAGGATTGTTGGTATAGGGTTGGGGGATTAGGGTTGTGGGTCTAATGTATAGGGTAGAAGGTATAGGGGTTGAGGGATTAAGGGTTGAGGGTTTATGGATTAGGGTAGAGAGTTTACTTAGGTTTAAGGGTTTAAGGGTTGAGGGATTAGGGTTGAGGGTAAAGGGTATTGGGTTAAGGGCAGAGGGTAGAGGGTTTAGGGTTTAAGGGTTGAGGGTTGAGGGTTTATGGTTGAGTGTTTAAGGGTTTAAGGGTTGAGGGTATATGGTTGAGGGATTAGGGTAGAGAGGGAGGTATGGAGGGAGGGAGAGATGGGGGGATAAGTGAGATAAAGAGAAATAGAGAAGAAGAGGGAGGGACAAAGATACATGAGGATTGAGGATCCAATGTATAGGGTAGAGGGTATAGGGTTGATGGTTTAGGGTATTGGGTTGAGGGTATATGGTTGAGGGTTGAGGGTTGAGGGTAGAGGGTAGAAGGTTTAAGGATTTAGGGTTTAGGGTTGAGGGTGGAGGGTTTAGGGTTTAGGGTATAGGTTTAAGGGTACGTGATTGAATGATTAGGGTTGAGTGTCCAATGTATAGGGTATAGGGTATAGGGGTTGAGGGTTGAGGGTTTAATGTATAGGGTAGAGGGTAGAGGGTGGATGGTTTAAGGGTTTAGTGTTTAACAATTGAGGTTTGAGGGTTGAGGGTTTAGGGTAGAGGGTTTAGGTATAGGGTTGAGGGATTAGGGTTGAGGGTCTATTGTATAGGGTTGAGGGTAGAGGGTAGAGGGTAGAGGGTAGAGGGTAGAGGGTTTAAGGGTAGAGGCATTAAGGGTTGAGGGTTGAGGGATTAGGGTAAATATTTTACTTGGGTTTAAGGGTTGAGGGATTAGAGTTGAGGGTAGAGAGTATTGGGTAGAGGGTAGAGGGTAGAGGGTAGAGGGTAGAGGGTAGAGGGTTGGGGTATTAGGGTTAAGGGTCCAATGTAGAGGGTAGAGGGTATAGGGGTTGAGGGATTAGGGTTTAACGGTTGACGGTTGAGGGTTGAGGGTTGAGGGTAGAGGGTAGAGGGTTTAAGGGTTGAGGGTTGAGTGTTTAGGGTTTAGGGTTGAGTCTTTAAGGGTTTAAGTGTTGAGGGTATATGATAGAGGGATTAGGTTAGAGATGGAGGGATGGATTGAGGGAAATATGGTGGGATAACTGAGATAGTGAGAAGGAGAGAAGAGGAGAGAGAGACAAAGATATATGAGGGTCGAGGGTTGAGAATTGAGGGTATAGGGTTGAGGACCTATAGGGTTGATGGTTTAGGGTATTGGGTTGATGTTATAGGGTTGAGGGATGAGGGTACATATGGTTGAGGGTACATATGAGCCATCCAAGAGATCTCAACCAAAAAATAAATGCAACATCCTTATTTTGATGATCTTGACAAATCTCAATTCTAATTTGAAGCCATTATAAAAGAGCATGTGAAGCTTAGCGAGGGAATCTGAAGTTATAAATCTGAAGTTAACCTTGTCATGAGCACCCATGATGTAGACACTATAAGATAATCTTGAATGTATGAGTGACATTGTAAAAGATCTGTGAGAATGAAGTACCTAAGGAATCCTTGAATAAATCTCAATTTATTGTAAACATCATATTTTTTCTCATGATTTTGTATTACCACTTGAATGTTTCAAAAAATAATTGTGCCTAAAAGTACAAGCACTTGGGTTTTAGAATGGTGTATGAAGCATATTAAACAATTGTATCACAAACATAAGAATTAGGAAAACCAAATAAATCTCATTTTATTGTAAACATCATATTATTAATTAGTGAGTGTAATAACCATTGATGGTTACCAATCATTTTTATTCTTCTTTTATTCTCTTCGTATTATAACTAGCACCAATTGACTAACTTATTATAAAAACTCCATTTATTAAAACAAATCAACCTAATGATTATATATCAATATCAATATACAATACCATCTACTCACATAAACATTTGTAATGATATTTACTCAATTTTTGAAATTTATTGCTGCCCTCAAACATTTGTAATTCATGCAACATAGTCCCTTAAGAGTCCAAATTGCAAAAGGGCAGCAATCTTTGATGGCGTGTTACCTAGATACTGTGTCAATTATGGGAATTTTATTTAAGGAATCAAGATCACGTAGGGCACCTCTACAATAACCTCTTTTGGTTTTTGTTATATCGGAGTCAATTTTTTGTGGTGTCCAATTTTGACTTGATGGAAAAAGTGTTAGTTGAAAGCAATGTAAAGTTCCAAAGTGGTGCAAATTTTGTTTTGCAACTCATGTTACTAAACGGATTGTTCCAACATGTTTGGATGGGTAAATTTATGCTAAGCATGGTCCTCTTTCACACCCAAACATGTCAAATTGCTCTAAGCTACGTGCAACCGACTTGATCCCTCAAGGGTCCAAAGTGCAAAAGGGCAGCAATCTTTGACAAACTATTACTCAAAAACTGTGATGTTTACAAAATCTTCGTCTGGGCCTATGGGATCATGTTTGGCCCCTCTACAATAACCTCTCTTAATTTTTGTTATCTCATTATTTTTCCCCATGGTTTCTAGTGATACTTGATGGAAAAAGTGTCAAATGAAAGTAGTGTAGAGGGGCTTCGAGCTACGTTCAACCGACCTGATCCCTTAAGGGTCCAAAGTGCAAAAGGGTAGCAATATTTGACAGGATATTACTCATAAAATGTGACACTGACAAAATATTTTTCTGAGCCTATGCAATCACATTGGGCCCCTCTACAATAACCTCTCTCATTTTTTGTTATCTCAAAGTCATTTTCTTGTGGTGTCTAGTTTTCAATTGATAGAAAAAGTGTCAAATGCAAGTAGTGTAAAGTTGCAAAGTGGTGCAAATTTCATTCTACAACTTGTGTGACCAAATGGACTATTCCAACATGTTTGAATGGGTATTTTTACACTAGGAATGGTCCTCTTTCATATCCATGCACGCCAAATTGCTCCAAGCTATGTTCAACAGACTTGATCCCTTAAGGGTCCAAAGCGTAAAAGGACAACAATTTTTGACGAGCTATTGCTCAAAAAATGGCATGCTTATAAACTTTATTTTTGAGCCTATGAGATTTCATTGGGCCCCTCTACAATAACCTCTCTCAGTTTTTGTTGTACCAGAGTCATTTTCCCGTGGTGTTCAATTTTCACTTGATGAAAAAAGTGTCAAATGCAAGTAGTGTAAAGTTGCAAAGTGGTGCAAGTTTTTTTTTTCAACTCATGTCACCAAACATAATATTCCAACACATTTGGAAGGGTAGGTTTACACTAGTTATGGTCCTCTTTCACACCCAAACACACTGAATTGCTCTAAGCTACATTGAACTAACTCGATCCCTTAAAGGTCCAAAGTGCAAAAGGGCAGCGATCTTTGACGGGATATTACTCAAAATTCATGATGCTTACAAAATATTCATGTCTACAAGATCACATTGGGCCCCTCTACAATAAATTCTCTCAGTTTTTGTTATCTTAGAGTCATTTTCCCATGGTGTCCAGTTTTCACTTAATGAAAAAATGTGTCAAATGTAAGTAGTGTAAAGTTGTAAAGTGGTGCAACTTTTGTTTTACAACTTGTGTGACCAAAAATACTATTCCAACATATTTGGATGGGTACATTTATGCTAAAAATGGTCCTGTTTCACACCCGAACACACTGAATCACTATGAGCTACGTTCAACCGACTCGATCCCTTAAGGGTCCAAAGTGCAAAAGGGCAACAATCTTTGATAGGCTATTACTCAGAGACTGTGACATTAACAAACTCTCTTTCTGAGCTTACAGGATCATGTTGGTCGCCTCTACAATAATATCTCTCATTTTTTGTTATCTTAGAGTCATTTTCCCATGGTGTCCAATTTTCACTTAATAGAAAAAGTGTCAAATGCAAGTAGTGTAAAGTTGCAAAATGGTACAACTTTCATTTTGCAACTTGTGTGACCAAAAATACTATCCAACACATCTGGATGGGTATTTTTACACTAGGAATGGTCCTCTTTCACACCCAAACATGCCAAATCACTCTGAGTTATGTTCAACCAACTCGATCCGTTAAGGGTCCAAAGTGCAAAAGGGCAACAATATTTGATGGGCTATTACTCAGAAAATGTAATGCAGACGAATTCTCTATATGAGCCTATATGGTCACATTGGGCCCCTCTATAATAATCTCTCTTTGTTTTTGTTATCTTGAAGTCATTTTCCCGTGGTGTCCAGTTTTTACTTGAAGGAAAAAGTGTCAAATGCAAGCAGTGTAAAGTTTCAAAGTGGTGCAACTTTCATTCTACAACTCATGTGAACAAATGGACTATTCCAACACGTCCAGATGGGTATGTTTATGCTACGCATGGTACTCTTTTGTACCCAAACATGTTGAATCACTTCGAGCTACATTCAACTGGATCGGTATTATATAGATCATAATTCTTCTTTATCTTTAAGATCTTCTAGGTTTGGAAATGGTTTCACCAAGATGTCAAGGGTGATTTTTTCTTTATTCAGTTATGCCTATGTGGGTTCATTTTCCTTATCTCTCATTGTAATTTTGGGTGGATTTTTTCTTTCAAAGTATTGGGAATGCTTTGCCTATTTTCTAGTTGGTAGTTGTCATTCTAGAAGGCTCATCTCTTGATATATATATATATATTACGCATTCTTAATCAATTATCAAGTTAATCAATGCATTTATTTATAATTGTAGGATGGTGAAATCTTACACATTGATTGTATAGATTCAGCCATCCTCATAGAATAATATGACTCATTCCTTCAAATAATTGATAAAACCAACTCAAGCATGCAAAGAAGAAATGAAATACAACCTATTCTATGGTGGATTGGTTCCCTCCATGAAAATGTGAGAGAGCCCTTTCCCAATCCCTTTCTAAGCCAAATGAGATAGACAATGAGTTGCTATGAGCTCAAGTTGCCTATAGTTTAGATGCCTTCAAAGTGTGGCTGTTGTAGAAATGAGAGAAAATTCCTTGCATTTATAGGAGAAGCTGGGAGAATAGAGGCCAAGATTAGGCAATGTGGAACTAAATCCCATCCAATAGGATAGAGACACTTGTCATAATGGGATTGGCCAAAGCTTGTGCAAGTTTTGGTCAATGTGCCCATTCAAATTTGAATTTTGGATGAAGTGACATGTTTAAGGGGGATGAAAGGTGCAATAAATGCCATGTTTGACTTGTGCAAATAGCATTTAAAACCTTGTTGGAAGGGACAAGTCCCTTTTGGGGGGAAGATTCAAATTGGAAGAATATTCCATTTTGATTCCATTTTGAATGTAATTAGAGGAAATAATAAATCAAATAAATGATTTATTGGTGCAAGTGGGTGGGTTAGTTGAGAGTTTGGATTTGACTCTAGTTGAGTCAAAAGCCAGAGAATGATAATCATGATTAGAAGTTAATTAATGTAGATTAATTAACTTGGATGATATTAAGAGGTGACATTTGATAAATCAAATGAGAAGAACTTTAAGGATTTGATTAAATAATTTAATTTATTTAATGAACCTTAGGAAATTAATCAATAAATTGTCTTAATTGATTAATAGGAGAATTCGATGCACGATGTTAGTTTTGTATGTCTACATTTTGCCCCTCTTTGAAACAATGTACTCGTTGCATTGGTTCAAAGAATGATTCTACCGACATCGAAATTAAAAAATTTCTGATTTTTCAGATGCCCCAGCGAAAAGAAGTATGTTAGTACATTGCCCCCTCGAGAGATCGAGTGAAAGATTTGATTTGAGGTCGATCTCACGACAAAGAGGTTCAAAATGGATGTATGGATGACGAGACTATATGATAATGGTGATGTAAATGAGATGTTTGGAAGATGCTTAAAATAACAAATCTATATTATTTTAATCATATTAAATGAGTATGCAATGCATGTGAGATGGATGAGATGGATGATGTTGTCCTATGACGTGATTATGCAAGATGAGAGGATGAATGCAGCATGGATGCAAGATGGATGCATTGTTAGCGTGAAAGAAGGTAGAAGAATGAGAGGGATGAACCCTTGAATCCAAGGAGATGAAGAAGTCCAACAAGTCTCCTAGTCATCAAGACTTTATTGAATGTGACGATGAATCATGATGATGTGTTGCTTATCCAGGGATGGGAGAGAGCATACCTTTCTTTATCTTTGATAACAAACATAGGTGCGATGCATCAAGGTATTAAGAACCAGGATGGCGTTGTGCCTAGTGTGATGGACTTTGACTCGACAATCAGATAGGAGTACTCTTGTTCACACTTGACAAACATAACCTTATTCAGAATGCAATTCAAAAATTCCAGACATCTCGGGCCAAAACATAAGAAGGCAAGCCTTCTTATGTGGTCAACAAGATACCTAAAACATCCTTCCTACAAACAAAACAAAGTATGCATGATGAAGTTATTTTACAAGAATATCCAACAAGCACAGCAGATAAAAAGATAATGATCGTTGCCCCATTCCTTTCTCTCTAAACCTGTTTTGTTTAGGCATCATCGAGAGGTCCTTGGAATGAGCGCAAAATAAGATAAGTCAAAAAGACCAAAATAAAGTAAACAAACAAGCTAATGTTCTTCGTATCGCTAGACAAGGCTAAACTACTGTGGGGTACCCGATGCTTATGTCCATCGCAGGAAAGCTTCATCCTAGGACATGTAGTGATCAGGGTTTTGGTGAGACTGATTGCATGATAAGCTATTGATACTCTGAGTTGACCAACTTTCTAACTTACCGACTTAGACCTTCGAGACTTTGACGATTAGGTGTTCACTTTAGAACCTGCTAAACTTGTTCTGACTAACTCACCAAAGAGTGAAAGCGACGATGATTTATTATGAGTGATGACAATCACGGGTGAAAGCGAGATGAAATGGATGCACCATTTTGGTTTTTTCAAATGTTTTGAGGCTATTTTTGGAATTTTGAGATGTTTTACAAATGTTTTTGGTATTTTCAAGATTTTTGAATGTTTTTGGATTTTGTGTCTCGGGAGCCGATCAAGGATGGCCTTGCCTACGTTTAAGCTCAGAGACGGCGTAGTTCGGATGACAAACCTGACTCAATGAAAAGATAGATGGGCAAACGGATTGCCAATGCGACGGACGCCTAAAAGACTGACCTAAATGTAACAAAGATAAGCAAACGAATGCCATTGCGACGGACGCCTAACTAGATGGGCAAACGGATGCCAATGCGACAGACGCATAAAGAATGACCTAAATGTAAAAAAGATAAGAAAATGAATGCCATTGTGATGGACGCCTAAAGGACTGACCTAACCATCTCAGGGGATGATCAAAGATCAGCCTTGCCTACGTTCAAGCTCAGAGACGACGTAATTCGACAAGGTAGAAAAAACTGACAAGACTTAATGATGAAATTTTTGAAGATTTTTTGATATTTCGACATGTTTTTGGATTTTTGATGATTTTTCTAGATGTTTTTGATTTTTTGATGAGTTTTCTAGATGTTTTTGAAATTTTTGATGGATTTTTTGAATGTTTTTGGTTTTTTGAATGAGTTTTTCTAGATGTTTTTGGTTTTTTTTGATGAAATTTTTGAATGTTTTTGAATTTTTCGCATGATTTTGACGATTTGGATATGGACATGATATGATATAAGTGCTCTCTCTTGGGATTTTTTTGAAAACCAAGCTTAATGTTGATCAATCAGATTGATGGATGGATAGTTTGACTAAGTGTGTTAAGTCAAATGAAAGTGATAATGCACTTGTAAATTCCAGGAAGTTGTGTTATCCCAGAGTAAATTCGTACAAAAGGATAATTTGGCTAGGTGTGTTAAGCCAAAAAAGGTGATTATTGATTAGATTTGATTGATCAAGATCGATGAAGCTTGCTTTGGAACAAAATTGCTTTGATGATTTGATGTGATGATGGAGTGCACATTAGATACGAATGATATGGATTGTTGAGATTGATGTTTGATGAAAGATAAAACTCGATAAGGAACATCGTCTTGCTGTCAAAATATGCCATGGGCTAGTGACTTGGATTAATGTTCACAAATGCCTTGACCAATTTGATTTTAGGTTTTCCAATGTTCGGATCACCACATAAGTGTGAAGATATAGATCAAGATTTACTCCCGAAGCGAGATGTAAATATCTGCCCCCAGTGTCTAGCAATGTTTGAATGACCATGGGTGGATTCTTGGATATGAATGGATATGGATTATCTTGCGATAAGATAACGGTGTTCAAAAAGCAGATGCACCTTTCGATAGTGGTTCAAGGTTCAAATAGCATTGGGTAGGATGGGATCAATGAAAATGACCCATGTCAAGATGTCTACCATAAGCAACTGTAAAGTGTGCACCAAAATTTTCCAAGATCAAGATAACTTGGAGTATGGATGCAGATGGATAAAAATGGGTTGGATAAACAGTTCATGGGTGAATGAATGATACGGCTCAAATGATGGCCTTATAATGGATGCGATAAGATGCTTTCTCCTGAACTGGCGCATGCAGATGCTTGATTCTACACATGACGCCTGTTTGCCAGGTTTTCATCATGATAATTGTCCAAAGCGCCACCAAAGCGGTTTTCACTGGAGGACGATTTTTTTCTTTACTGTTTTCAATCCTTTTTTTTATTTTTTTGGATTTTTTGTATTTTTGTATTTTTTTGTTGTCACCAGGACGCCTGTTTGCCAGGTTTTCATCAAGGTAACCATTTTTTCAAGACATTTTCTGATTGTTTTGTATGTTTTGAGAGATTTTAAGCTGATGTTGATGCTTCTGTCATAACATGCCAATGGTATCCTACTTGAAGAAGTTGCTTTGCAAGGATACGTGCACTTGAATGCAAATTTTGAGATCCCTAGTTTGCTTTGTTGATACCAAGGTTAACTTCATCTTTGTGTGTACATCGTGATAGACTGCCTTCTGAATCCTTATGACGAAGGGTCGTTGCCAACACATGGTTAATGTGAGAATTGGATATCATGCACGGAGGCATGGATGGAATGTGTTTAGAAATAAAATATGGATTGGTTGACGGTTTGGAACCTTTGACTCTCCAAACTTGGGAAGATGAGCAGTAATGGGTGGATACGGAAGTGTATGTGGAATTAGGACCAACTTCTTGATACACTTTGTATGTTGCTTGAGAAGCTTTATTTTGCTTTTTTGGAAATCTTTGATGGATACTTGCCCCATTTTTATTTTGCCCCATAGTTTCTTTGACTGATGGAGTTTGATAGGGATAATCTTTCTTTGTATTTTTTGGTATCCACTTGTATTTGATTTGTCCAATATGCTTCTTAGCTTATTTTTCTTTAATAACATTATTCATGCTTCGATTCGAGTCTTTCTTTTGATGTTGGTCCCAATTTGTGGATGGGGTGATGGGTGGATGAAGATTCATGATATGTCGGGTTGTAGTATTGGCATTGGTTTCATCATAAGGATTCTTCATGCTCCCTATGTTGACGTTTGCTCGAGGCGAAGCTGCCCCCAGTATGGTGATAGTATTACTGATATGTTGAGATCCCTTGATTGTTAAGTAACCAAGGCCTTGATGCTTAGGATTGCCAAAAATCTGCACTGGTTCTAGGATACCCTATTTATGTAGGCCTAATCCCCTGCCTTGATAATTCATCTGCTGAAAAAATTTATTTGCCATTGGATATGATTTACCTTGGAAACAAGGTGTTGCTCCTTCTCTGCTTTGTGGCGGATCTTCAAATGTCATAGCTCTTTTATTGATAAGATGATTTTCCCTTACAAAGGTGAGTGATCCAAGTTTATAAGTGATAGGATCTTCCATAAGTGGGATGAATGCCTGATTGATATCTTCAACTTGATCTTGTGACATATCAGATTGTAGTGCTTCTTCAAGAAGTGTTGATGCTTCACTGTCTACACAAAAGTCTTCCTCATGACTCACTTCATAGGATGTTTCTGATTCACGCCTTATGTAGAAACCGTCTTCCTGACCCATTTCTGATATGTCTCTACATTTGTCTACATCTTGATCATGTGTACAAATGTTAAGAGTAGGAGACTCTTGTTCGTTGGTAATGATTTGAAGAGTATGAGACTCTTGTTTTTGAAGATCATCCACGTGTCCATCCAAAGAAAGCATCTCATGGGTAGATGGAGGAGTATGTCCTATGTGGATGTGGTCATCATTTGCAGCATCTTGTATAGATAAAAGAGTGCCCATTAGATCATTGTAGTATCTCGGAGATACAAATTCTTGATTTTGACTAATTCTGGAATTGCTTTTTCCATGCTTTTGATCACATTCTTGACATGGGTCAATTTCAAAGGATGGATTGTCTACAAGGGGTTCTTGGACATCGTCATTGGGAAGTGGTTCAATATTCTCTTGAGCTTTGAGTGGATTTGGATCAAATTTTGAGCTAGGGATTCCTTCAATATCTGCAACCATGAGGTCAAAGGATGTCAATATGTTGTTGGAAGGGCAATTGCTAGACCTTGATGGAAAATTTTGATCATACTTTGGAATAAGTTCTTGAAATATGTCCTTTGACTCGTTAGGTGATGTAGAGACTTTTTCGATATGTTCATTGGTCGATGGATCGTATATTATGTCAATGGGATCAAATAATTGTAACACATCTTGAAATAGATCACTAAAAGTGGCTCTTGATGAACGACGATTTGATCAATGGATGGGGTAGACATATCTTCAATGTGCTTATTGATAGATTGATTTTGATCATTGTTTTCAACAATTTTGGTGGAGGGATTTTCAATGTTCTGAAACATAGTATCAAATGATGTTAATGTTTCTTGGATTGGATCATTGTTGGGTATCGTGAGTGACTTTTGATTGTGATTGAAAAGTGACTCTTGGTGTGTGATGATTTGATCATTGAATGAGATGGGAACATCTTCAATGTGTTCATTGATGTATAGATCTTGATCATTGTTTTCAACAATTGCGGTGGGAATCTGTTGCAAGCTTTGTTGAGCGAGTAAGGCCTGTGTTTGTTGCTGAGCCAACAATGCTTGTTGTTCGTCATGTTGTTTTTGTGTCAACAAAGCTTTTTTTTGGGCTCTTTGTTGTGCTACTTCTTCTTGGATTGATTGCAATAGTGCGTAGAATTCTTCTTGCGCTTGCGCTTGTTGGGCTACTTGAGCCACTTGTGCTTGCTGAGCAACTAGCTATGTAGCTTGTTGGGCTTGGAGTGCCTTTTTGCTGGAAGCTTCTTGTGCAGCTTGCAACATGATGGAGAATGACTTGGTCGTGTTGTATTTTGGCAGTGGTGGCGGTGGTGGTGGAATGGGAATAGTGTTGATTGTTGGGGTTGCTTGGATGGTTTCCATCTGTTTTTGCAATATCAATGGAAAAATGGGATGATTGGGTATGATGTTTTGATTTGGCATGATAGATTGAAATTGAACATTGTTGTGGTCTAGAATCATATTGCTTGGATTTAGGTAACTTTGATTTTGCATGTTGTTACCTTGACTTGGATCAATATATGGAGTTGCCAATATATTGCTAGGATTTTGAACAACATTAGGGGGATTTGCAAACATGTCGACCCCAAAGTTTACCAAGTGTGGATTTGAAATGGTCATGTTTGGCAAATTTGCACTTGGTATGTATGGATTTGGTGGGATAATGTTTGGAAAACTCATGCATTCGGCGTTTGGTTGATAGATTTGCAGATTTGGACTTGGATTTGAATCTATCATTGGGAAAGGTGTTCCAAACTTTGGATCGGGCATACTCATATTTGTTGTACCATTGATGTTTGTATGAGATAATGCTCCCATGTATGCATTGTACAAGCTTTGAAAATCAAATGGTATTGCAAGGATTGGATAGTTTGGTTGAATCAAATTGCTCATGATGGATGGATCAAATTTATATTCCATGTCCCTCTTGTGTTGAGATCGAGTTTGAACCATAAAATGAAGATCAATTTTCAAGAATGTAAGAGATGAACCTCTAATCCTTTAGATCGGTCTAAACCTTAGGTTCAAAGAAGCAAAGAACTAGGATAATTGAAGGATCAAAGCGATAATGAGGATGCGATAAATGGAAGATGAGTGATATGGATGAATGGAACTCTTAAAGAAAACTTTGAAAGAAATGCTAAACGTTTTAGGACTTTAATTGATCGTGATTGGATTGATAGCTTGACTAGATGTGTTAAGTCAAACAAAATGTGATAAATGTAATCGTAAAGCTCTAGGAAGTTGTGTTATCCAAGAGTGAACTCCTACAAGATGGTAGTTGACTAAGTGTGTCAAGTCAAACGAGGTGATGATTTGATAATTTGGCTAGGTGTGTTAAGCCAAACAAGATGAACTCGTAAACCCTAGGAAGTTGTACTATCCAAGAGAGAACTCGTGTATAGGATGATGGTTTGACTAGTTGTGTTAAGTCAAACAAAGTGATTTTATTTCACCTAAGAGTTTAGCATAAAAGATGTTTACAAAGTTTCTAAGAGTTGTTGGTGAGATGGAAATTTGATTGATTTTGATGTTTGAAGATGGATGAAAGTGATTGGATTTGATCCTAGATTTGACCTAGAATAACACTTCTGCTTACAAAACCTCGGTATTGAAGAACACGCTATATTTCCTATGAGAGGAAAGTAAACCTTTCAAACAATTCAGGATCTCAAGACGCTCCTCACTAGCTTTCACACTAAGCTTTTTGAACTTCGATTTTGGGATTTTGATCATGTTAGAAAACACATGTGTAATCAAATTTGTCTTTTATCTTGGTTAAATGAGGTTCTTTTTATCCAAGACACTTTCTTGCTTAGGTTTTCAAACTATATGTCTAATGTCCCATTCTCTTTCTCATTCCACAAGGTCCTTTATGCGAAAATCGAGGAAAATAGGGAAAAAGTTCCTTATGTTTATCCTTATTGGAAACAAATGATGGTAGAATTTGCACACTTAGAAACCTCTAGGAATGTGATTCCTAGGGAAAGCAAGAGTGGGCAAGTTCGTCAATAGGTATTTGTTCCCCACAAGGTGTTTGAAATTTCAAGGTTTTTGTGTATGTTTGTTTTCCAAATGTTTTCAAGATCAAGCAATGTGTTTTTGATTCCAAGCATTTTTTACAACCCTAGGATGATGAGACAATACCTTGTTGGGTTCCCACTTGGATAAATCTAGTTGCGCATATCTTGTGCGAATGGCTAAATGCTTGACCACACTAGCTCCCCTCCATGACACTCACTTATTCGGGTCAGCCAAGCATTAGTACCCATGAATCTCCCATGGCATACTTTCCATTTCCACAACAAGACCGCATGTTATGTGGGGCGGCTTCAAAGGACATGACCTTTTGCACCAACAAGATAGATAAGGTTTTGGCCAATTTCTAAACAAGGGGTTCTAATTCAGGCATTCCATTCATGGGGGATTATCCAACGTCGGTGAGAGTCCATTGCTGTCCATCTCGTCAGAATAATCCTCGTGATATTGGCCTTTGTTCCAATATCCACACTTATATCCCGGGTGGAAGTCACTTGGCTTTAGCATGTTCTTGGTTGGGTCATTCCCTTGGGTGATTACTTTTTCCCACAAGGCAGGCCCTCTAAGATAAACAATAGCGAGCTAACATATCCCGTCGTTCACACAACCCTCATTGAAAAACAAAGGGGAGAACCTCTGCAATATATCGTGCTCACACTCGCATGTTTTGTTCAATTTTAAAATGCCCAAATTGAAGTGTGGAGGCAATATTTTATGCAACTTAGGGTCATCAAAAAGACTTTTGATTCTCAAGATCGCCGTGAAGCACGAGAGAAGCGCATATGCCCTTTTAAATGACACTACTTTGCAAAAAAGTTTACAAAACACAAAGTACACATGTTCAATTTTAAATTCCTCAAAGCAATGATGAGTTCGTTTTAAAAGCACCAATTGAAATGTGAAGTTTTCCTTGTCCAATTTTAACCCAAATTGAAATTCTAGTAAGTGTCTAAGGTTCAATTTTAACCAACCTTGAAAAGATCAAGTCAATGATTGATTTTAAGTCCAAATCGAAATGTGAGTATGTTAAAAACAGAAAAAAAGGGTAGTGAATTGAAGCTCTAAGACAAGCATTAAAAAATGCTTTGTGATTTTCAAGTTTAGTGCTCAATTTTCTAACTCCAATATCACCTTGCTTTTACCTAATTCCAATGTTTTGCTCCAATGCCAACCTTGATGTCAATCTTAACCTTTTTCCTGCAAACATCACAAATAAGAGTTAAGTATGTCAGATGATAACTCAACCATTTGAGGAAACATAAAATCAACAAGTCATACAAGTCTTTTAAATCAACAATAAATGTCAATAAACTTTCAATCTGTACCTTCTTTCATATCCATGCCGTAAATGATGGTTAACATTAAAATATTTACCCTTTTGATCTAGATGTATGATCCCAAAATAAAAAATTAAAACAATGGTTTCCCATAATCAGATACAACATTTGGTGATCAATACAGTCAGATAAGTAAAGATAGTGCATTAAATTGTGCCTATGAATGTTTCACGCTTTATAGAGAAAAAGAAATAGTCTAGTATTAACTTTTCTAATGGCATTCAAAGGTAACAAAATGCATTAACAAAAAAAAAACTTCTATTGAATACTGTCAACATTAAAAGTCATCATTGCCATTAAAATCTCAATGAGACATGATTCTTTTAAAGCTAAATGCTATTGGCAGGTGTAAATTTGTATTATGTGACCGTTAACCAGTATTTGTCCCTGTGCTAAAGAAACAAAGAATAGAACAATTTTGTCAGATGTTATAGATGAAAATTCTGTGGCCAACATGTATGCAAAATGGGGAAGCATAGAGGAAATTTATCAAACACAAAGCCATATATCATAACTTAGCCTGCGGCCCTCTAGTTGTTCCAAAGTGGAAGCACAGAAATGGTACGTGAACTGTTTGAAAAATGTATGTAACATGCTGCAACACAGACAAAGTGCATGAACTGTTTGACACTAATAAATGTTAGTCCAATAGACCGGTGTAAAAATAAAATGAATAATTGCTTCAAATCTTAAGAGTTAATTCAATGGGCAGGTGTAAAGCCGAATTTTAATAGCTTTTGCTAGTTCACTTTCACTCATGACTGTGGGGCGGGGCTCAAGATAATGCAAGTGGCAGGTGCGCAATAACTGAAGGTTAGAATAGCTGAACCGTATCCATGAGCACACTTATCTGCAAGCTTTAAACACATTATTCTGCAAACTCTTTTCTTTGTCTATGCTATGCAATGTCCCATGTATTGCATTAAAGAATTCTTTCTTCGAATTGAGTGCATGGCGTGTATATTTTTTTTTTATAAAACAAATCTCTAGTGATCTATGTGTGGCAGCATAGAAAAGACACATGAACCAATTGACAGAAAGACTCAAAGAGATGTCTCCTGCAAATAATAAATAACAAGTGATTAATAGCGCAAAGATATTCAGTGTTGGTGGATGTTTGTAGGATATTCTAGTGCCATTTGTAGGATGGTGAAATCTTACACATTGATTGTATAGATTCAGCCATCCTCATAGAATAATATGACTCATTCCTTCAAACAATTGATAAAACCAACTCAAGCATGCAAAGAAGAAATGAAATACAACCTATTCTATGGTGGATTGGTGCCCTCCATGAAAATGTGAGAGAGCCCTTTCCCAATCCCTTTCTAAGCCAAATGAGATAGACAATGAGTTGCTATGAGCTCAAGTTGCCTATAGTTTAGATGCCTTCAAAGTGTGGCTGTTGTAGAAATGAGAGAAAATTCCTTGCATTTATAGGAGAAGCTGAGAGAATAGAGGCCAAGATTAGGCAATGTGGGACTAAATCCCATCCAATAGGATAGAGACACTTGTCATAATGGGATTGGCCAAAGCTTGTGCAAGTTTTGGTCAATGTGCCCATTCAAATTTGAATTTTGGATGAAGTTACATGTTTAAGGGGGATGAAAGGTGCAATAAATGCCATGTTTGACTTGTGCAAATAGCATTTAAAACCTTGTTGGAAGGGACAAGTCCCTTTTGGGGGGAAGATTCAAATTGGAAGAATATTCCATTTTGATTCCATTTTGAATGTAATTAGAGGAAATAATAAATCAAATAAATGATTTATTGGTGCAAGTGGGTGGGTTAGTTAAGAGTTTGGATTTGACTCTAGTTGAGTCAAAAGCTAGAGAATGATAATCATGATTAGAAGTTAATTAATGTAGATTAATTAACTTGGATGATATTAAGAGGTGACATTTGATAAATCAAATGAGAAGAACTTTAAGGATTTGATTAAATAATTTAATTTATTTAATGAACCTTAGGAAATTAATCAATAAATTGTCTTAATTGATTAATAGGAGAATTCGATGCATGATGTTAGTTTTGCATGTCTACAATAATTAATCTTTTCTTTTCAATTTGTGCAATTTTATAATTTGTAACTCCACTATTACTCCTATAAATATTGAAGTTGTTTAGAATTAATCAATAAATATTCAAGACAAACCACATGAAGGACAAGAATGATCAATGCTAGGGCTAACCAATTAACAAGTATACATGTGAATAAGGGAAGCACAAGTACTCAAATACACGTAAGCCTTGAAGTATACACACAAATACATAGTATACGTAAATTAATACAAATTATATGCATGAATATAAGGTATAGAATGAAAACACGTAAGTCACAAAGTATACATTGAAATACATGTAAGTCACAAAGTATGCATGTAATTTGTAAACTATACACTTGAATACACATAACTCATATCTATTGAATTGTGGATTTATAATGCAAATATGGACACCATCGATAAAAAATATTTTTATTAACCAAATAGCCATTTAGGTATACATCAATATATGTCGATATAAGTATAAAATATATACAAAATAGCCATATAGGCTTACAAGAATACCATATAGACATACAATGTGAAATATATCTAAAATAAAATATGTACGAAAATTCCCTATAGGCATACAAAAAAGGGCTCTAGAATCAAAAGTCATTGCTCTCCATACCCTCGAAACAAATTCTTGCCCTTTGCGTGTTGACCGAATGGCGATAAATTTGTCACTTATTTTTTATGAGGTCAAGGAGTGCTCCTGCTCCTCCTCCTAAGGTTTAGTTCTTGGTTAAGTTGTATTTGTTACAATAACAATTAAAGACATTAATATATAGAAATTACATTATAAAAAATGGTAGATTTAAAAAATAATCACTTATTGCCACTAGACGATCACTCTCTTTGAGGGAAAGGTTCACGTGCCCATGATGAGGCATGGTAAAGCCCTATAAAAAACCATCCAAAGAGAAATTAAACTACAGAACAATAATGGTTTGATTTTTCACTAACTAACAACTATAACAACAATTATAAATTGAAATTTAGTAATCTGCCTCATACCTTCGTAAAGGGAATTGAGGAGTCTATAGAAGATGAAAGAACAAGCTCCATTTCCATATGAAAATTTGGAGGTGTATCCACTTCCAACATTTGAAAATAAGACAACAAATTATTCGATCACGAAAACTACTATATTGATGCACATCATGGCTTTTAATGTATGAGATAATGAACAAAATTTTGAGTACTTATTAAACTATATAATTTTTACTATCATGCTTATAATTTTCCCTATCCATAGCTTGTTCAAAAGCACATGTTTTTAGGATTTTATCCATAGTAGCATGGCGGTGAACCATTTGATAAAATGCTTTGGTAGAAATGTACGATAATTTTGGTAGGATAAAAAATGTAGTGAATTGTTTGAAAAAATGCCTCTAAGAAATGGGGTCTCATGGTGATGGAATGCCATTAAAAACAAATGTTTCATGGCATCCCATCACCATGAGACCACATATTTTCAAGGTATATTTTCAAATGAATCACTACCTTGACTATGATATTTCTTACTATTATGCTTTGATTAATTTTTTCCAAGCATCCATAGTTTGTTGGAAAGAACCTATTTTAGGATTTTAGCCATAGCAACAAGGAAGTGAGTATTTTGATACAATTATTTGGTATACATGTATGAAAAATGTGGTAGCATAGAAAAGGCAGTGAGTTGTTTGAAAAAATGCCTCAAAGAAATGTGGTCTCATGGTGATGGAATGGCATTGCATCACCATGAGACCGCATTTCTTTGATGCATTTTTTCAAGCTACTCAATTCCTTGGCTATGCTATTGCTTACTATTATGCTTTGATAGATTTTTTCCAAGCATCCATAGTTTGTTGGAAAGCACCTTTTTTAGGCTTTTACCATAGCAGCAAGGAAGTTCAAGTAGTTTAATAAAATGCTTTGGTAGACATGTATGGAAAATGTGGTAGCATAGAAAATGCAATGAGCTATTTGAAAAAATACCTCAAACAAATGTGGTCTCATAGTGATGGAATAGATTTCCATCACCATAAGACCACATTTCTTTGATGATTTTTTTCAAAATACTCACTGCCTTGTCTATGTTATTGCTTACTATTATGCTTTGATATATATTTTTCAAGCATCCATAGTTTGTTGAAAGCACCTAATTTAGGATTTTAGTGATAGCAGCAAGGAAGTGAGTAGATTGATTAAATTCTTTGGTAGACATGTATGAAAAATGTGGTAGCATAGAAAAGGTGGTGAGTTGTTTGAAAAAATGCCTCAAGGAAATGAGGTCTCATGGTGATGGAATGGAATTCCATTACCATGAGACCACATTTCTTCGAGGCATTCTTTCAAACTACTCACTACCTTGTCTATGCTATTGCTTACTATTATGCTTTGATAGATTTTTTCCAAGCATCCATAGTTTGTTTGGTTAAGGCTTTTAGCCATAGTAGCAAGGAAATGAATTGTTTGATAAAATGATTTGGTAGACATGTATGGAAAATGTGGTAGCATAGAAAAGGTGGTGAGGTTTTTGAAAACATGCCTCTAAGAAATGTGGTCTCATGGTGATGGAATGGCATTCCATCGCCATGAGACCACATTTTTTTAAGGAATTTTTTCAAACTACTCACTGCCTTGTCTATGCTTACTATTATTCTTTGATAGATTTTTTTTCCAAGAATCCATAGTTTGTTGCAAAGCACCTTTTTTTAGGATTTTTGCCATAGCATCAAGGAAGTGAACTATTTGATAAAATTATTTGGTAGACATGCATGGAAAATGTGGTAGCATAGAAAAGGTGGTGAGTTGTTTGAAATTTTACCTCAAAGAAATTGGGTCACATGGTGATGTCTTGGACATCACCATGAGACCACATTTCTTTGAGGCATTTTTATAAACAACTCATTGCTTTGTCTATGCTATTGCTTACTAAATTATTCTTTCATATATTTCTTCCAAGCATCCATAGCATAGACAAGGCAATGAACTGTTTGAAAAGATGCCTCAATAAAAAGTGGTCTCATGGAATTCCATGACAAGCAAATGCAATTGTTAGATGCTCCTAGTTATTTCTTATGCTATGTGAATTAATTACATCACTACTTATGTTGACTTTCTAAACAACTATATTGTAGTCAAAAAAATTTCATCTATCAACATCTAGATATTAGTTATGGAATGTGAAGTAATTCTTTTAGTTTGAAAGATGTGCAATGAAATGTAATCAACGATATAAATATAAACTACACAAATCTATTAAGTACAATTCATTAGTTAAACTCTTTATTCTATTGTACCTGCATGTAGGTTTGTCTAACTCGACTAGCACTACGAGGTGTTCCCACAAAACCTCCAATATTAGCCTATTCAACATCCAAAATCAGATATTAAAATACCATTCATATAACAATGCTATTAACATGTAATAAATTTATAATTTAACTTACTAGTTACATACCTCAACATTAGATGTAGTGGAGTAATAAGTAGGTGTAGGGTCAATGTATCCAGTATCAACACTTTGACCCTGAAATTTTATTCAAATCATAAAACTAAATTAGCTAATCTTGCATTTAAAAATTAAAATTTAATAAATTAAATTCAATTAACATGCTAGTATTAACCTAAGTATCAATGCCATAAGCCTCATTCAAAATGTCAAATTCCCTCACCATCTCCATATCTGTAGATGTATCATGTGCAATAGTTTCCTAAGTGTCAGTGGGCTCATATGAACAAGTCGTCCTACAAGACTAACACAAATGGGGTGGAAGCCCATGACTCGAAGACTCCCTTGGATGGTGTTGTACTATATGACTGGTATGTTGGATGAAACTCTGTTTCAAAGAGGTGATAGCCTGCAAAATTTCTACCTCGTCACACTCCTTTGTGATAGAAGGGATAATAATGTGCTCATGATGCAGCCTAGCGAGAGTTCATCTCACTTGCCACCTAGGATCCTGTCGTGCACCAAGTCTATCTTGAGCCGACCCCCACCTCTCCCCTAGAAGTTCATCATATCAAAATAATTCTGGATTTTGTTCAGGATGAACTCACAATATAGTTTCCTCAGGAAATATTGTGGGACTTCGCAATTGTTGCATGGTGGGTAATCAAAAACCATGTACCACCTATCTCAAAAAGGTTCCCGATCCCTTGGTTGTCACACCAATGGATAGGAAATCTCTTTGCATTGAGGTCAAGATTTTGATTTGTGCTAGGGTCGGTGAATAAAGAGCACAAATCTAATTTTGTAATTTTTTGATCTTTTACATCTTTATATGATAATTTATCCTTGTAAAAATTCTTAGTCACTTCCCTCCTATCTTGCCAACCACATAATTGTTTTTTCATTGCATTTGCATGCTTTAGAAATTCTTTAAGTGAATTTGCAAGTGTTCTTCTCTCCATGGTTGAACCTGTTGGATCATTCAATCTCGTTATTAACTCCTCAATTTGTTTTTTATTGTTTTCAATTACCCCCATTAAATTTTTCCAAGTGCTAGGAAGATTTTGAGGGATTGGTGGAGGAGATTGTTGTTGTGGTTTTTGAACTTGACGATTTTATTCATGTTTTTTTTACTCTAGTTGTTGAGGATTTTCAAGAGGGTTTTGAAGAGGGTTTCCAGGATCATTAATATTTCCTAGAAATTCAACAAATGAATATCAAAAACAACCTAAAACTAACAAATTCACAACAAAAAACAAACAATCCTTACCTATTCAACCTCCTCATGGATGTGGCAACATCCCAACGATGAAATAGAAACAAATTGAAAAAAAAATTGCATGATTGTCTCCTCCCACAATGCGAGCATGCAAGAGATTTTTTTTTTTGCCACGGGCAGCAAAAAAAAGTAGTCAACATACACATGAATTTGATTTGTTTTTTTTCTTATTATAGCTCATAACACGAGCACATTATTCTGCACTCGTGTTATAACATGACTGCATAATAGGCTCGATGTGGATAAGATTTAGACTTGGCAC
Source organism: Sequoiadendron giganteum (assembly GCA_007115665.2). NCBI lineage: Eukaryota > Viridiplantae > Streptophyta > Pinopsida > Cupressales > Cupressaceae > Sequoiadendron > Sequoiadendron giganteum. Next base: position 542,444,074 of record CM021106.1, on the reverse strand, counting down.
ACCAAGAAATAATGTGAGTGTGTTATAACGAAGTCATGTTATAACACGATCACATTATAATGCACTCGCATTATAGCCTATCAAAACGTTTTTTAAAATTTTGGCCACAATTTGGCCCCCCATCTTTTTGCAGTCACCCCTAATAAGAACATAAAGGGTTTAGGATATCAAGACCCCTCTCACAAAATAAGTGCTCCTAAAGAATACTTAAGGCTTTGTAGTGATGGTACATTGATCTTATATTCTCCTTCCAATATGAACGCCCTTCTTCCTAAAGAAGAACCAATGATTCATACAAATGACAATAATGATAGGATCACCTTAGATCCTCCTCAACCTCCAACTTGAGAATTTGGTGAATCTAGCAAGTGCAAGAGGCCCTACAAGCTACAAAAGCTAAAGTTCCCTTGTTCACTGCCTGAAAGTGAAAGGAAACTACAACTGCTTCTAAACAAAGAACTAATAACATTACCACCAATGAAAGACAGACTAATACTATATCCTAAAGATGCAAAAGTTCCACATTTTTGATACCATAGAAATTTTGGACATAGTAATGATGAGTGTCGTGCATTCAAGTTAGTATTGAACAAATTTCACTTTGATGGCAATGATTCCATCAAGTGATTGCATAACATATCCTTTTCCAACTCTTGTCATGTAATAGTTGTAGAACATTTTATTCACACTATCACATGATCTTTCCCATCACTTACCTTGGCTCATTCTTGTCTCGCACTCAGTGGGGGAAAAAATTAAACAACCTTGTCCTAGTAATGCATTTGTCGTTGTACCTTAGGTTTGTTGTTTGCCTTCCGCTTATACATAATTAAATTGGGAGGCAGACAACCTGCTTTAGGTTGAATCACCTGTGCCTTACTAGTCTTTTGCATTATTTCATTTTCATTTTCTTTTGTGTGATTGCATGTGCATGATGCAATCCCCCATGATTTTTTTTGGATATATCTCTCTCTTTGTGACATTCCACTATTTGTACCTTCCTTCTTTTCTATGTCGTCAATTTTTTACTTTTCACTCTTTATCTTTTTCATTTGTCTTTTTTTCTCCTTTTGGGGATGACGAAAGGCATCGAGACATTCATGTCTCTTCCATGTTGAACCAAAATATTTTTTGTTCCTTTATATTTTATTTTTCTTGTGTTTTCCTTTTGGGGATGATGCAAGGCTTCGATCTGCATTCACGTCTCTTCCATGTTGATTCAAAAGTTTATTCATTCCTTTATCTTTTCTTTGTCTTTTGTTTTCCTTTTCAGGATGATGCAAGGTGTCGATACATTCATGTCTCTTCCATGTTGAACCAAAATATTTTATGTCCCTTTATCTTTTCTAAATGTCTTGTGTTTTCCTTTTGGGATGACACAAGGCATCGAGACATTCACGTCTCTTCCATGTTGACCCAAAAGGTTTTTCTTTATTTTTTCTCTTTTTGTGTCATTCTTATAGTTCTATGTGTATTTGGGGAATGATGATAGTTCTAATCTCTCTTAAAAACATTGCAACAAGAAAATATTGACCCCAAATCGATAGATCCCTTATGTGTTTAGTATTTTGACTTTGGGGGCAACCCCTCTCTTTTCTTTTTATTTTACATGACACGGATTTACTTGGAAACATATGACTTGGCATTTATGGATTTCCAAGTTGGATCTCATGTCATTCTTTGTTAGAATTTATCATTTTCTACTTAAAATTAATTGTTCACATCATGGTGTTTAGCAATTTATTTAAAGTGGGGGCATACAATGGCAGTATTCTTTTTGCATTTTTTATTTTCATGGTTCATGGTGCAATATTTTTATTTCATACGATGTGTTTGTCATTGTGTGGATGACATATGGTGTAATGTCCCTCAAGATAATGATTTATCTTAGCATACTAAATTCCTCTTAATGGCTTGATGCGACTCACTACATCCCCTAAGTTGTGAATCTTCTATTCTTTGATTGGTCCTCTCTTGGAGACATTAGGCACAATGTTCCCTAAGTTAAGACCTTGCATAACACAACTTACATGCTTGTAGATCCAATTTTTTTGTTCATAAGATCCAAGCATATGAAGTTTCACTTGTCTCATTAAGCTCGAAAACCATTTTGTGGTGCCTTATCAAAGTTATCAGGGGGTATAATTTTGGTATGGTTTGAGCGGGTAGCTCGATCGAGGTATGACTTTCCCCATAGCCACTCACGTGTGTGTGTGAGTACATACCAACCATGAGTGTATGTTTCTCACCTTCTTGGACTTCTCACCCAATAGAAAACTAAGAGTTTCGTTGCCTCAAAGTGAGCATGCATTTTTTGGACAAACAACCTAGATTTGATCCACATCACGATGGACAAATAGCCGAAGCTTGATCTGACTCTTTTATTTTTTTATCTTTTATCTTTTTCATCTTTGACAGTGTATGATTTTGCTTTGTTGTTTCTCTTATATCATTTTCATGTGTGTTATTTTTTGCCTATGTTGTTTTGCTATGGGATCTTGATCCTAGGAGCTTGATCACCCCTCTTGATCATTGCCATCCTATCTTACCAAAATTGGTACACTTGGACCCCTCTTGATACATATTTATCTACTTTAGTGTGAGTTTGAAGCAAGTTCATCCTCTCACTAAAGTGGAGGCTAAACGGAGCAATGGAAAAAGTATCCCTTCTACTTTTCCTTGCTTGTTTGGACCCTCCTTGTGAATGAGGCTTAATGTTGCCTTCATTTAGTGTTATAATGTGGTTGACACATTCACATTAGGTCTTGGGCCCTTTTGAGCTAATGAATTTAAATTATACCTTGAGAAAGTGTGGTGAAGTGTTGCAACACACTTTTACATTTTTCTAGGGTTTTATTAAGTAACTAAACCTAATAAACCTCTTTTTAATCAAAATAAACCATAATCTTTACTTATTTTAAGTGTTGTAAAGTGTTGTAACACACTTTCACACTTTTCTAGGGTTTTCATTAATAATTGGGCTTTCTTATGCTTTAATTGGCCCTATTTTGCATCTACAAGCCTCATTTAATGCATCTTTTCAAGGATAATCCCAACACCAACCATTAGCTAATCATAGTTCAGGTGTTTTAGGCTTGATTGGCCTAGATTTAGTGATTTGGGACTCATTCAACACCTTGGGTGAATGAGTTCCACCTAGATCTTTTGGCCCCAAATATGATTTCACACATTTCTATCCATTTTTAAATTTGGTCCCAAAAATTAGGCCTGGTGGGACTCATTCACCACCTTGGGCGAATGAGTCTCATGTGGCCCAAAATAAAAAATTAATTCAAATTTATGGTATAATTCTATTCTCCTAGACTTGATGTTGGCTTGTAGTGTTGTAATTTCAGGAATTCTTGCAAAATTGAGTATAAATACAAGGTTCTTTCACTCATTTTCACCCCAAGCATTGAAGTATTGATCCTTATAGAACGTTTGAGTTCACAAAAGCATTCAATAATTCACAAGAGAGTTCAAGGGTAGATTATCAAGCATTTTAGATATTTTTTCAAGTATCAATCATCATGTCAAAGATTTCATGCATCATGTTTTTTTTTTAGCTAACAATTGTGATGTCGGGTTTATGATTCAAACAAGCATTACATTCAAGATCTATCTCCTTCAAGAAAGAGTCAAGATCTACATCCATTGGATCCATCTCATACATGTTTGTAGCCTCTTATTGCTAGGGTTTGGTGAGTTGAAACATCTTATTTTATTCATTCATCATTCTTCGTCCATATTTTATTTTATTTCAAGGTTTGACTACCAATAAGGGGTTTGACCATGGCAAACCCCTATTCACTAAACCAACAAAATTTTTTCCTCTCCTGTGTGTGATTTGGAAGTCTAGGTTGTAGATTTCCTGGAGAGCAATATTGGAGAAAAATTGTCAAGTCATTTGTAAAATTGTCATCAAGCATTGAAGAACATTGGAGAAGACCTACAGGTAGCAAATCAGAGACTTAGATCCGAAAACCAATTAGGAAGGATAGAGTAGGAAAAGAAGAGTAGGATCAACCTTTGAAGCTTCAGAAAAGACTAACTAGACTACTTCATCAATTTTGGTGAATGAGTCCTAGTTCTAGTCAAATTTCATATTTTTATAGATTCAGATACCCATTTGGCAGATTCTTGTTCTCGCACAAAAACCCAGTTTTTGGATTGATTCAATAAACTAGGCGAATGAGTCCCAGTCAATAATAAGAATTGAATTTCCAACATTTCAGACCTCCTTCCAGCCATCTCTATATTTCCAGGTGCACATCTTCCTTTATGTTCCTTTCTATTTCATTTCATTCACTTTTCTAGGTCATTTAGTGTTACTTTTCATTCAATTAGGGTTTAGTGGTTAATCTTGCATTTCATTATATTTTCCAAGTCTAAACTTGGTGGTGAACGGTCCCTTAGTAGTTTAGGTTTAGTCCCTAGGACAACCCTATTACAAGATCTCTTTCCCTTTTGCATTGATATCTTTAGGGTTACCCTTGAATGGAATAGTTGAAAGTGGGTGTGCTCTATGTCCTAAGCCATACGATAGCACTTCATACCCACAATTTTCATTTGTTCCAACTAGTTAGTGACTTAAGTCTTTCTCCAAAGTAAATTCCATCATTTAAATCAACTCCAAACTATCAATAGACTTCACATTTGTTTTTATAGACCCATGCAATTTTTAATGTATTTGTTTGTTAACCAATAATCATGGGTCCTTAAAATTTTATGTTTTTTATCACAATGAAAAGCTAGCTAGTAACCTATTAGTTGGTCCTTAGGCATTATCTTTGTTGTTTTTTTTGGTCCCCATAGATAGATTATTTTCCTCATTTCTATAGAGTTAGCTAGCTAATTATGTATCACATGTACATTCATCTCAATATAATGGTTGAGTAATCACCCTATATTTTTTTCTCTACCAATGACCCAATATTTAACAAAGTATTATGGGTACAACATAAAAAAATTAAAATTATTTCAAACTCTTGAAATAGTAAGAAAATGAATAAGTTAGTATTAGTTCAATTTAAAAAAGCATTAGACATAATATTATCGAAAGCTACTAGTTTCAATTTCTTTTGGGTGAGATTATCTTTATAAATAATGTAAAGTTGTCTAGTGTGTTGGTAGATTTCAAGCGGATTTAAATTCATATTTTTTAATTTAAAAAAAATACACATAAGGAGATAGGCCTTTGTTAGCCACAATTGAGGGCAAAGACCAATGACTAAGCCTATTGACCATGGTAATGCCAATGAAGGGTCAATCACCAACTAACATCCATGTGTGGCTATATTGTCATGCTAGTTGTTGTGCCCTTGTGTTGTCAACAAAGTACCAAGGGACACATGGGTTTGTAGACCTTATATCACCCCTTAAAAATTTATATTTCATAAATTTTTAATTGTAGAAATGAAAAAAGTATCCCTCTACTTTTCCTTGCTTGTTTGGGCCCTCCTTGTTGCCTTGATTTAGTGTTGTTATGTGTTTAACACATTCACAAATTAGGTCTTGGGCCCTTGTGAGCTAAATGAACTCAATTTTACCTTAATTAAGGTGTTGTAAAGTGGTGTACCACACTTTCAAAATTTTCTAGGGTTTTCATAAATAATTGGGCTTCTTTGTGCATTATTTGGCCTTAATTAATGCATCTTTTCGAGGATAATCCTAAAATAAAGAACCATCCAATCATAATTCAGGTGTTTTTAGGTTGTGTGGCCTAGATTTACTGATCTAGGACTCTTACACCACCTTGGGTGTATGGGTCCCACCTAGGATTTTGGGCCTCAATTTGGATTTTACATCATTCTAAGCATTTTAAAAAATCTGTCCCATAGTTGAGCCTAATGGGACTCATATTACACTTCTGGTGTATGAGTCCCATGTGGCCCAAAATCAAAATTAATTCAAATTCTTGACAAGATTTTATTCTCCTAGATCTGATGTCAGCTTGTAGTGTTGCAATTTTGGGAAATTTGGCATAAAAATATAAATACAATATTATTTCACTCATTTTCATCCAAGACTTTCATGAGAGAATTACTAATAGAAAATTCAAGTTCATAAGAGCATTCAGGTGTTTACAAAAGCATTCAAAAGCATTCAAGGCTTGATTATCAAGTGTTTTGGAGCATTATTCAAGTATCGAGCATCATGTCAAAGTCATCATGCATCATGCTTGTTTTTGAGATAAAAATTGTGATGTAGGGTTTTATGATTCAAGCAAGCATTCAAGTCAAGATCTATCACATTCAAGCAAGAGTCAAAATCTACATCCATTGGAGCCACTTCATACATGTTTGTAGCACTTTATTGCTAGGGTTTGGTGAGTTGCAACATTATATTTTGTTCATTCAACATTCCTTCATCTTATTTCATTTCATTTCAAGGTTTGATTACCAAAATAGGGTTTGACTAAGGCAAAACCCTTTCCACTAACAAAATAACATGTATCCCTCTCTTTTTTGTGTGTTTTACAGATCTAGGTTAAAGACATATTGAAGAGCAATTTTGGAGAAAGTTTTCAAAGTCATCATCTTGCATTGGAGATCATTGGAAGACATCTACAGGTTGCAAATCTAAGATTCAGATGTGGAAATCAAGTGGAAAGGACAAATCATACATTGAAGAGCAAAATCAGACTTTGAACTTCCAAAAAACCCTAACTGGAATGATACGCCATTTTTGGCGTAGGAGTCCCAATTGGTGGCACCTTCAAATATTGCAAATTTGAAGTTCCCATATTGAAAATTTTGGCTTTGCACACGTAGAAATGCCCGTGAAAAATCTGCCTAAGTGATCTACTTTGGAGGGTCATAAATCAAAGCCAATTGATTTTCATGCCAAATCCTTTTGTGGGCATACTCATGTGACATATTCGAACATGCCTCTCAGCTTTTAGCTTCCCATGATGAGTTTTGGCAGGGTTTTGAAATGCAAATCTAGAGGGTTTTGGGATTGTTTTGTTGATTGTGAGTTTTCAGTTTTGCGAAGTGGCCTCTTGATCGAGCTGATGTTTCATAGTTGGATGATTGTTATGATGAAAGGATCGTTGCCCTACATTCTGATCACATTCATATGCTCTTTGGTCCAGTTTTAGAGCCTCAGGATCTGATTTTTTATTTCTTTTGAGATAAAAAGCACATGCAGTTTGTTTTGCTTTTACATCTACATTTTTGGAACTTTTCAAGGTGGTCAATTTTGACCCCTAATATCTCATGAAGAATGTTGATTGAGTAAAAGCCCTATTTCACACATACTCAATGGTCCTAAATGATCTGGGGTGTCCAGTGGTAGCTTCCTAGGAGGTGATTTGATATTTTTCAAGGAGGTGACTTTGTGAGCTCTAATTGGTTTTTGAGAGGTGTAAATGTAGAAAAGTCTGATTGAGACACTTTGGATGTTAATATATTGCACCTAAAGATGAATTTCTCCAAGTTTTTTGTTGCACTAAATTTTTGGTTCAAATTTCTACATGCATGCTCAATTTTAGGCTCACAGGATGAGTTTTGACAAGTTATTTAATTGATTTATGATTGCGACAAGGCCAAAATTGGTGTTCTAAAAAGTTTCAAATTTGGAAATTATAATGGAAACCCATTTTTCATTTTGGTATAAAAAATCTCCACTTACATTCTCATCAAAATTGGAGACGATATGATGCATTATTTTAATGCATCTTAGTCGCAACAAAGGCATCTGGTAGGCCAGTTTACAAAGGAGGTCCTAGAAATCTCTTTGTGATGCAAGTTTTGAGGAAATGGGTTTTCTCTAAATAATTTATAATATCCCTATGCAAATTTTTGTGGCTCCAAGTATCCCAAGTGGAATTAAAATTTGCAAAGTTCCTAAAGTTTTAAAAACATAATATTTAAAATGCTTTGCATATTTTAAATATTATAAAAGTGAATTTTCATATTTAAAGGGAAGGAATTAGGAGAGATTAAATATTAAAAAGTTTTATAAATTTAAACTATATAAAAATGATTTTCTTGTGCATGACAATCTCTCCCGCTAGCTCGTGGAAGCTCTTGTTGAGGGCACCATAAACTCATGGGGATGCGGGGATTGGTGATAATGTTGGGAGGTAGTGTTTGGGGTAGATTTTGATCTGAAATTTCTATTGCAAGGAAGATTGAGATTTTTCCATCTCCATTGAGGCGTTTTGGAGGTCTTCTAGGCTGGATTCAAAATGATTTTTGTCTGATGAAAGCTACAATCACGTTTTTGAGCTTCCAGGCATCTTTTGGGGGTCAATTTGAGCTCAAATTGCTAATTCATGCTCTGAATTCACCCACTGATCATTCCTAGTGCCTAAGAGGTATTTTTATTCATGCTTGGGATGGATTTTGAGTGCCAACATTGCCAAAACGCCCCTGCATAAAGAAAAACGACCCAGTAATAATAACAATTAGAATTGGAAGCTACTCCAATGTATTCTCTATAGTTGGGTTCAGTCAAGATCTTGAGAGGGGGATAGGGTTGCAGTAAACATTTTATTACATGCCATTTTTAAACATAGGCAAGCTTTCCCCGCTAGCCCATGGGGGGAAGTGCTGATGAAAAAAACATCCAATAGGGGAGCGAGCAGGCTCCGCGTAGCCCTTCTCAACATTGTGAACTTTATAAAATTTATAGAGGAAATGCTTAAAGTTTAATCTTTTATTTTTTAGAAAGTGTTGTGCGCTCAAGTATTTAATTGCCTTCCATCCCATCGAGTTAATGTTGTGTGAGAAGAAAGGCAACAGGGGTGCGGGGAATGGCTTATGGTGGGCCTACAAAAACTTTGAAAGGAAATGTTTGAAGTGATTATTTTTTCTGGATGATATAGTTTGAAGGCCTTCATTTCACTTTTCTAAAATGAGATTTTAAATATAAGGTGAAATATAGTGCATGGGTAAGTTTTTTAATAGCCTGGTGAAATTTTTCAAGTGCCTTCCAATTCAAAATATTCTTTGTTATTGGGAATTAAAAGGTGCATGACGGGTAAATGATTTTTACACAGCCAAGTGGTGCAAAACAAAAAAAGCAAAGGTAAAGAGTTTTACATTTGAAAGAATAAATTTTAAATGTAAAGTGAAAAGTAAAGGGGCATGGTGAGAGTAAAAAATATTAAGGGCTTCCATTATAAAAGTTGGAGAACTTTATTTGTTGGGAAGTAAAGATAAAAAGTGTAGGAGGAAAAATATGGATAAGTAAGGGATTTCACGAGAGAGCAAAAACAAAACCAGTTTTCATGTAGCAAGGTAAAAAATGGAAGAGGAGGTGAAATCTTTTGTAAGAAAATATATTTTTCAACTGTACATAGAATAAAGAAGGATGATGACTCTTCAAGGCGGAGAATCTTTTTCTCTTGCAGGGCAAGCGATTGATGAAGCAGGAAAATAGATTGCAGATTGGAGCTTCTCTTCAAGTGGTGGGCAGTTACAAATCAAGGGAGTTGAAGATGCCAAGTGTCTTCCACAGATTGATTTTAGGGCTGCTTCTTCCTCTTCCTATTGTCTTCTTTACTCATTGTATAGGGTTCTGAACTTTTTGTTTAGGGGAAGGAAATAGAGAATGCTTAGATGGGAATTAGGGTTTTACTTACAGTAAATGAATGTACATATTTTTATAACAGTGTCAACTAGTTTGAGAAAATCAATGAAAATATTGCAAAAGCTATCTCCATTTTGTGTTCTCAAATTGCATATGGATTCAACATATCAAGTATATGTTGATTTGTCATTGCACTCTTTTTGTAGTTGTGTGATTTGTGTATGGGTTTCTTCAAGTTAAGAATTAATTTATGTATGCAAATTACTGTGGGTTTGAGGGAATCAAATAGATCTTTAAGGATGGTTATGTAGTAATATGAGAGGTTACAATTAATGTAATGAATTAATTGTTAGAGGGCCACTAATTTGAAGTAACTTGTTGTTTAAATTTTCATTCATGAACTTAGGTTTGACTCCATGCCTTAGGATTAGGCATTGATCTATGATATTACCCAAATCATTTTCAAAAACAATCTAAATCATTTAAATCTGTTACTTTGGTCCTTCTCTTTTCCTTTCATGTTTAAGTTATCATAGTTTCTTGTATCTTCATGTTATTTGAGAGAATATAGGGGCTAAGTGAGAGAATTTTACCTAGTAACCCTCTATGTGTTTAAGATGAAGATGTCTAAATTATGTGTTCTCAACAATGTTAAATATAAATGGGATTATGCTTGAACCTAGAAGGATATATAATACCCATCACTCATATACCTAAGAACTATCCACTTTTATAGGTCTGTAATTTGTTATTTGGCATAATTTTATCATACATTTAGGCCTATAATTAGGAACACCCTCTTGAGTCTTCTGGAGCTCAAAGTGCAGAAGACTTTCATAGCCTTGTTCATTGGCTTTTCTTGTCTTCAACTTGTTGATAGTGTATATTCATTGTCCTAAACATTGTATCCCCTAGTTTAGGCATTGTGTTTCTCCTTAGGGTTGAAGGTTGCAAGAAAAATAACCAACAAATTGGTGACTCTACTGGGGAGAAATTTGAATCTCCAGTCAAATAAAGACTGATATTTCATAGAGTCATATTATTTGCTAATCTGAACATTTGGTTCAAATATTGAAGGAAATCATACCTGGAGAAGGAAATTGTTGCAGTAAACCTAAAAGTTTGATGATCTGTGGTGCTCTGCTGGTGAAATGAACTCAAAAGGGGATTTATCTTTGAAATAGCTTCATACTGCTTGAAGTTCACTCCTCTATGAAGAGTGGTGAAAACTCTATCAAAAGAACCTGATGAAGATGTGAATAAAGTTTCAGATCTATAAATATTTCCAGTCAAGAAGAAGAATTTGCAATACCTACAACATATCCAGGTATGTTTCACTTTTTGGTTTTCAAGAAATTTGTGGGTAAAAATAATATTTTAAAGGACCTTAAAATAATTTGGCTCCCTATTGAGTGAAGAAGTACATGCTTGTTCTTGAAATATGCCCACTAAATAGATCTTAGGTGTAGATGCATTTATAATATTGAGTTTGTGTACTTTTGAGTTATAACTTACAACCTGTGTATTATGTTGAAGAAGTACATGCTTGTTCTTGAAATATGCCCACTAAATAGATATTAGGTGTAGATGCATTTATACATTGTGGTATTCTAAGGTCATGATGAAAGCCAAAAATAGGACAGTGAATGTTCAACTATAGAGTTGATATTTGAAAGTTTTTGAAAAGGAATGTCAAAATGCATTAATATATGCATCCTTGTATGGTTCCTAGTGCAACCATAATTTGTGATCAGCCCCAGCCAGGTTTTCAAAAAAAAAATAACACTAAAAGATATAGACCCATCAATTTCAGTGGCATTAATGGTTACCCAAATGTCATTCCATCTAAAATCAAAGATAAGATACCAAAATTTAATGGTGATAAGTTTGAATCAACAAGTAGACATCTGCAAGAGTTTGTTAATGTGATGGATGAATATGAGGTATATCACGAGGATGTGATCATGAGGCTCTTTTTTCAATCTCTAAAAGGAGATGCAAGAGATTGGTTTTCTTCTTTATCGAAATATTTTATATATTCTTGGGAGGAGTTTAAAGTAGTGTTCATGGAGCAATTTGGTGAAAGGGTTGATCCCATTTCAATGAGAGAAAAATTTATGAACATTAAGAAAGAAGAGGATGAGCTAGTCCCAACTTTCAATCTCAAATTTTCAAAGGTGATAAGCGATATTCCAGAAATTGTATGACCAAATTATGTAGTATGTTTGGTTATATACTTAAGTGCATTTAATAAAAAAATGAGTTATCTATTAAGAGATAAAGATTCTGCAACATTGCATCAAGCATATCAAATTTCCATGAATATTGAGAATAATTTGAAATATTCAATGATGAAAGGACATAAGGCTGTAAGTGTTGGTTATCCTAGCACACCTCATGCAAATTAAATTCATGGATTAGCCAATAGAAATGTTTGTCAATATGGTAATATTGAACTATTTTTTTCATTTCTCCATCATCACAACATGCAGATCATAGTGAACTCCAAGTTGAACATTAAAAAAAATTGAGCAAAATTGATCAAATGTCTTTTGTTTAAGAGTTATCTAACATGAAGAGGCATAAGCAAGAATCGCCCTATGATTTACTTTTGAGATTTTTGGATGGCTTGATGAAAGTCCCCAAAAATTTCAGACTTGAAGATTCAACATGTATTGATTTGTTTTGTGAAATTTATGATTCTGGGCTAAGTACCTTACCTAAGGAGTTGAAGCCTCATAGTTTTGACCATGTACTTGATTGGATAAAGATTGTTGAAGGAGTCCAACATAATTATGCACAAAATGTGATATCTCAAAATGAAGATAGCAGTTGTTCTATTGAGGAAAATTAGAACATGATACACAAAAATAAAAAGAGTATATCAAAAATGAAGATTCATGTTGTATGGATGAGGATATTGATTGTAATCAGATCACAAGCAACACGTATGAAGATGCTTACAACAATGATGAAGATGAAGATACATGGTATGATGACAAAATAGATATGCATGAAAGTTTTTCTTGTAATATCTTTGGTGAAGAGGAAGTAAAAGAGATGAAAGATGTCATTCCATGTCATGTTTTGGTCAGTCAAAATAATGCAAGTGATGCTGACATCTCATCAAAAATCAATGATCAAGATATTAAAGATAAAAATTTAAACACTCATTCTGAAAATTTTGAGCATAGTTTATCTAGTGATGAGTTTTCTTGTGATGAGGATCATAGTGACATCCAAACTAATTTCTTTTTTGAGGATTATGAATGCCCGTATAAGGATGACTTAGAGACATTTCATTCACAAGAAGGATGTAATGATAAGAATTCTCATGAAGTCACTTGTCCACAAGTGAATGAACAAATTGCATTTGATGCATGCCTGGAATATAATTCGAGTTTTCCATCAATGGAGCATGTTAATTATGTGAATGATGAAGAATTTGAGGATAAGAATGTGTGTGTTCAGTATGTTGATCCTGAACACAGTGCTAGAAATGATGAAGATGTTGATAAATGTGCTTATGGCCCTGCTTGTCATGATTGTTTATATGAGGTAGATATGGAGATGCCAACTATGCATGAAGATGATGATGATTTACTCATGGATAAAAGAAGGGTTTCATTATTGAATGATTAGAATGTACATCATGACAAGCACATGGATCTCGAGTCAACATTATTACCAATTGATAATGTGAAATAGTTTGATGAATTTTCAAATTGTATAATTGATTTTGCAAAAATTTTTGGTCTATGTGAAGAGTAGCCAAATGAAACAAACAATAGTGGATCTCATGTTTTTGATAGAGGAAAAAATAGATTTATAGGGACCCAAAACCATAGAGTTTACAAGAAAGATAAAAATAAATCATCAAAGTACCCAAAGAAAGGAAGGTTGCAAAACAGAAGAACAAAAAAAAGGATAGAAACCACCAACCAAGATCCAACAAAAAGCTAGCAACAAGAAAATCCAAAGCTAACCAAGAGACTTTAAAGTCTCAGCAACCTCAACTTGGAGGTTGCACATTTCCTGGGTCACCTTTCTCAGGTCTTGAATCTGTAGAGGCAAAGAATCCGCTTTTCTCTTCAAGTTGGCACTTGTCCTCTTCGATGGGCCAAAATCCTCCTACTTACTTTTATTCTTGTCAGCTTCCAGATCCACAATCAGTGACCCCTACTGGGTATTTTCCATTTTAGTCACCATAGCGCATAGGATTGTAGAATTATGTTTCACAACTCTATGGTTGTGCTCAATGATGGTTTCCATAGTATCCCTGATCTTGCCAATTTCCTTTTCCAGGTGCTTAACCTTGTTCTTGTTTTCCTTCTTAATCTTGTCTATGAGCTCAACTATTCTTTGAAAGAATTCACCCATCGCCATCTTCTCTTCCACAATCCATAAAACCTTAGCAGAATTTTGGGAAGTGCTTTAGCTTCCATCAGATCCAACTTTCTAATGACCACCCTATTTTTTAAATTGAGTTCCTTTATCTCATGAAAGACCCACTTCATGATTCTGAAATAGTCAACAACACCATTTCTGGCAATAGCCAGAATATCATCAAGAAATTCCCAATCTGGCTTGAAGTAGTGGTCTTCGGGATTGAGGTCACAGGGGAATTTGGGTCTGTTCTCTCTATCTGGTGGCAGGGTAAGAGGTAAAAGAGTCCTCAGTGGCTTTGGGAGTAGCAAATTTCTCATCCGAAGAATCCCCATAATAAGACACCAACTTGTTCACAAGGGGCTCCTTAATTTTGGCATTCTCCACCTGAGAAGTACCAATGGGGGTATTTACAGGGCAATATTTTTGCTCAAGGGCTTTCCCTGAGGGGTTTTCTTATTTTTCTTATTGGGGGGAGTGTCTTCATCATCCCACTTAGTGTCTGAGTCATCTTTTCCCTCAGACATACTAGAATCAGTGTCATATCCTTCTGAGGCCAAGGCCTATAAAGGGTTAGACAAGACTGGCATATTTTTAAAATGCTCATGGATAAGCTGAATTAGGCCAAAATACAGGACCAAATTCTTCTTAGGGTTTTTTCTATGTTCCTCTATACTATTATTTAGGGAACAGAGCAAGTAATGAGGAAAGAAGACCCTTACCTTATGTCAAAAATGATTAAGGAGGACGAAATGGTAACCATAGACTCTGGTAAATCTGCCATCCAGCGTAACGTACTCCATAATAATTTTGAGTACCTCCCTCAAAATCTTCTTAATCTTCCCAACCTTGAAATAACTGTTTGAGATTTTTAAAACTGATAACAACTTCGTCCAAAAACTTTCTATCATGATAGAACTTCACCCCCTCAATTTAGAGATCCACAATTTCCCTAATAAGAATCTCCTCCACCTTAGCCTTCCTCCCTGAGAGAATAATTTCACCATTATTCTAGTGTTTAGCAAAATAATCAGTTATCTTAGGTTCAGGACCATGGAGCTTGTCAATAAATGGCTACAACCCACCCTGCTAAATTCACTTCCAGACCTTCAAGTTATTCTTATGCTTCATATAGCCAGTTGGCTCCACCCTTTTTCTACTTCCTCCCATATCCGCAATACTCTTGCTCTGATAGCTAACAAAATGAAAGAACATACTAGATAGCCTACAGAAAACCCAAATCACCCACAAAACGTGCTATCCCTTACCATTTGTCATACTAATTAACAAGTCACCATTGCAATGAATGATGTCAGAGTACCTGGCTTTATTTTTTCTAATCATCATTAAATGTGGTAACTTTCCCATGAGTGATATCATAGTCTATTAAGGCTCTAACATCGGCTCCCAACTCATTAAAATTTTGCCACTTCACTTGCCCATTTTGTTTAATACCCTCATTACCAAAATAGTCGACCATGCTATTAGCTTCCCTATAGGCATGGGATATTCTAACTTTTTCAAATTTTGATAAAATATTCTTAGCTTCATCTATCCAACATTTATTGGTCCATGAAGGGGGGGACTTTCCAAGGAGACAATCAATGATGTTTTTGGAGTCACCCTCAATCCATATATTTTTGCAGTTCATTCTATTAGCCATGCTAATAACCTAGAAAGCTCCAATGGATTTGTCTAAGTTATTAGTTTGTAATCCCAAGGATATAGCCACCACTGAAATGAACATGCCATTATGATCCCTTATCACACCCCCACTCCCTACCATCCCTAGATTTCCCTTCGTCGCCCCATCGAAATTGGCTTTTATCAAACCCTTAGGAGGGTGATACCAAATGACACCTTCACAGTTCTTTTTAGCTAGTCTTGAGGCTTTGGAAACATATCATTTGATTTCCCAGTCTTTAGCCATCTTGAGGTCGTAGTTAGAGCATACCACAACCTCCATCTTATTCTCTTGATAAGGGAAATTTTTGAAGTTTTCCACAATTAACCTGTGAATTTTCTCAAACACAATATTCTCCAAAGCTTCCTTGTCCCTAAAGATTCTATTATTTCGCTCCTTCCACACACCCCATACTATATAGGGGAAAGGTAGCAACCATAATCTGCAGATAGAAGGATTAAAGGAAGGAGCATTCCACTGAATAAATTGGTCTTTGATAGAGCCAAGAGACACCCATGAAAGGTTCTAGAGAGAGAGAAACCTTCCCCAAATATAAGTCACATACAAACAATGGAGGAATAGGTTATTATTAGTTTCCGCTTCTCCCTTACATAGGTAGCATCGATTCAAGATCTAGATGCCATGTTTGCAGAGGTTATCCACTATAAGCACCTTATTTTGAAGAAGAACCCAAAATAAAATATTGACCTTAGGGGTCTGGTGATTAATCTAGGCTTTAGCCCAAAAGGCAGGAGGGGCAGGTGAAAAGGACATCAAAGAGACAGTCGAGGACACCAAGTAGCTACCTGAAGGGTTGGCCATCCAAACTAAAAGATCCTCCTCTTGATTCGATCCCATTCTAACAACCATTAGAGAGGATTGGATCGGTGCAAGGTCCAAACTGATCTGGTGAAAAGGATATCAAAGAGACAACCAAGGACACCATGTAGCTGCCTAAAGGGTTGGCCATCCAAACTAAAAGATCCTCCTACTGATTCGATCCCATTCTAACAGCCATCGAAGAGGATTAGATCGGTGCAAGGTCCAAACTGATCTGGCACAAATTCACCCATCCCCCATTTCTCCAGTAGTCTTTAACATAAATCCCATAATTTTCCTTGCAAGTATCAGCCCACCCTTCGAAACTATCGTATGAGATTAAGGGCTCCTTCATTACCCATTTGTCTTCCCAAAACCTAGCAAGATTCCCATTTCTAATGCTCCATCTGACTCCCAAATCAAAAATGTTTCTCCCTCTAATCATATCATTCCAAATAACCGAACCACAGGGCAGGAAAGGAGAGTCGAGCAAAGTCTTGAGAGAATCAATATTTGCCATATATTGTCTCTTTAAGATATTGTTCCATTCTCCTTTTGACGAGAAAACTCTCTAGATTTTCTTAGCAAGGAGGGCTCTATTCGTTGTTCTAATCTTTCTAAGACCCAATCCTCCCATATTTTTAGGTCTACAAATAGAATCCCAGTCAATAAGAGGCATTCTTTTTCTTTCTTCAACCCCCAACCATAGAAAACATTTTGAATTTTCTTAGTAGCCTCCACATATTTGGAAGGGATCTTAAAAAGACTTAAGGAATATATATGAAGGTTCTGAAGAGTAGCTTTGAGTAGCTGAATCTTACAAGCTTGAATGAGAAGAGCTCATTTCCATCCAACAAGCTTTTTGCTAAATCTATCAACCAAAGAGCTCCAAAATGACTTTGGAGGCTTCAAGCAACCCGAGATAAATAAACGGTAAAGAATCCACTCTACATCCAAAAATTCTAGCAATCTTATTATGCCTTGGTTTTGGTGTGTTAAAGAATAATAAAGAGCTTTTCTATCTATTAACCATCTAACCTGACACTCCCTCATAATTATCCAAGATTTTTTTAAGATTCCTAGCTTCGGCCATGGTTGATCTCCCCATCTAGATGGTATCATCCACAAACTGCTAGTGGGAGCAAGCCAAATTACTAGAGGAAGGCCTCAATCCCACTAAGGATCCCTAATCAATAAATTTTTTCAGGTTCCTCCCAAGGCATTCCGCCATAAGAGTAAAAAGAATAGGAGAGATGGAATCTCCCTACCTTAAACCTCTAGATTCCTTAAAGAAATGTGAAGGAGACCCATTCACTAATATTGAAATAGAAGCAAAAGAAATGAGTTGACTAACCATCTAAAGGACTCTATTGCTGAAACCAAACGATCTCATGATTCTGAGTAAGAAGTCCTAGTCAACACAATCATAGGCTTTTGAAATATCTAATTTAAGAAGAAAACCTTCAGTCTTAGACTCTGAGAGAGAATGAACATTTTCATGGACTATTATAGTAGAGTCAAGGATCTACCTTCTAGGAACAAAGCCATTCTGCTGAGGTGAAATCAGGGAAGGCAAAAGAAACAAAAGCTTAGAAGTTAGAACTTTAGAGATAATTTTGTAGAAGGAATCGCAAAGGCTTATAGGCCGGAAAGCTTCAAAGTCTGCACCTCCTGGGTGCTTTGGGATGAGGACCAGGAAGGTAGCATTTAGATCGTTAAGGATAATCCTTGAGTCAAAGAACTCTTTAACAACATTCACCACATCCTTTGCCATAATCTCCCAGAACCACTGAAAGAAGAACATAGGGAATCCATCAAGTCTCAGGGCCTTATTTCCTTCAAAGGAGAAAACAAAACTCTTAATTTCTTCCTTGGTCAGAATGGCAATTAGAATTTTGTTATCTTCATCCTTAACAAGTTCAGGGATGGCCTTCGAAAGATAATCTTACATTTCATGGTTAACTCCATCACTAGCTGAATGAAGCTCACTGAAGAAAAGGACAACCTATCTTCTTATATCATCATCCTTCTCAAAACGACCTTCATTGTACTCGATGTGAGTATTCCTATTAGCTTCCATGTGTTTCAATGTAGTCATGTGAAAATATCTAGTATTTTTGTCACCAGTTGAGAGACACAAAGCCCTAGATCTCTGTCTCCAAAAATCCTCCTCTTTGGCTATTATATCATGCATTTTCACAAGTAGCTCATTTTCCTTAAACCTATTCTCAGCATTACATCCTTCCAACTGGATTTTCTCTTGAATATCCTTTAGATCAAGCTATAATTTAGACTTTTTACTAACGATGTTACCAAAGGATTCTTTGTTCCATATTCTAATCTTATTTTTGACTTCCCTCAGTTTTTTAGCAATACTGAACATAGTTTTCCTAGAGACAGAGATAATCCACCACTTCCTCATCTCCTCAAGGAGTTGAGGGTGGGAAAGCCACATGTGCATTCAAATCTAAAGGGGAAATTCCTCTTAGCCAAGATAGGGTCCTCCACAAAACTATTAGGATAGAAATCATAGCCCACCCTAGAGAGAGATTTTAAAGAACATAAATAATTTAAAAACCATTGGTCAGAAATTAAAGTCCTCTTTAATCTAACTCAAATCAAATCCTTACCCACTCTTTGGTTTGATCAAGTAAAGGAGGCCCCTTGCAGCCCCAGATCAATCAACACCTGATTATTAATGAATTCCAAAAGGTCCATTCTACTTTCCATATTTACTTGGGATCCTCCAAACATCTCATTTTCCTAAAGAGGGGTATTGTAGTCTCCCATAACAACCCATATTTATTTCATAAATTTCTTGTGGAAGGCCACTAACTCTTGCCAAAAATTCTTTCTTGCTCCTTTCTTGTTAGGGGCATAGATGTTAGACATGATCCAACTAAAATTATCTCTAATATGAGTAAATCTAGTGGCCACATGATTAGTGATTTCAAACAATGGTTCACCTTTAATAAAATTCAAATTCCAAAAGCTAACAACTCCCCCTAAGGAACCATCAGAACTATTTCCCTGTACCCCACAAAACTTAAACATTTTAATCTTTTCCACTTTCTCTTTAGGCATTTCAGATTCGTGAATAAGTAAAATATTTGGTTTGTGATCCCTAACAAAATTATGCAACACATCCTGATTATGGAGGGTATTCACCCCCCTTATATTCCATGACATAATCTTCATATCTTACTAGGGGAATGGAATTTGCAAATTTTGGGAATGGTTTTCTGAACACCATCCACTATGTCCTGAAAGCTTCCATGCTCCCTATTCCATTGAGCAAATCTTCTTCCTTGACTACTCTTAGTGGATCTGCAATCTTCCTTAGCGATAGTTCTGGTAGAAACTCCTTTCGGTGTACTTTGTTGTTGGTTTTTCTTCTTCTTCTTCCTAGTATAGGAGTTGACATCTTCTCTATTAGTATCTTCTTGAGTTTCTTCCTCTTTTCCTAACTCTAAGTCCTTATCAGAAATCCCTTTTTGATCCAATGGAAGGGTGTCCATCAAACCATTAATATTTTGGGTCATGTTCGCACTTGATTTCACCAAAGTCTGACTCGAATCCACTAAGGAATCCTTTAACATTTCCAAAGAGTCAATTGATTCTGGATTCATAATTGAAACCTGGCTATATATACCTCTGCCTCCAAAAGCCAAGGGCATGATGGGAATCCCAATATCCAGCATTAGATTGCCTTCCTTTATAGGAATGCCAAAGCCCTAGCTAGGAATATCTTCCAGGCCAATCTCTCCATCCCCATTCCCAAGAGTTTCATTCTCTGGCTTATTGTTAATAGGCTCTTGAATCACCAAGCCACACTCTCCAACCTCCAAGCCAACCTCATTGTCCTCCTTCCCACCAGTTACGATCTCTGGTTGATTATTTAAAGGCTCTTGAAACTCCAAATCAACCTGAATCCCCACATAGTCCTTATTTTCGGGGACTTTCACAAGATCCTCAGACTTCTTCCTATCTTTCTCTTTGATATGTTTTTCTTTGTTCAATTTTCCATCTCCTTTAAACTTATTTTTCTAGACTGGCATCGGTTTAGGCTAGGCCTTCTCTTTTATATTGTTGGCATTGAGCAGACATTTCCTTGCCCAATGCCCAAATTTTCTGCATTTAAATCACATAGAAGGAACCGTTTCAAACTCAATAGCTTGAATGCAGGTGCTCAGCTTCAATTGTATTTCAATAGATGATGGGAGGTCAATATTCTGGGATACACCCACATAGATTCTATCAAACACTAGCCTTCTCCTAGTCGCCGTCATTAGATCTATTGACAGGAGCTCACGAAAGGAGTTAGCCAATCCACTAAAGAAATCCACATTCTAGTATTCCAATGGAAGACCAGGGAGTCTAGCCCAAACTGGGACATTCTAAAAAATTGAGTCTAAAAGATCCAAGTTTGTGGTCCATTTCTTGAGAGCTAAGGAGGAATTTCCTATTACCTAAGGACCACCACTCCTCACAGTCAAAATATTCTCCTTATAGGAAAACTCAAAAGCACAGTAACCCTTAGAAAGAGCAGAAACAAGAACTTGGCCATTAGTTCTCCACTTATTTTTAACAAAAGTCCTAACAACTTCAATATTTGGTCTACGGCCCATAAATTTTCCAACCAACACTCTATCCATTAGAGAATTATTGTGATCAATGACTAGATGAAGGAAAAAAATGAAAAACTTACCCTTAGTCGAATCAGATATGTTGCAAAATGGGGGGAAGACTGATTTACCATTAGGTTTAACTCCAAACAGAGATAACCATGATTTTAGCTTAGCACCTTCCCCACCAGTGCCCCCACCACATTATTGGTTTTTTCAACCTCGTGTCCTTTAGTAATTCCAATAGGATTATCAGTCGGGACACCATTCCCTCTCGGGTCCACCTGAATGTTTCTTCCAGGGTCAGACTCTTCTAAATCATCCTTACCTTTCTTACCACTCGAATCTTGCATTGATTTTGCCTATGAATATTCAAAGCATGCTCCACCATGACCTGCACCATTGTTCGAAGATTCAAAATTATTCTTCTCCCGCCCATTCTCTCGCCCGATCGTCATGTTCAAAAAACTCATTGATTTCTAATATGGTGGATCTCATGTTAGTGAATGTGAAATTGAGTTCTTTTTTTATGTTCCTTATCTTCACAGTATGATTATGGACATGTTTTCATCCAATGAGGAAATAATTTTTGTGAAGGGAAACAAATATGCTTGTTCAATTGCTAATGAACAAATTTCATATAACAGTTAATTTTTGGCACTAAGGTCAATATTCCTATCAACTGATGGTGCGCATGAAGTTACTAGTACACATGAAAGTCTCTTTGTTGACCTTGTTAAATTTTAAAATGATAGCATTCAAAATATTTTAGATGAAGGTATTGTGGGTGTTGATAAATCTGATTCTTAGAACCTTGAGGAGGATTGCACATTTTTTTGAGGCATGGTGTCTTCTCTGATCATAATCATTATGAGGGGATTAGTAAATATGATAAGACTATTTATTCATGTGATCTGCATCATTATCCTCATGTATTATCACTTGCTCCAAAATCAAAAAATGAAGAGATTGGCAATGATATGGTCTATGTGATTTGGTTGCCATGTCATAACAAAGCTAAACAGGGAGAAAATTTCCACTTGTACAAAGGTAGCCCGACACTTTTGTTTGGAAAAATGTAGTCACTCATGTTGTTGTGGTGTGATAGAGGCAAGCATGGGTTGAGGGAGATCAACTCAATTGATAGGGGTAAGAATTGACTCCCCTTTCCATTTGGTGGCCTGGAGTCACCAAGTGAAGTTAAAAAATTGAATAAGGACTCTAGCACACAATGGACTCAACATTTGGTCTACTCCCCAAAAATTTGGATTCTTGCTATGCCCATAGGGGGCATACATCCCCAGTCGGAGCCACTAGTGGCACCTTCAAATTTTGCAAA
Organism: Sequoiadendron giganteum; assembly: GCA_007115665.2. Taxonomy (NCBI): domain Eukaryota; kingdom Viridiplantae; phylum Streptophyta; class Pinopsida; order Cupressales; family Cupressaceae; genus Sequoiadendron; species Sequoiadendron giganteum. The sequence goes on along the minus strand of CM021106.1, from coordinate 542,421,681 downwards.
TTTGAAGTGCCCATATTGAAAATTTTGGCTTTGCACACTCAAAAGTGCCCTTGAAAATTCTACCTAAGTGACCTACTTTGGAGGGTCATAAATCAGAGCTAGTTGATTTTCATGCCAAATAATTTTGTGGGCATACTCATGTGACATATTTGAACATGCCTCTCAGTTTTAAGCTTCCCATGATGGGTTTTCATAGGGTTTTGAAATGCAAAGCTAGAGGGTTTTGGGACTGTTTTGTTGATTGTGAGCTTTCAGTTCTACGAAGTGGCTTCCTGTTCCAGCTGATATTTCATAGCTGGATGATTTTCATGATGAAAGGATTGGTTCCTTGCATTCCCCTCACATTCATATTCTCCTTGGTCCAGTTTTAGAGCCTCTATATCTAATTTGCTATTTTTTTTAGATCAAAATCAAATGTTGTTTGTTCTGCTTTTACATCTGCATTTCTGGAACTTTTCAAGGTGGTTAACTTTGACCCCTAATATCTTGTGAAGAATGTTGATTGAGTAAAATTCATCTTGCACACCTACTTAGTGCTCCTAAATGATCTGGTGTTTTCTAGTGGTAGCTTCCCCAGAGGTGATTTGATATTTTTCAAGGAGGTGACTTGGTGAGCCCTAATTGGTTTTTGATAGGTGTAATTGCATAAAAGTTTGGTTGAGTCACTTTAGATGTTAATATCTTGCACCTAATGATAAATTTTTCAAGCCGTTTATTGCAATAAATTTTTGGTTCAAATGCCTATAGGCATGCTCAATTTCAGGCTCCTAGAATGAGTTTTGACAAGTTATTTAATTGATTTTTGATCGCGACAAGGCCAAAATTGGTGTTCCAGAAAGTTTCAAATTTGGAAATTATAAGGGAAACCCATTTATCATTTTGGTATAAAACATACTCAGCTACGTTATCGTCAAAATCGGGAAGCATATGATGCATTATTTTAATAAATCTTAGTTGCAACAAAGGCATTCAACAAGCTAGTTTACAAAGGAGGTCCTAGAAATCTCTCAATGATACAAGTTTTGAGGAAATGGGTTTTCTCTAAATAATTTATAATATCCCTATGCAAATTTTTGTGGCTCCAGGTGTCCCATTTTGCACGCAGTGAATTTTCTCTATTTGATCTGCAAGTGAAATTGAAATTTGCAAAGTTCCTAAAGTTTTAAAAACATAATATTTAAAATGTTTTTCATATTTTAAATATTATAAAAGTGAATTTGCACGTGAAAAAGGGAGGAATTAGGGTAGATTAAATATTTCAAATTTTTATAAATTTAAACTTTATAAAATTGGTTTTACAAAGTTTTATAAAGTTAAACTTTATTAAATTGATTTTCTTGTGCATAGGAGTCTCTCCTACGAGCCTGTGGAAGCTAAGCCTCAAATTCACGAGGAAGTGGGGATTGGTGAGAATGTTGGGAGGTGATCAGGACAAAGTTACATGTTTGCAAACATTATTAAAGTCTTATAATGTTTTGACTTTGTTCAATAATGCTTTCTCGTCAGCCCGTGGAAGAAAAGCTCACAACATAGGAAAGTCACAAGGAAGCGAGGAGAATGCTGTGAGTAGTGTTTGGGGAAGATTTTGATTTGAAATTTATATTGTAGGGAAGATTGAGATGTTTGCATCTCCATTGAGGCATTTTGGACATCTTCTGGGCTGGATTCAAAATGATTTTTGTCTGATGAAAGTTGTAATCACGTTTTTTAGCTTCCACACATCTTTTGGGGGTCAATTTGAGCTCAAAATTGTTGATTCATGGTTTGAATTCATCCATTGACCATTCCTAGTGCCTGGGAGTTATTTTTATTCATGTTTGGGATGGGTTTTGAGTGCCAATATTTCCAAAAACGCCCATGCATCAAGAAAAACGACCTAGTAATAATAACAATTTTAATTGGAAGCTATTGCAATTTATTCTCTATGGTTGGGTGTAGTCAAGAGCTTTAGAGGAGGATAGGGTTGTAGTAAACATTTGCTTATGTCATTTTCAAATAGAGGCAAGCTTTCCCTGCCAGTCCATGGGGGAAGTGTTGATGATAGTAGCATCCAATGGGGGAGCAAGCAGGCTCCACATAGCCCTTCTCAACATTGTGAACCTTATAAAATTTATAAAGGAAATGCTTAAAGTTCAATCTTTTATTTTTTATAAAGTGTTGTGCACTGAAGTATACAATTGTCCGCCAATCCGTGGAGTTATGTTGTGTGAGAAGAAGGGCAATGAGGGTGTGGGGAATGGCTTATGGTGTGCTTGCAAAAATTTTAACAGGAAATGTTTGAATAAATATTAATGTTGCCCTATGATATAGTTTAAAGGCGTTCATTTCACTTTTCTAAATGGATATTTTAAATATAAGGTGAAATACAGTGCACAGGTAAGTTTTTAAATGGCTCAATGAAATTTTCAAAGTGCCTTCAAAGTTAAAATATTCTTTGAATTGATGAGAATTAAAAGGTGAAGGACAGGTAAATAATATTTACACAGCTTGGTGCAAAAAAAAAGGTAAAGATTTTTACATTTAAAAGAGAATAAATTTTGAATGTAAAGTGAAAAGTAAAGGGGCACGGTGAGAGTAAAAAATATTAAGGGCTTCCATTATAAAAGTTAGAGAGCTTTACTTGCTGGGAAGTAAAGATAAAAAGTGTAGCAGGAAAAATATGGATAAGTAAGGGCTTTCATGAGAGAGCAAAAATAGAACCAATTTTCACATAGCAAGGTGAAAAATGGAAGAGGAGGTGAAATCTTTTGTAAGAAATGATATTTTTCAACTATAGAATAAAGAAGGATGATGAATCTTCAAGGTCGAGAATCTTTTTCTATTGCACAACAACGATTAATGAAGCAGGAAAATAGATTGCAGATTAGAGCTTCTCTTCAAGTGGTGGGCAATTACAAATCAAGGGAGTTGAAGATGCCAGGTGTCTTCCATGGATTGATTTTAGGGCTGCTCCTTCCTCTTCTTATTGTCTTCTTTTCTCATTATACAGGGTTCTGCACTTTTTTTTTAGGGGAAGGAAATAGAGAATGCTTAGCTGGGAATTGGGCTTTTACTTATAGTAAATGAATGTAAAATTTTAAAATAGTGCTAACTAGTTTGAGCAAATCAATAAAAATATTGCAGAATTTATCTCCATTTTGTGTTCTCAAATTGCATATGGATTCAACATATCAAGGATATGTTGATTTTTTATTGCAATCTTTTTGCAATTGTGTGATTTGTGTATGGGTTTCTTCAAGTTAAGAATTAAATTTTGTACGCAAATTATTGTGGGTTTAAGGGAATGAAATGGATCTTTAAGGATTATTATGCAGTAATATGAGAGGTTACAATTAATGTAAGGCATTAATTGTTAGAGGGCCACTAATTTGAAGTAACTTTTTGTTTAAATTTGCATTCATGAACTTAGGTTTGACTCCATGTCTTAGGATTAGCCATTGATCTGTGATATTACACAAATCATTTTTAGAAACAATCTAAATCATTAAAATATGTGTTACTTGTCCTTCTCTTTTACTTTCATGATTAAGTTATCACACTTTCCTATATCTTCATGGTATTTGAGAGAATATACAGGCTAAGTGTGAGATAATTTTACCTAGTAACCCTTTATGTGTTTAAGATGAAGATATCTAAATTATGTGTTCTTAGCAATGTTCAATGCAAATAGGATTATGCTTCATCTTGGTAGGATATACAATACCCATCACTCATATACCTAAGAACTATCCACTTTCATAGGTTTGTAATTTGTTTTTTGGCATGAGTTTATTATACATTCAGGCCTACAATTAGGGACACCCTCCCGAGTCTTGTGGAGCTCAAAGTGTAGAAGGATTTCATAGCCTTGTCTATTGGATTTTCTTGTCTTCAACTTGTTGATAGTGCAAATTACTTGTCCTAAACATTGTATCCCCTAGTTTAGGCATTGTGTTTCTCCTTAAGGTTGAAGGTTGCAAAAAAATTAACCAACACCAGTATAGGTAAATTTGTAGATTTTAATAGTTTGAGTCATATTTTTGCAAAAAATTTGTTCCTACCCAGAAACCCTAATCTAGGACTAAATCACCTAGAGTGGTGTATGAGTCCTAACAGGAATTAATTTTAGTGTTTTTAGTATTTCAAGTCTTCATCTAGTCCTCTTCAGGTTTCTAGGTGCACACCCTTCATCTCTCAGCTTTTTGTTCTGATTTACATGTTTTTCTAGGTCATTTAGTGAAATCTTGCATTGCATTAGGTCTTGCATTTCATTAGTCTTTCCAAGCCCTAGTTTTTGGAAAATTCAAACTAAATGAAACTTAGGACAAAAAAATGATGGGAAATAACATAAGACTGCTAAAAATTTGGCACCAAAGAGGAAAACACCAAAGGGCGCACAAAATATAGTATGAAATTGGAAGTGTATGTAATTTTTATGTTAAACTTCCATCAATTTTGGGAATGGAATCCCTCACTTTAAGTTTGAAGGTAGAGGTTCAAGTGGCATGCATATTTGGTAGATGATGTTGATGTGCCATTTGAAAACCTACAACCATATCTTGCATGATCTATATATTCTCTTTGTTTTATTTTATAAAAGTTTCTAGATAGTGTACATATGCATTGAACTTTCAGAACTATTTTCTCACTGGACATATCACTTAGGAGCCATTATAGAAAGGTGAGTAAAAGAAATCTTTTCTAAATTAAGGTTTTTCATTAGAGTTCCTTTTGAAGGGCACAACTTTTGAATCATAGCTTCAGTTTTGAATATTAAAAAAAAATCCTAATGAGTTTGACATGTTTAATAAGTCAAAGATCAATTTAATAATCACTAAAATCCTCAAGAAAAATAGAAAGCCTAAAAAATGAGTTGCAAATTTTTATTGTGTAATATCTATAAAAAAGAGAATATATATCTAATAAGTTTTAAAGATAGAAACCCTTAGGGAGATTATAAAGAGGGATGCAAAGGAATATCTAGAAGGAACACCACATGAAACCTTCAAGGGTTCTCTATCTATGATAACCCAAAAGAGAGGGAGTTGGTAAAGGTTGATCAAAGACTTTAAGAAGATCAAATCCAAGTTTTTCATCCATTGGCTTTGATACTAATTGATATAAGAACACATGAAAAAAATCAAGAGAGAAATTGACTCATTGAAGGAAAATAAAAAATATCATAAAAAAAATATCTTAAGGAAATACAAAGATGTTTCATAATGAAATAAGTTGCTATAAACCTCAATACTAAACATTATTAAATATTCTACTAATCATATTTTATATTTAATAAGAATATTATATTTTATTATACCATCCAACCAAATATTATGTAATGAAGAGGCTATAAAGGGGCTAATCGTTATCAATACCTTAATCAATTCTTGATAGGGTTTAGCTCAAAAATAGAAAACATAGATTTCACACATGCAAGTATGGATTAATTTATTAAAATTATATATGATTACATAATAGAAATATGCAATGAAACATTCAATGGGCTACAACACACTACAAATTATTTCCCCTTGCTTTGGAGCTTTCTACCTCTTTGTGGCTTCCAAATGTAAATATGATTTATGCATTTTCCCCCTTTTCATGACCTAGCACTTTTCACTCCTTAATTCCCTACCTCGAAAAATGTCAAAAAATATGCCCTATATGGGTTTTGGTTCCTCCAAGTGTATTTTGAAAACTTTGATTTCTCTCCTAAAAGTAGTACAACTTTTGGGAGCCATAAGTTTTGATCCAAATACTCCATTGTGTCCATTTTATTTTTAAAATTTTTTATTTTAAAATGAAGGGATCAAAGTGCTCTATAGCATAAAAAATGCATAAATGGACTTTTTCAAACTTGGGGGCCTCAAAACATAATTTGAAGAACCAAAACTCTGTTTAAAAGAATTCTATAAGACTTCTAGGAGCTTAAACCTTTAATATCTTCAATTATAGGCTTGATCTCAAATTGAAACTTAGTCGTAATATACAATTTTTAATTTTAGAGCTTTGGATAAATTTGTGGTCCCTACCTACCCTAATACAAAAAATTTGAACATAAAAAATCTATAAATTTAGTCTTTTTAGCACTTTTGAGATGAAATAAACCTCATTGGTATTAGCCAAATCTATCTAAAATTAAACAAAATATTTTTTTGGATGATGCAATATTTCTCTTACACCTTTGGAAGCTATTGCATCAAATTTATTTCTCCCATCTTCTCTTGAATTAAATAGAGAATGAAAATCTATCACAAACGAAACTTTATAAAATATTTAGGGCATTATGGATGTACATTGGGAAAATAGTATAAGGCATGGAAAAATATAAGAAAATAAATATTATTTCCTTGTCATTTGGATGGTAATACCAAAGAAAGTGAATTTATAACTCTTCAGAAATATCATCATTATTTATTGGTCAATAGTCATGTCTAGTATAAGTTTTAATTAATCAAACTAGAGTGAATATTTACTACTTTTATAGGGGATTATTATGTTTTTACATTTGGAATAGAGGGAGGCAAGTTAGATTAATTTACAACCCATTTATCATTCAAAATTTGAGAATTATATGTTGATTTATAATTGCTATGCAAGGGAATTCTTCAAAAATAGCTAAAAGGGTACACTTATTAGTTGATAGTTGTAAATTCATATTACTATTTATTTTTCCTCTTGGCTTTTATACCAATAATAGTTTTGTAAAGGTTGAACCCCAACTTTTAAAATATAAATATCACATTTATTGCTAGAGATTTTCTCTACAATTGTGTTTTTTTTTGGTAAAGATGGCCAACATTTGATGCATTAACAACTAGATATTTTCTCTAAACTACACCATACAAATTTAGCTATTTGGAAATGAATGATTATCATTTTCCTCAAAACTAAAAAAAATTCACACAACCACAATATATATTCATTAAACAAAAACTAATATATATAGATGAAGAACTATTATTGAATCTTACATTTTAAACTAACATGGACAAAACAAGGAAAATATGAAGAGGTTAACGAAAAAGCTCTAAAATCCCTCAATGGAGCCTCCTTGTGCTTGCGAGAGACCTATAATAATACACAACACACAAAAAAATAAAATTATAACCTTTTATAAAATCCTTGAAATATAATATAATCAGATTATAAAATTGAAAAGCCTTTAAATAGATGTAAGAGAGAATGAGTTAGAGAAAACTACAAATTCATTCTTCAAATAGTGTAGAGAATAATGAACAAAATACTTTATTGAAGGGGCATTAAGTTGACATCATTATCAATTTAGATAGCTATTTTTTTACATAGTGTAGAGAATAATGAACAAAATAATATATCGATTACATTTTGAGAATAAAATTTAGTTACATTAGGTGAGACATAGGTATTTACTAATGTTTCAACAAGAAGCTAAAGACACCCTTTCCCAACTCTCCTTAGTGTAATTGACCACGGTCTTTGATTTGTTTCTCAACTATGTAACATCAAAGCTAACATTTTTTGTTTTATTTTTAAAACAAGCAGAAGGCAATGACATCTAAGTTTTGGCTTGAAAAATATGCAATGGAATGATATTGCAAGCCAACTAAAATTATGATATAATTTAGTTGAAAACAATGAAAAGATAATACTATATCAAGGAAACACAACATAATTATCATTTTTTTATCATTATAAGACGAGAAAGATGGATGAAGGATATGTTAGACGTTGCATACCTTAGTGACAATTACAAATATATCAAAATGTAAAATATTAAAAGACCTTCTTGTTTGATGAAAGATATTTTATCAGTTTCATGATTTCTTTTGATATATAGAAATGATGGATTTATGAAAAACTGTCTTGAATAAAAATCTATATATAATTTTCGATAACTTGTTAATTAATATATTTATCTTTATTGGGAAAAAATTAAAACAGAAAACGTAATAAAACGAGACACCTCCTTTACTTATTAAAAATTATTGTGCAATAAACTATTGCAACGAGAAGAAGTCGAAATCATTGGAGCCACATCTGCAAACTAATATCACGAAATTGTAGCCACATGTAACCCAACACCGTCTCTCAAGGCTAGATATTTTTTGGGAGAAAGTTCATTTCCTATTAACAAATTTCAATCAAAGCTCATCTCTTCTGTAATAAATACAACCCAAAGTATTGAAAGGGAAATTTCGGCATACACTCTGCCAAGAAAGTACATTACAACGTTACGATTTTTTGAAGGGCAACGTTGGGTGCTTAACCGCCATGAAAAGTTAGTCAGGACAAAGGTTGACAGTGAACTTGAAGCGCAAGAGTCGAATCAGGGCTACCCAAACCAACGATAAATTTTGTGGCTGTTTCTATACTGTCGTGGCTTACAATTTGGTCCCGGGAGTTATTCAGATTCCTAGCTTCTTCGGATTCCTACGCTTCTCCTCAAATCTTGATATTTAGTTGTATGGGATCTATAAAAGGCTCTGCAAATATGATGAAATTATTCCATAACCCATAAGTCGTTGAGATTCTCGTTTAGTTTTCTTTGATTGTAATGGTGGGATTACAGAAGCCTCACATAGTGGTGCTGGGTTTTCCTGCTCTAGGTCACTCCATTCCTCTCCTCGACCTGTCAAGGCTTGTTGCATCCCAAGGTCTGACCGTCAGCTATGTCACTACGCCCGCCAACGTATCCCGCTTGCAAGACTCTATTGTTGAAGCTGTAAACAACGGTATCGATATTCGTTTGGTAGTGCTTCCCACTCCCCCTGTGGACGGCCTACCGGAGGGACGAGAGAGCGTGGACCTTCTTCCCACGGCTTCCCATGGCCTTATATTTGCACTGGCTAGCAAGCTTCAACAGCCCTTCAATGCGTGGATGGATTGCCAGTTTCAACAACACGGAGCGGAAGCAGCTGCTCCAGTTTGTCTTGTCTTTGATACGTTCATGGGGTGGGGAAGACACAGCGCTGAGAGGTACAAGATTACTTGCATGGAGTTTAATGTGTCAGGGGGCTTTGCGGTCAGCATGTTGATCTCAACATCCCGTACGGTTGCGACAATGGAGAAGGGCGAGAAAGAAGGGAAGGATTGTGTTGTGTTGAGTTTGGACCTGCCGTGGCCTCACAGATTTGAGAGGAATGAGATAGCCCAAGATTTTTTCAACATAAAAGATCCGACCTTGGATATTGTTTTGCGGATTTTACAGTCCATCAGTAAATGCAGCTCGGGAATGGTGTTCAATACTTTCGAGGAGCTGGAGCCTGTTTATCTGGAGCACCTGAGAAAGTTGACGGGTAAACCAGTGTGGGCCATAGGCCCCCTGCTTCCGCCGAATTATTTCGGTGGATCAGCTAATGGGCGGGGGAAAAAGGCGGACGTCGCCGCGGATGAGCTCGTCGGCTGGCTTGACTCTCAGAGCGCAAGCTCGGTTGTGTACGTTTCATTCGGAAGCCAGATATTCTTCACAGAGCAGCAAACAAAGGCTTTGGCAAGAGGCCTGGAAGCCAGCCAGCAGCCTTTCGTTTGGGCTATCAAAGTGACACCAAGGATGGGAACCGCCACTTCAAGCAATGCAGATTGCGCCTTCGAGTTTCTTCCTGAGGGTTTTATGGAGCGAACAAAGGACAGAGGGGTTGTCATATGGGGCTGGGCGCCGCAGCTTTTGATTCTTTCCCATCCTTCCGTAGGCGCCTTCATGAGCCACTGCGGGTGGAACTCTACGCTTGAGAGCATAACTCTTGGAGTACCCACAGTTGGATGGCCTATGTTTGGGGATCAGTTTTTCAATCTACGACAGTTGGCAGAATTGGGCATGGGGGTTCAGTTCTGTGAACATATCCCCGGGATTCCAGAAGAAGAGAAAGTGAAGGAGGTTTTACGACAAGTGCTTCGTGACGATAAAGGAAAAGAGATGCGAGCAAGAGGGCAGAAGCTCAAGGAGATGGCAAGAAACACTGTCGAAGATGGAGGGTCTTCGAAAGCAAATGTCCAGGCGTTTGCAACTGAAATGCACAAGCTGCTGAAGATGAGACAAGAATGATAAACTTTGTATCACATGAAATTGAAAAACAAGATCGTTTGGATGATTTTGCTTAAGTTTTGCTTACGGATTTGTTCCGTGAGTTTAGTGTAGGAAAAAACTCTCCTAGAAGATTGTTTCAGTAAGTTTAAGAAAAGAACTCTATCATTGTTTAGTTGTCACTCACTCAGAACTTAATGATCAATAGTATTTGTTCAAAGACATTGTCATTAACTTGTCCACACTTTAAACATTTTCGCTCTATAACATATCTTGAATTAAATAGAGCATGAAATTCTATCACAAACTAAATTGTGTAAAAGTTACAAGTGACTAGGAATAAACATTGGGAAAATTGTATAAGGCATCGACAAAGATAAGAAAATAATTATGATACATTTAACCTGTGGAAGGTAATATCCAAGATAATGAATTTAATATTCTTTACTTATGTATTTACTCCCTTAACAATACTGTCATTAATTATTGGTCTAGATTCATGTAGTTAAATTTATTTTTTCAAATTGAAGTCAATATTTACTAATTTTTATAGTGGATTTGTAATTTGTTACATTTGGAATAGAAAGAAGTATTAGATTAATTGGCAACCTTTTTATTGGTAAAATTTTTAGAATTATGTGTTATTTGTAATGCTATGTAAGGGTATTTTTCAAAATAGTTCATAGGGTTAGTTCATAAGGTACATTTATTTGTTGATAGTAGTAACTTCATATTGTTAATTACTTTTCTTCTTGGCTTTTATACTGATAATAGTTTTGTAAATGTTGAATCCCTTCTTTTAAATATAGACATTACATTTACAACTAGAGATTTTCTCTAAAACTAGGTTTTTCTTTTCTATAAATGATCAAGTGATGATGCATTCACAACTAAATATTTTCCCTACACTACAAATTACAAATTTAACTATTTAGAAATGAATGATTACCATTTTCCTCAAAACTAGACAAGAAATCCTACAACAACAACAACATTTATTTAGTTAAAAAATATTTACTATATAGTTGAAGAAATATTGATGAAACATATAATTTGAACTAAGAGGAACCAAAGAAAAAAAATGAAGCAATTTTTTAGTGATGAAACTCTAAAAGTGTTCAATGGACCCTACTAGTTCTCCTAAGAGATCTATAATAATACACAACAACAACAAAATTAAAATTATAACCTACAATTTCATCTTTGAATTATAATATATAAAATTGAAAATTTGAAACCTTTTGGATAGATGTAAGAGAGAATTAGTTAAGGAAAAGATGTCTACCAAAATCTTTCTTCAAACAATGCAAATAATAATGAACAAAATACTATATTAAAGGGACATTAAGATGACATCACTATCAATTTAAAGAACTATTTCTTTAAATAGTGTAGAGAATGATTATATTTTGAGTATAAATTGTATTCACATTAGGTGAGACTTAGGTATTAACCAATGTTTGAATACAAAGCTAAAGAAACCCTTTCCTAACCCTCAATGTAATTGACAATGGTCTTTGATTCACTTCTCAACTATGCAATATGGAAGCTAATATTTTTAATTCTTTGTTTAAAACAAATGCAAGCTAGTGCCATTTAAGTTTTGACTTGAAAAATATGCAATGGAATGATATTGAAAGCCAACTAAATTATGATGAAAGAAATGAAAAATTAATACTATTTTAAGGAAAGACAACATAATTAATTTTTTTTATCATTGTAAGATGAGAAGGATGGATGAAAGATATGTTAGATGACATGTATCTAAGTAACAATTAAAAAAATCTCAAGGTCCATAAAATTTTGTAAGGCTTTCTTTTTTAATGAAAGATGATTTATTTGTTTCATGGTTCCTTTTAATATGTAGTGTAGACACTTAAATTTGACTATTTACATTTGGTCAAATTTACTCTTATTTTGTCTATTCCATCTATTTATATCCGCATTAATTAAATAATATTCTCATTATTTAATCAATATTCATTATTTCCCTACGACCCTCTAAGGTATTTAATTATTCAATTAAATACTTTACCATCTTAATCTTTCCTCTCTAAATTGAATAAATAGACCACTTTATTTAATTTAATCATTAGTCCACATGAATTAAAATTAGTTTTAAATTCATCCCCTTTGTCTCTCCAAATATCACATCCTCCATAATCCATTTCTAGTCTTGATTAACTTGGTTAGTCCTTGATTAATGATGTGCACATTCCTCATCCTTGCCACATCCTCAATTCTTTCAACTTATTCCTAATTTTTTTCTATTAACCTAATCCACCCTTCTAATCCCTCACTTGCACATTCTAAATCCTTGATTATCTAGCCTAATTAATCCTTTCATCAAACCCCTAATAAATGCTACCCATACCTCAATAGAATTTTTAATTCCATTGTATTCAACCCAAATCTCCCAATGCAAATTTAAATTCCATTTATTCTTTGTAGACTTTTAGAGGAATTTTTAAAAGAGAATTTTAAATTCTCTTGTCACATTCTTCGCACTATTAAAATCTATGTATAATTTTTAATAACTCAAATAATATTTTTATCTTTCTAACTAGAAGTTTAAAACATGAGATACAACTTCTTTACTTATTAAACATTATTGTGCAATTTTATTTTGTAACAAGCAACTCGAAATAATTGGAGCCACGTCTGTCAAATTTATTGGAGTCACATGTCAAACCTGACACCTTCTCTCAAGGCTAGATATTATTTTAGTTTTTTGCAGAGCTTATTTCTTCTGTAACAAATACAATCCAGAGTATTGAAAGGGAAAGCTCATTCTTCTGTAACAAATACAATCCAAAATACTTAAAGGTATATTTCGGCTGACACTCTGCCAAGAAAGTCCATTACAAAATTATGATGTTTGAAGGGCAACGTGTGCTGCTTAACCGCCATGAAAATCTAGTGAGGATGAAGGTCAACTGTGAACTTTAAGCGCAAGAGTCGAATCCAACAACCTTTCTAGACGATAAATTTTATGGCTCATTCTATGATATCGTGGCTTACAATTTGACCCCCGGAGTTCTAGGGATTCCTACCGTTCTCCGCAAATCTGGAAGTTTAGTTGTATGGGCTCTTTAAAAGGTTTTGCAAATATGATGAAGCTATTCCATAAGCCTCAAGTCTTTGAGATCCTCGTTTAGTTTTCTTTGATTGTAATGGAGGGATTACAGAAACCCCACATTGTGGTGCTGGCTTTTCCTGCACTGGGTCACTCCATTCCTCTTCTGGACCTGTCAAGGCTTGTTGCATCCCAAGGTCTGACCGTCAGCTATGTCACTACGCCTGCCAACATATCCCGCTTGCAAGATTCTGTTGTTGAAGCTGTAAACAACGGTATCGATCTTCGATTGGTAGTGCTTCCCACGCCGCCTATGGACGGCCTACCGGAGGGACGAGAGAGCATGGACCTTCTTCCCATGGCTTCCCATGGCCTTATATTTGCACTGGCTAGCAAGCTTCAACAGCCCTTCAATGCTTGGATGGAGTGCCAGTTTCAACAACGGGGAGCAGAAGCAGCAGCTACAGTCTGTGTTGTCTATGATACGTTCATGGGATGGGGAAGACAGAGTGCTGAAAAGTTCAAGATTTGTTGCATGGAATTTAATGTGTCGGGGGGATTTGCAGTTAGCATGTTGATCTCAACTTCGCGTACAGTTGCGACAATGGAGAAGGGCGAGAAAGAAGGGAAGGATTGTGTTGTGTTGAGCTTGGATCTGCCATGGCCTCTTAGATTTGAGAGGCACGAGATAGCCCAAGATTTTTTCAACATAGAAGATCCGACCTTGGATATTGTTTTGCAGATTTTACAGTCCATCAGTAAAGGCAGCTCCGGATTGGTGTTTAATACTTTCGAGGAGCTGGAGCCTGTTTATCTACAGCACCTGAGAAAGCTGACCGGTAAACCAGTGTGGGCCATGTTAGAAACAATAAACAAATGTCACAATATTACAGTACACCATTAACAGCTAAATAAACAAAAAATATATAACACTAAAACAAAGAATCAGAAATGATAACAAATTGCAGCAAACTGTCTTCACACTTTTTATTGGAAATCAAAGAGCAATATATAGAGCAACAACAAAAACAACGAATGAGAAACATTCCCAAATAGAAAAGGGAAATGCAGAAATGTTTGGGAAACTTTCCCAATCAACAACTGTCAACAAACAGATTTTCTTATTTTAACATCCTCTCTAAAATCTGATTTGTGGGACAGCTTGTCATCCCTAAAAGTTTCTTCAATCTATTGAAATCTTCTTCTTTCAAAGGCTTTGTCAAAATGTCAGCAACCTGATCTTTGGACCTGCAATAAGAAAGTTTGATTTCATTATTTTTAACCAGCTCTTCGATGAAATGAAATTTGATGTCTATGTGTTTTCTTCTTCCATGAGAGACTGGACTTTTAGAAAGCGCAATAGTTGATTGATTATCACAAAATATAACCGTTTCTTCCATTTGGGGCTGCAACAATGCTTCAAGCATTCTTTGTAACCAAACTACTTGACAACTTGCTGAAGTGGCTGCTACATATTCTGCTTCTGCTGAGGACAATGCAATAATGGGTTGTTTCTTTGAAGACCAAGAAATTACACCTGAACCAAGAGTAAAGACATACCCAGAAGTACTTTTCCTATCATCTTGACTTCCAGCCCAATCACTATCTATATAACCAGTTAACTTCAAAACACTCTTCTTTCATAAAAAATTCCATGATTTGAAGTCCCTTTCACATACCTTAGTATTCTTTTACCTGCTTGTAGATGAGTATCATGTGGATCCTCCATAAACCTGCTTATCAAACTTACTGCATACATGATATATGTCTTGTTGCAGTTAAGTACATTAAACTTCCAACCAAACTTTTATACAAAGTAGAATCTACCTTTTTGCTTTCATCTTTTTTGTTCAGCTTCACACCCATGGCAATAGGTGTAATTGCTAGTTTGCTATTTTCCATCTTGAACCTTTTCAAAATATCATTTGCATACTTTTCTTGTGAAATAAAAATCCCATCACAATTTTGAGTTACTTCAAAACCAAGATAATAGCGCAACAAACCAAGATCAGTCATCTCAAATTCACTCTTCATTGCCATTGAAAATTCTTTAAGCATGTTTTCATTATTCCCAGTATAAAGCAAGTCATCAACATAAATGCAAACAATCATAGCATCACCTTGTTGATTTTGTTTTATAAATAAGGTGGGCTCATAAGGGCATTTTTCAAAACCATTTTTTCATGAAATATGATTCAATCTTTTCATTCCAAACTCTAGGTACCTATTTTAAACCATATAAGGCTTTCTTTAGTTTGAGAACTTTACCTTTCTGACCTTTAATCTCATAAACAGGTGATTGCTCAATGTAAATTTCTTCCTCCAATACACCATTCAAGAATGCTGATTTTACATCCATATGAAAGAGTTTCCAACCCTTTTGTGCTGAAAGAGCTAAAATCATACGAATAGTATCCATTCTAGCTACAGGTGCAAAAACTTCATTATAATCAATACCTGATTTTTGTTTGTAGCCCTTCACTACCAGCCTGGCCTTGTATTTATTCACTTTACCTTGCTCATTGTACTTTGTTTTATACACCCACTTTACTCCAATTGCCTTCTTATGCTTAGGGAGATCTGCAATGTCCCATGTTTGATTCTTTTCTATGGCTGCAATTTATTCATTCATAGCATTGACCCATTTATCATCATTTATAGCTTCTTCAAAAATAATAGGATCACTATCAGCAAAAAATGCAAAATGACAGATATCTTCATTTACCTCTATTGTTTCTTGATATATATCAGACAAGCTCTTTGTTTTCTGCCACTTTTTTGGAGATTGTGAGGTAGATGATGGAGAATTGCTTGATGAAACATGTCTATGACTTGGTGGAGTTGAAAAGAGTTTCTGTTAACAACAAAAATTTGTTGTTGATTTGCAACTTCATCTTGAAAATTAACTTGTTGATATTTCTCTTTCAAATTCCAACACCACTCCCGATCTTCAAGAAATTTTGCATCTCTACTTATCACCAACTTTTTTGTTTCAGGATTATATAATCTATATGCCTTAGATTCTTCACTGTACCCAACAAAGATACATTTTTCAGCCTTATCATCCAATTTACTTCTAAGTGCATCTAGAACATGAGAAAAAGCAATACAACCAAAAATTTATAAATGATCTACCCGAGGTTTATATCCTCCCCATGCTTCTTCTGGTGTCATGCCCCATACTGAGTTTGTAGGACATCTGTTCAAGATATAACCTGCACAACAAACTGCTTCTGCCCAAAAGACTTTTGGTAAATTCTTAACATTAAGCATACTCCTTACCATATTTAAAATTGTTCTATTTCTTCTGTCAGCTACACCATTTTGTTGTGGTGTATACCTTGTTGTTAGTTGCTCTTTTATGCCATTTTCAATACAAAAGTTAAGAAATTCATGTGAAATATACTCTCCACCCCTATCTATCCTTAAAATTTTGAGAAAATAATCACTTTGCTTTTTAACTAATTTTTTTAATTCTTTGAATTTCTTGAAAGTATCTGATTTATTTTTCAAAGAATACACCCAAAGTTTTCTACTATAGTCATCAATAAATGTCAAAAGATATCTCATACCAAATAATGAAGCAAACTCAATTGGTCCACATAGATCTGAGTGAACTAGCTCCAGTGGCTTTGAAGCTCTCCAGGAATCCCTTATTAGAAAGGGTTCTCTATGGTGTTTTCCAACAATACAACCTTCACATTCTTCATCCGGGTTTTGGATAAGTGGTAAACCTATTACCATGTTCTTCTTATGCAAAATATTTAGTCCACCAAAATTTAAATGACCAAATCTAAGATGCCATAACCACTATGTATCTTTTACAAGAGCATTGAAACTAAAATGCATATTATTTCTGATACTTAGAGAAAACATCCTATTAGCAGTCATGGGTATTTTGGTTATCTGTTTGTTTTTACCATCTACAATAATGCATGAATCTTTTTCAAATTTAACAGTGTGGCATTTTTGCACAAGTTGACCTACACTTAACAAATTATGCTTTAAACCTGGTACATAAAATACATCACCAATATATTTTTTTTCACCTTTTTTTGTTGTGATTAATATCCTCCCTTTCCCCATGACTGATGCAATTGAATCATTTCCCATCTTAACTTCAGATTTGATGGACTCATCCAAATTCTGAAATATCTCTTTGCATCCAGTCATATGATTACTACACCCACTATCAACATACCATTTGTCATCATTTACTTCCTCCTTTGTGCTGCATGTTAGCAAGACATATCCTTCATGCCCTTCACCTTCATTTGCATATTGGGCTTAATGTTTACTTTCATCTGCAATATTTTTTCTACATTCAGCTGCAATATGTCCAAACTTTTGACAGTAATAACATTGAATAGATGATTTATCATACCTCTGAAAACTTCTACCTCTTTGCTGAAAATTTGTTCTGCCTCTACCTCTTGTTTGAGTGTAATTACAAAATTCTTCATCACTTCTATTGCTTCTTTGACCTCTGCCTCTTTTTTGAAAACGTCCTCCTCTTCCTCTTGAATTTCTACCTCTTCCTCTTTGTGCTGAAGATGATTCTGGTGCGGCTTCTTTTTCTTTCAAAGATACTTTGCTCTTTAAAGCTTTCTCAAATGGCTCCTTTGCTGATTTATTTATTCTTTGCTCATGTGTGTACAGTGAACCCATAAGCTCATCTACAGATAAACAGGTTAGATCTTTTGATTCTTCAATAGCTATAACTACTGGATCATATTTTGTAGGCAAACTTCTTAAAATTTTCTCAACAATTTTTTGATCATTCATAACCTCACCATTTATTTTTCATCTAATTAACTATCCCCATTGTGCGAGTTAAGAAATCTCCTAAACTTTCAAAATCTGACATTTGTAAAATTTCAAAATCCTTTCTAAGCATTTGTAAATGGACTGTTCTTACTCTTTCTGTACCTTGAAATGATTGGGAAAGAAGATCCCAAGCTTCTTTGGCTGTTGAAATAGCTTTAAGTCTTGGAAAGAGAGTTTCATCAAGGCCCTGGACAATGAACAATAATGCTTTTTGATCTTTTTTCCAATTATTCTCCAATAAATTCCTTTCATTTTGTGTGAGTACTACTAATGTTGCTGCATTTGATGGTTCTGAATACCCATTCTACACAAGATCCCATAGCTCCTGAGATTTAAACAAAATCTTCATTTGAAAACTCCAAAAATCATAGTTTTTCCCATTAAATTTGGGAATTTGCAGCTGTGTACTGTTAACATTCATTGCCATTTCGAACCTACTCTGATACCATATGTTAGAAAAAATAAACAAAGGCCACAATATTACAGTACACCATTAACAGCTAAATAAACAAAAAATATATAACACTAAAACAAAGAAGCAGAAATGATAACAAACTGTTATGCTTGCACAACAAATTGCAGCAAACTGTCTTCACACTTTTTATTGGAAATCAAAGAGCAATATATAGAGCAACAACAAAAACAACAAATGGGAAACATTCCCAAATAGAAAAGGGAAATGTAGAAATGTTTGGGAAAATTTCCCAATCAACAACTGTCAACAAACAGATTTTCTTATTTTAACATGCCATAGGCCCCATGCTTCCACCTAATTATTTCAGTGGAACATCTACTGGGCGAGGAAAAAAGGCGGACGTTACCGAGGATGAGCTTGTCCGGTGGCTTGACTCTCAGAGCGCAAGCTTAGTTGTGTATGTTTCATTCGGAAGCTAGATATTCTTCACGGAGCATCAAACAAAGGCTTTGGCAAGAGGCCTGGAAGCCAGCCATCAGCCTTCTGTTTGGGCTATCAAAGTGACACCAAGGATCGAACTCGCCACCTCGAGCAATGCAGATCGTGCTAGCGAGTATCTACCTGAGGGCTTTCTGGAACAAACGAAGGATAGAGGGGTTGTCATATGGGGCTGGGTGCCGCAGCTTTTGATTCTTTCCCATCCTTCCGTAGGCGCCTTCATGAGCCACTGCGGGTGGAACTCTACGCTTGAGACCATCACTCTTGGAGTATCCACAATCGGATGTCCTATGTTTGGGGATCAGTTTTTCAATCTATGACAACTGGCAGAATTGGGCATGGGGATTTAGTTCTGTGAACATATCCCTGGGATTCCTGAAGAAGAAAAAGTGAAGGAGGTTTTACGACAAGTGCTTCATGATGATAAAGGCAAAGAGATGCGAGCAAGGGGGCAGAAGCTCAAGGAGATGGCAAGAAACATTGTCAAAGATGGAGGGTCTTCGAAAGCAAATGTCCAAGCATTTGCAACTAAAATGCACAAGTTGCTGAAGATGAGACAAGAATGACACAGAAGATTGTTCAGGAGATCTAGGATAAGAATAAATTCTCCACACGGATTGTTTCTCAGTTTAGTTTAAGAATAAACTCTCCTCGAAGATTGTTTCAGCGAGTTTGAGAAAAGAACTCTTATCATTGTTTAGTTGTCATTTATTCAGAACTTAATGATCAATAGTTGTTGTTCAAAGACATTCTCATTAATTTGTCTACACTCTTAACATTTTCGCTCTGAACATATTGTGAGCTTCAACTAATACCTTTGAAAGTTTGCCAAAGTATTTTCCTAACAACTAGGTAGTGTTTGTATGTACATAAATTAATTTTCATTTCTTATTTTAAAATTTGGTCAATAAAAGTAGGATAATTATTTATCATTTATTAGTAACACGAGGAATAAGATTGTTATTGATCATTTGATTGTTGAAGAGTGTGATGTTTAAATAGAGTGTACATGTACCATCAAAATTTATGAGATCAAATTTAGACATACCTTAGAAAATTTATTCAACACACTACTACATAGAGCCCCCATTTAAGACAAAATTAATCAGAATATTAATTTTGACTTAAATTAAGATAATAAAAAAAAAAGCCTTCTTAAAACATTTTTTTTCTTTCCCTCCCAATTTTCCTTTTCCTTCCCACATTGGACATTACCTTCAATCATGTGTCTGTAGCTTTCAATATAGGTTAGTTTCATTTTCCTTTCAGAATAGAGAACACAAATAGGAATAGGAACATAACACGAACAGAGGAATGGAGGCACGAGGAACTATGACACAACACAATGGGCATGATGAACAGTGAACAACATAGACAACGGTCATGAAGCACCACAAACGGGTGTTTCTAAACAACGACAAGGTCTTTTTTATCAGAAACGACAAGGAGTTTTTAGAAAATCAGAAGGACGCAAAGCTCAGAGCAAAAAGTCACAAGCAAGTGGGTCTAGGTTCTTGGACAAGCGACGACAATAAAACCTCCATGAAGGGCCTTTCAGCAATAGACCAGGTGTACCCCACCTTTGTTTTTTCTTTTTTTTTTTCTGTTTCCTGTCTTTTTCTTGACATCAAACTCTGCAAGCTTTATGTAAAAAATAGACACGAATATTTTTCTAAAAACAACTTGAAGAATTATTTGAATGTTATAAGGTACGAGCTTTTCATACGTCCATGAAGACCTCAACCAAACCTGCTTGCCATCAAAGGACCTGCAAAATAGATAATACTAACAAATCCCTAGGTCTTCTAAGACCTCGTAAAGCAGATAATTGGATGGAAAAGCTCTACCAACCTCTACCCGCCCTCTTTTTTGTTATGTTGTGTTGCTTCTTTTCTTTTATCCTCTCATGTAGGAAGACGTAGCTTTGAGTTCCCTCTTTGGGAGATATAAAAATCAAAAATTATACCTAAAATCAAACTGAAGTCAAGGAGAAATGTTGCAACTCACCAGCAATGAAGTATCAATGAGCCAAATCGACAACAGTGGTTGGGAGTCTTCCAATAAAGAATCCAAATTAATGATTGATAGAAACAAAGGGTTAGATATGTGAAATTGCTCAGGTTCTAGAATCAATGGCTTGAACATGCAAAGGATTGCATTATTTAAAACTATTTTCCAATGGATTCTATCAAAGCATCTATAATCTTGCCATAGTAAGGGATAGTAGTCTCTATTTTAGAACCACCTTCCTTAAAAAAGAATTGTAGCATAGATATATATACCACAAAACACAAACAACACAAACTATGGCTATGCTATGACAACTTTTTGTAACGTAGAATTAAATGATGATCTGCATAGATAGATGAGTAATATCTAATCTAACAAATATTAATATAAATCAAAAAAATAAGAATGAGTAAAAATGAACAAAACAATAAAACTAAAACTAGAACAGTCTCACTGAATATGCATCCACTTCTTCGAATTATCTTCATTGTCCTCCATTTTGTTGTCTTAGTATTCTTGCCCTCAAATTTTCACTATTGATGCAAGCATAACCTAGATGTATTATCTCATCAAAATATCGAAGATAATAGTTCTTCTCAAAATTATTGATTTCGGGAGGAGGAATAATGATAATGACAGGTCATTTTATAGATTTTGGGTTTTTGAACGATTGGCTCGGATTCAAAAGAGAGATCAACGATCAAGATTGATGAATACCATGCGATGTGAGTTGAGAAAGTATGCAGGATAAAGATTAAATTAGAATGATAATTTAATCTGGTGTTAAGACTATTCGAAAATAAGAAGAATAGACTTCAAGATTAAATAAACAATTTAATCTTCAAGTAAGAGTCTTTGAAAATAGAAGAAATAGACTTTGAATGACAAAGACAAAGTTAGAATTCAAAGAATAAAGAGTTTGAATGAACACCTGAATTAATTAATTAAATAAAGATATTTAATTAATAAACACATTCATGCATATGAGTTAGAACTAGTTAACTGACTGGTTGTGACAGAGAGTCCTCTTGCAGAGACGCTCAAATATTGAATCCAGAGATAACTGGTGGATTTAAAATAGATTTTGAGTCAGATGGTGAGTGAATGATTAGATAACTGAATGACAGAAGAATGTGACATAAATAATTAATAATGAATTAAATGTTAATTTAATTCAACATTCAAAATTGAAAGATTTAATTAAAAAAAAATGTAATTTATTTAATTGATTGTTGAAAAGGATTAAATGAATAATTAAATAATAAATATTTAATTATAGTTGAAATATGATAAAGGGGTAATTAAATAATAAATTATTTAATTAAGAAGGAGAATTAATTAGTTAGTGACATAATTAAATAAATATGATTTATTTAATTAATCAAGGTGAATAAAGGTCATTATGAATTAACTAAATAATTAAAAGGGTTATTAATTAATAGAGGAAAGATGTGTTAAAAAGGTAATTAAATAATAAACATTATTTAATCATGACCATGGACATTAGAAAATTATGTCAAAAGTGGTACTCGTAGGCCTAGACCAATTTTCGGTGTCTACAGTTTGTCCCTCTTTGATACAATGTCGTTCCAGCATTGTGTCAAAGAAAATCGAAAAAAAGATATGCCCCAGTGAAAGGGAGATGACGAGGAGGTAGTGGTATGCCCCCTCGAGAAGATGGGTGGGTTTGAAGAGCATGATTGTGCTCTCGAAATGGATAGATAATGGTGGTGAAGATACAGAAAAGAGGACATGTTAGTGTGGATTAATCAAAATGTTAGTATGAAACAATGAAGGTTGATTGATTGAAAAACATATGATCTTTGATATTTTGCCATATATGCTAAGCTTGTATTTTGATCATCATTGGGTGAGACTGATACAAATGGATAGTACACACCATGATATGAGATAGACCATAGTGTACAAAGTCATCCATCTATGAAAAAAGACAGTCACAGACAAGGAGTGTCTAAACTCATACTAAGGACAAGATTGCCCTAGTTGTTTTGTCTTGACAAACCATAGACAACAAACAAATAAAACGCGGGTCATGAGACATCATTGCTCCTCTAAATCCTTGATAGGACATCCTTGAGAAAACTAGTAACATGACTCAAAAACCAAAGCTAAAAAGATAGTTGACAGACAACAACCAAAGAAAAAGAGTCCTGAAACATCCTTGCTTCACTAAATCCTTCAAGGGACATCCTTGAGAAAGCTAGTAACCAGACTTATGCACAAATCGATAGAAAGATAAGAAAAAATAAGATATAAAGTCATAAAGCCAAAGAAAAGTATTCGCCAAAAATTGATCTTGTGGGATTGTTTGATATTTGACATAGTAGGATGTGAGGGATGACACATACCGCATAAGATGTTGAGTCTGGTTTCGACTTGGTGACTATCTATGTAAGGCATGACAAAGCCTGGTTTTAGAAAGACATGTACCGTATAAGATGTTGGAGCCTAATGACGTTGATGTGACAAGCTACATGAGGCTATGATAATTTGATGATGTTCATTGACAAGAAAGACATATCTTGCTTAAGACATAAGTTGATCATTCTAACAATGTGTTTGATATTGACTTGATGATAGTTTGAGATGTTTTCCTTGTTGATGCATGACTTGTTTTGATTCCTTGAATATTATAAGTGTGTGTGTGTTGATAGTGTATGACTTGAGATGATATACCCTAAAGGACTGACCTAATGCGGCCTCGGGGGATCATTGATTGATTATCCTTGTTTACGTTGTACACGCAGAGACCTCGTAGTTTGACCAAACTTTATCTGACATAATTGACTGAAGATAGGTACTTAAGTTGATGATACACAATGTGTGTGATAGTGAATGCAATAAACCCTATTGGACTGACCTAGTGCGGTCTCAGGGGCTCATCGATTGATTAGCCTTGCCTATGTTGTACACGCAAAGACCTTGTAGTTCGACACAACCAATGACTTTGAATGTACAAAGAGTCATGATTTCAATGTGTGTTTTTCGTGAGAAACCTAGACAAACAGACCTAATGCCTCAAGGGCACATCAACTGATGGCCTTGCCTACATCTAGTCGTAGACGCAACATAGTTCGACTATGTCTATGACTGACTTAACATGACTAACTTTGACTATGTTTTTGGGATTTTCTGACATGTTTTGATTTTTTTGTCTTTTTGATGTTTTTCTACTATTTTTTGGATTTTTTCAGGACATTTTCCAATGGTGTAAATGCTATGTACAAGGTCCTTATGGCACAAAACAAGGATTTTCCCCCAGTCGGGAATAAGACATGAGATGGAGTGGGGAATGTGATGGAATAAACTTGATGTCAATCATTCCAAGTAATGGATAAGACAACCATTTATTATGAGGGATGGTGAAAACTCTGATTGGAATGATGGTAGATGAAACAACGAGTTTGACTACACATGGTGCCTGTTTTCCAAGTTTTCACCATGGTACTTATCCATAGTGCCACCGAAGTGGTTTTCACTATAGGACGAATTATTTCTCTTTACTATTTTTTCTGATTTTCCAATTGTTTTGGTGTTACAAAGATGCCTGTTTGCTAGGTTTTCATCAAGGTAACCATTTTTTTTTGTTTTTCATTTTTTTTGTATTTTCTCAATTAAGACAAAGACTCTCAGAAGCTACACATAGAACCTCTTTAGATGAAGGTTGTTGATTGGTGACAAAAGTGGCTCTCCTTCAAGGGTAGAGAGTTGGTACGCTCCTGATCCAAAAGCTTCTGTGACAATATAGGGCCCTAACCAGTTAGGTTCAAACTTACCTAGCTTTTCTCATTCAGCTTGATTCTTGGGATTCTCCATTAAAACTAGGTCACCAATGTCAAAGTATCTATTTATAAATTTCCTATTATAGCTACGATGAAGATGATTCTGATATGCTTGCAAATGGTCTAGTTCTTTTTGTCTTCGTTCATCTAGCAATTGTAACTCTTGTAGTCTTGATACATGGTATTCTTCATCATCAATATGACCTTTCAAGGATACCCTCAGGGAAGGAATTTCAGCCTCAATAGGTAAGATAGCTTCGGATCCGAATACTAGGGAGTATGGAGTGGTGCTAGTGGGAGTACGGATGCTTATGCGGTAAGCCCATAAGGAAGGATTAAGTTGTAGGTGCCAGTCACGACCAACGTCATTGACAGTCTTCTTTAGGATTTTGACAATGGTTTTATTAGATGCCTCAGCTTGGCCATTACCTTGTGGGTAATATGGGGTGGAAAAATGATGTTTGATATGGAACTCTTCACAAAAATGGCATACTTCTTGGTTTTTGAATGGGTGGCCATTGTTTGTGATAATGGATTGGGGTACACCATACCGACAAATTATATAGTTTAGGATAAACTTGGATATTTGTGTGTCGGTGATGTAGGTCATAGGAATAGCTTCAATCCATTTGGTGAAGTATTTGGTGGCGGTTATGATGAATTTATGGCCATTGGATGATGGAGGGTGTATCTTAGCTATGAGGTCAAGTCCCCATTGGGCAAAGGGCCATGGTGATGTAATCAAACAAAGCTCCTATGTTGGTGCTCTTATCAAATCTCCATGTATGTGATATTGTCTACATTTCTTTACAAAGATATATGAGTCTTTGTCCATTGTAGGCCAATAATAACCTAATCTCATAATCTTATGGGCTAAAGTAGGACCACTCGAATGGGATCTGCATATACCCTCGTGCACCACTTGCAAAGTTGATTGTGCTTCTTTAGCATTGAGACATCTCATTAGGGCGTTATCTAAGGTACATCTATACAGGGTATCTCCGATGATGGTGTATTTATCTAACTTACGAATAAAGGTTTGACGTTGGTTATTTGACAGGTCTAATGGTAAGGTTTGGTCATTTAGATAGTCGAATACGTCTTTGTACCAAGGGGAAGTAGGACCAAAAATCGTACACACCATCACAGAATTGGGGAAATCATAGGTAGGGACCAACAACTGTTCAACCAAAAACTCAAACTCAGGCACATTACTCGGAATATCCAATAAGGAACCCATGGTTGCCATAGCATTTGCTGCCCTGTTCTAAATACATGGTATTTTTTGAAAGGTAATGTCATCAAAGTACTGCTTGAAGCTATCGGCCATGCATTGATAGGGGGAAATTTTTTTATCCTTAGTATCATAATCATCATTTACTTTCCGGATTACTAGCTGAGAATTGCCAAAAACATGTAGACTCTTAATCTTCCACTAGGATGTCATTCTTAGTCTTGTCACTAAGGCTTCATACTCTGCTATGTTGTTGGTGCAAGGGAAAGCAATCCTGAATGATTTAGGAATAGTATCGCCTTGAGGTGTAACAAATAGGATACCTGCTTCTGAACCAATTTGTATGTGACCCACCAAAGTATAATTTCCATTCGGTTCTAGTGTCAATAGTGAAGATAAATTCATCAAGAAAATCTGCCACTAAATGATGGTCTACCTTCATGGGTGCATCTGCTAACTGATTTGCAATCACTTGTCATTTTATAGCCTTCCTCTCCATGTATTATATGTCATACTCACTAAGTATCATAACACATTTAGCCAATCGACCTGTTAATGTTGATTTACTTAGGAGATATTTGAGGGGATCAATCTTTGCGACCAACATTGTTTGGTGATTTAGCATATAGTGCCGAATTTTTTGAGTAACAAAGACTACCGCAAGACAGGCACGTTCTATGTTAGTGTAATTTAATTCATATCCCACCAAGGTATGACTGATGTAGTAGACTGCTCTTTCATGACCTTTATCATCATTTTGTGCGAGAAGAGTCCCTAATTCTGATTGAGTTGTTGAGATGTATAGTATCAAATGTTTTCCATTTGTAGGTGGCATCAATACTAGCGGTGTGAGTAGATAATCCTTGATTTGTTGGAAAGCTTCCTGACATTTAGGTGTCCACACAAATGGTACTGCTTTCTTGAGTAAATGTTGAAATGGGTGTATTTTATCTGCCAGTTGTACAATGAAATGCCTGATAGACTGTAATCTTCCCTGTAGTGCTCTTAGTTGACCAATGTTGTCTGGAGGAGGCATTTCTACGATAGATTTTACCTTCTCTGGATCTACTTCAATGCCTCTTTCGGAAATCATATACCCTAGAATTTTCCTTGATTTCAGTCCAAAGACACATTTCTTTGGATTTAGTCTGACATTGTTATTCTCTAGCCTCTGGAATATCTTGTTTAGAAATTTTAAATGATCTACCCTGGTTTCTGATTTAGCTATAATTTCATTGACATAATATTCCATGAGAGTATGTACAAATTCATGGAAAATAGTAGTCATTGCCTGTTGATAGGTAGCTCCTACATTCTTAAGCCCAAAAGGCATAACATTCCAATAGTATGTGCCCCATGGACACGTGAAAGTTGTCTTGTGTTGGTTTTCAACTACAATTTTGATTTGGTTATATCCATAGAAACCATCCATGAGGGATAACATCTCGTATCCTACTGTAAGATCTACTATCATGTCTATGTTCGGAAAAGGGAAGTCATCCTTAGGACATGCCTTGTTGATGTCTCTAAAGTTTGAAAAAATGCGGATGCCCCCAGTTGGTTTAGTCACTGGTACAAGATTTGAAATCCAGTCTGTATAGTCTATGGTTCTTAAGAATCTGACATCCAAGAGTTTCTTAAGTTCTTCTTTGACCAGAAGGGCAATCTATGGATGCATTTTCCTTAACTTTTGTCTGACTGGCGTAATACCTGGTTGTAATGGTAGATGGTGTAATATTAGGTCTAGATCCAACCCAGGCATGCCTACATATGACCACACAAATTTTATCTGTCTCTTTGTGAAGAAGTCCTTAAACTTAGGTTGTTTTGTCTCTGTCAATGATGCTGCAAAATATATCATCTGAGGGTTTTCTTTTGTGTTTATGTTGACTTCGACAAAATCTTCTATTAGCATCGATGAATTTTCTTGTTCATCTAGGAGAATGTTTAAACCTCCATGCTTGGGTGCCTCAGAGAGGTTTTCACCCTCAAATACATCCTTTATTTTGATTGTTTCTTTGTCCAAAGGCGCCTTTCGGTTTTCACCTAGGGACTTGTCATTTTTCTCATTTTTATCATTTTTCTTTGTATTCTCACTTTTGCGACTAGAGGTGTAAACAAACTCCCCAAAATATGCTTTATCATCCAAGTCTATGGTAAAACCAACTTTATGAGCCCCTCTAGGTATGCCTTCTTGAAGTCCCATGAACTCATTTATTGCTTCGTCGTTCTCGAATACATCTAGGATGGGTGTACCTTGTTGATCCCAATCGATAAGTTGGGGATATATGAGAGGGATGTCATCATCAGAGTTATCAAATGTGGCAGCTGATAAGGTGAATACGGAATGGTTGACATGGTCACATAAGTTTTGAACTAACTCCTTCTTGTTCCTTTTCCTATGGGTAGATAAAATCTGATGTGAGACTATTGAAATGGCTAGGTTGTTAGAAGATGGTTCGTCGAGTGCCCAAGATGCATGTGATCAAGGGTTTCCCAATATTAGTGCTTATGCCATTCTTCTTTGGTCAAGGACTTCTTATGATGGGAACTAGATGGCTTTGGCATGGGTTTTATCATTTGGTCCAATTCTCCAAATAGATTATCTAGGTTCATGATGTTGGTAGAGGAAAGGGAATCCCATTCATAGTCACTTGAGTCAGGAGATTCATCGTAAACTGGGGGAAGCGGTTCATGAGATATCTTGATGTCTGCGTAAGCACTCACTTCCTCCTGAAATGGTGATGAAGTACTAGGAAAACCAATTCTAAGTGGTAGAAACCCTAGCCCTAGGTATTTCAGTCATGGTGAGACAATGATCGGTTCTATCCTTCCATTTTGATGTAGTCCTAACCCATTATGCTCATCATAGCCTTCGCTTTGCACTATCTTAAAGCCTTTTCCATAGTGATCATTAGCTATCTGACTAGATGGTGAGGGGTATTCATTGTCTTCCTAGTACAACCAGGAGGTAATATCACCTTGATCCACAATTTCTTCACTTAACTCTCCCCATTTGGTTAATGTCATTGTAGGGGGGACATGAATGTGACTACATATTGTCTTCTTTCCGGCATGGGTAGACCATATGCCTTAGGTGGAACCAGCTAACTGACACATTAGGATTCCTTCATGTAATATTCTCCACAGCCCTTGTCTTGGATCTCAACCTTAGGAGTGGATGATGGTGGTTTTAATGAAATGGACTTGATGAGTTGCGATGGGTCAACGTATAGGGATAAAGTGGATGATGAAGCTTCTTGATTAACGGGAACCTGTCGTTGTAGAATTTCCCTTAGGCTTGTACAATATTGAAAAGGATTTGGATCACCATCAATCGTGATCTTGGTTCCATTATACAAGAATTTAAGACATTGGTGATATATGGAAGGTATTGATTTCATTGCGTGTATCCAAGGTCTACCTAACAATAGGTTATAAGGAA
This sequence comes from Sequoiadendron giganteum, assembly GCA_007115665.2. Lineage (NCBI taxonomy): Eukaryota > Viridiplantae > Streptophyta > Pinopsida > Cupressales > Cupressaceae > Sequoiadendron > Sequoiadendron giganteum. The sequence continues at coordinate 542,392,391 of CM021106.1, read as the reverse complement.
GGGTGAGATCCAAGACTTGGAAGTTGGTGTTCATAATTGTTGGGCCAATTCTGATAGGGAGTGTGACAACTCCTTTGGATGATCTTTCCTAATCATCATAAGCCTTGATGACTATACTCTTAGAGGTGTCTACACATTCTTATGAGAATCCTAATGCCTTAACCAATTTTAGGGTATAGAGGTTCAAACCTGCTCCTCCATCTATCAAGACTCATCTGACTTTGGTTTGATGGACTAGGACTTCAAGATGTAATGGGTCATTATGATCAGTCTTTTCGGTTGAGTAATCTTGTTGGGAGAATGTGGCATGATGTGAGTTGGTTAAATATCCCACCATTTCTTCAAAATGATTGACATCTAAGTCTGTAGGAATAGTCATTTTCTGTAAAGCTTTGTCGAGAATGGCTCGATGCTCAGGTGATAAAGTTAACAGTTACAAAATGGATATCTATGCTAGGTTTTTGCTCAGTTGATCAATGAGATTGTACTTAGACTTGGAAGACTGTGCAGGTGGCTCAGAAGAAGGACTTGGAAGAGTTATCTTAGTTTTGTGTGTGTTTACAACACATTCAGGATGCTTCTTAATGGTGATGGTATGGACATTTTCATTTGCATCTCGGAGGTGATTTATGATCTTTCCTTTACCATAGTCATACTTGGTATTGACATAATTGGCTGATGGAGTATTCTTAGTTCCCGAACTGGAGGCCTTTCCTTTCATGTGGTATAGGAATATTCATGCCTACTTTCAAGGATCTCTTACCAGTAGTGTTTGTGCCAAAGAGTTTTTGATGAAGTTGCTCCCGCAGTAAATTGTAAACATTGTGTTATGTTGAAAGGGGTTGTGTTTACAATTGACGATGTTTGAGTTGGTATGCCAGTTGGTATTGCTACAGTGATTTGGGCAATAGAAACACTTGACGTTATGGTTTGCGTTGGTTGAATAGATGGTGTTGTCAAAGTATAAATATCAAATGTTGGTGGTAGTGTGGCACCTTCTACTAGCAACTTTGCTAGATATCCTTGGGGATCATTTTCCAAACACTCATCCATAAAGGATGCAAAATCATGATCTTATACAGTGGCGTCTATGTCTTCAACATAAATTTCTCCATGTGTGTCTCTAGTGATGTGTTTTTCAAGCAAAAGTTTGTGTGGTGTTTCTTTTCCTGATGGTTGATTTCTGAAAGGATTGAAAAATTCATTAGGTTCTGAAATTGTTTTATGTTTCTTTTAAGACCTTGTTTCGACCATGAAAATTTGCTCAAAATGGGGTAATGCAGACTATGTCTAAAAACTTATATGTCCTATTTCTATGTTTTTTTGGATTTTCTGAAAATAAATGATGTTGCTAAAGAAGTATAAAATAACGTATACTGAGATCACTTATGCTAGGATGGACAATATGAAAAAGCTCGAGTAGACTGTGATGGTAAATGATTCTAGGATGGGTATAACCTACCACTTATGGAATAAATGCATGCAATGATTTGAATTGACCAATGAACCTGATTGTAGGTCAAAGATAGTTGACAAGGCGAATTTCCCAAACTAGATTGTTGAGTTGGAAAGATTCACTAATAGGAGGTCAAAGTGACTAGGTTCAATGATGAAGAAAAATCGAAACATGAACATATCCAATGATGCGGAAAGTTGTTCTATTCTACTATATGCAATTTCCTAGGAAGTGTCTAAATGTATGCAACATAGGATGACTATGACTAGGATGTATATGACACCTAGTAATGCAAGGTTTTAAGCAAATTTTTTCCAGTTTCTATCCAAGGTTGATCTTAAGAAACAAACGTGAAAATGACAGTTATGCTTTCAGACTCATTTCACAATTTTCTAAGTTTTCTGTTGACAGTCAAATGCGGTTCACCTATCCGATGCATTGATATTTGTGACAAATGCAGTTTAAGTTGTAGATACGGTGATTTGACCAAAACAAGTTTTAAATGTTGACAGGCAATTGCGGTTTTCAAACAGATGTGGTTTAATGTATGACAGATGTGACTCAATTGATCAGATGCAACTCGGAATATAGACTTTGTGAATCTAAAACTATTGACAAACACTTGCGTCTTTTGGTTTAACAGTTGCGGTTCGAAACTACACTCTGTGAAAAACTGAAAACTGTTGATGGACACATGCGGTGTTTAGCTTAACAGTTGTGACTTTCTAAGACAAATGCGGTTCTAAAAACGACAATTGCGACTCTTGTTGATAGTTGCGGTTTTTCTGAAGATTTTGTTTCTACTGACTCTATTTGATGATCAAGTTGTTTGAAGAATACAACAAAAACAAGCACATAATACAATGTGTTTTCAATTTGTAGTGATGGATATGTTAAAATTAGAGAACAATTACACCCTAGGCTGTGTTGGACAATATTTACTGAATTCTTACTTGGATAAATCCAGCTATGCATATTCAAGGTGGATGACTAGTAGCTTGACCCCATTGGCTCCCCTCCACGACACTCACTTATACGGGGCAGCCAAGCTACTATACACATGAAACTCCTATGGCATACATCTCATCTCCACACATGAACCATAAATATGTAAGACAGATTCACAGGTCTAAACCTGTTGCACCAGTAAATAAAAAGGATTTTGGCAAAAACCAAAACAAGGCTTTTAGTAAGGGAATTTCACTCATGGGGCACCATCTAGTACGGCGAGAGACCATTTTTTCCCTTCTCATCGGAACAATGAGCATGATTTCTGGGGTTTCCCCCAAAAATCCACTTTTATATACCGGCTAGAAGTTGCTTGGCATCTAGCGTGCTACCGGTTTGATTCGTTTTGGGGTGAGTACTTTTTCCCACCAAGATAGGCCCAAGTTCTAGAGTTAATAACTTTTTCTCTTACACCTAGGATTGCACGAATGCGTAAGGGGAGAGGATACTTCAATATACCAAATCATGGGGTTCTAAACTAACATGAATAGACACGAAAAAAACTGGTTAATTTTTAAACCTAAATGACAATTATCTATCTACCAAATATAAAGCTTTTAAAATAAAATTAACAAATCAATGTCTTCATAAGGTCCTGCATGCAAATGATTAGTAATTTCGTTTGTGTCTTCGACTTTCGTCTTGCAGAAAAGAGGTTTGTTTTTTGTTTTCTCTTTGGTCTTCTACGTTTCGTCCTGCAAAAACTAAGTTATCCCTCTAAACATAGCTGCAAACAAACATTAGCAAAAGCAAAACAAGACAAAAATGACAAATCAAAAACGTGAAAGTACGAAAGTTAATGAAAAAATGGAAAATCATATTACTAGGTAGATGCGGCTTTTCAACCCACAGATGCATCACTATATTGACAGTCGGATGCGATGCAAAATGTAGTAGATGCGGCTTGGTTTGTTAGATGTGTCATAGAATGTAGCATATGCGGTTCACGAGAATAAATGCATCGTTTCGTCAATCAATTGCAGTTTGCCGTACAATTCCTACAAAACAAAAAATGAAAAAACAAAAAATGATATGTGGATTTTGAAGCGTGATTCACGTCGGGTTCATGAAATGTAATGTAGAATTAAATGATGATCTGCATAGATAGATGAGTAATATCTAATCTAACAAATATTAATCTAAATCAAACAACTAAGAACAAGTAAAAATGAACAAAATAATAAAACTAAAACTAGAACAGTCTCGCTGAATATGCGTCCACTTCTTTGAATTATCTTGATTGTCCTTCTCCATTTTGTTGTCTTAGTATTCTTGCCCTCAGATTTTCAGTATTGATGCAAGCATAACCTGGATGTATTGTCTCAACAAAATATCAAAGATAATAGTTCTTCTCAAAAGTATTAATTTCGGGAGGAGGAATAATGATAATTATACGTCATTTTATAGATTTTGGGTTTTTGAACGATCAGCTCAGATTCGAAAGAGAGATCAATGATTGAGATTGATGAATGCCATGCGACGTGAGTTTCGTGTCAGTTAAAACGTGAGTTGAGAAAGTCTATAGGATAAAGATTAAATTAGAATGATAATTTAATCTAGTGTTAAGACTGTTCAAAAATAAGAAGAATAGACTTCAAGATTAAATAAACAATTTAATCTTCACTTAAGAGTCTTCAAAAAATAGAAGAAATAGACTTTGAATGACAAAGACAAAGTTATAATTTGAAGAATAAAGAGTTCGAATGCACACCTGAATTAATTAATTAAATAAAGATATTTAATTAATAAACACATTCATGCATATGATTTAGAACTAGTTATTTTATTGGTTGTGACAGAGAGTCTTCTCGCAGAGACGATCGGATATCGAATCCAGAGATAAATGGTGGATTTAAAATAGATCTTGAGTGAGATGGTGAGTGAATGATTAGATAATTGAATGACAAAAGAATGTGACAAAAATAATTAATAATGAATTAAATGTTAATTTAATTCAACATTCAAAATTGAAAGATTTAATTAAATAAATAATGTAATTTATTTAATTGACTCTTGAAAAGGATTAAATGAATAACTAAATAATAAATATTTAATTATAGTTGAAATATGATAAAGGGGTAATTAAATAATAAATTATTTAATTAAGAAGGAGAATTAATTAGTTAGCGACATAATTTTTTTTTTAAAAAGGGGTAAAAACTTTATTGAGATCAAGAAGAAATCCATACATAAGAATCAAGGAACCCATAAACTCCCACCAAGGAAGACCACAAATCACCAACAAGAACAAAGCCACTAACCAAACGACCACCACAAACCTATCCCTCCATATCCTCAGCAATGAACCTCTCAAGAACTTGAACATACTCAGGGGGTAGCTGACTCCACCCCTCAATCCTCCAACCATCCTCATGCTCAGAAGACCACTTGGCCAAACAATCAGCCACCCTATTCCATTCATGTGGAATGTGGACAAAAGACACTGGTTCCAAAGGAGAGCACCTCTGTAGAATCTGTCGAACCACTATGGCAATTTTCCAATTAACCTCGACCACCCTCTGCTCCAACAACATATTAACGATAATCTATGAATCATATTCACAAATAATCTTACGCCAACCCAAAGCACAAGCACGGTCAATAGCCCAGAGAATCGCTAGCCCTTCCATAAGGTTGTTAGAGTGCTGCCCCTTATGGAAGGAGAAAATAAAAATAACTGAACCCAAAGAATCTCAGCCAACTCCACCAATCCCAGAAGGCCCAGGGTTACCTCGAGAAGATCCATCAGTATTTATCTTCAGGAAGTCCATTGGAGGAGAAAACCATCGGCCATCTCTTTGGACCTTCATTTTTGTCCTCCTTCCTCTTCGGACATGCGCACAGACTGGATTCAATCCCTGCATGCCCAATCTAGTCACAATCTCGTCATCACCTTTTTTCAGCAACAAGGACACTTCACAATTGGCTTCCACTGTCTCTTGGATCATACCAAAAATTTTGTGCCACACCTATTGAGCCATCATCTTATCCCCCCGAAAAATCCTATGATTCCTTTCCAACCAAATTTTCCAAAGGATAAATGTAGGACCAATGCTCCACATAATCTGGAGAAAAGAGGCCTGGGATGGGGGCCTCCCCAAATAGCTCCAAAACTCAACAAGCAAACATGAATGAACATGGGGGTAACTCCAACACCCCACCACCAATGCCAGAGCAACATAGAATAAGGACATCAAAAAAACAAATGGGATGAATCCTCCTCACTGCAATTGCATAGAGCACACCTAGATGGACCCTAAAATCCTCGCTTCTGTAGATTATCCCAAGTCAAACATATAGTCCAAGCCAGAGTCCACATAAAACAATTACACTTTGGCCAAGAAAACTTGTTCCACACATGTTTCCACCAAGGGACCTCCACCCCCCCAAACATACAATACACCAGATCTTGATATCCACTAGCCACAGTGAAAGAACCCTTAGGATTTGGGCTCCAAGCCAGGATGTCATTTTCATTGAGGGAGCTACATTGTCTATCAGCCAAAATATTTTGAACTACAACATAGTCCACCTCCAACCCACGAACAGGCCACTCGTAGAGCTCCTTCCACCAAGCCACCTCCACCTGACCACCAGGAACAAAACTCTTAAAATCACTCACCCTTCACCAACCAGCCTCCAAAAAGTGATGAGATAGAGTCACTAAATTGGGGTATTGGTGCAGAATGGGGGTAAAGCCATCCCAAGAATTAGACCAAAAAAGAGCCTCAACCCCCTTATTACATATCTAGAACAGACCATCCTTGATCAGCTTAGCCCCTTTCTTCTGTGTTCCACAAATTGTAGAGCCTCTCCCCACTAGAGGAAACCTGGGAAGCTCCTCGTTGTGAACCCCCGAAAGATACTTACTAGATAAAATCCTTGCCCAAATATGATCCTACTCCACACACCACCTCCAATAGAGTTTAGCTACCAAAGCGAACCCCGACCAAGTCGCCTGTCATAATCCAAGACCCCCAAACTGCCTTGGGCTACACACAATGTCTCACTTAACCAAGCTCCACTTGGACAAGGACATACTACCCGCCCACAAGAATTGTCTATCTAGATAGTCTAAATCCTTCACAAACCTAGCAGGAGCCACCTATAACATGCACCTATAAATAGGAAGAGCTTGTACCACTGAATGTAGCAGTTGAACCCGACCAGCAAAAGATAGCCAACGATGAGTCCAATGATTCACCTTCGCGGTCCAAAATATGTTGCCATGATTCTATAGGAGGCCTACCAATAGAGATAGGAATACCTAGATAAGTGAAAGGGAGAGAGCCAATCTGGAACCTCAAGATACGAGAAATCCTTTGTTGAATGAGCTTTGGAGTATTAAAGAAAAAAACTAAAGATTTGTCTTCATTAATCCTTTGACCAGAAGCGACAAGGTAGATATCCAAAACCTTGCACAAATTTGAAGCTTCTCTGATATTGGCCAGACCCATCGAGACAATATCATCCATAAATTGTAGGTGCAGCTGCGGAGGCAAACCATTACCCCACCCCAACCCTGAATAAAACTCAACTCCACATTACGTTTCACTAGCCTACCCAGGCCTTCAGCAAGAAGAGTAAATAAGAAAGGAGAGATAGGATCCCCTTGACGAAGAACCCTAGAAGTAGTTAAAAGAGAGGAAGGCTCACCATTAATCAACATTGAGAATGAAGTTGAAGTAACACAACTCATCACCCACTGGATCCAATCCTTAGCGAAACCAGAAGCCAAAAGAATTTTCCTCAAAAAGGACCACCTCACTCTATCATAAGCCTTCGCCATATCAAGCTTAATGAACATTGTCTTTTCTTTTGAGGATGCCATCAAATAAATGGTCTCAGTAGCAATGACCACCCCATCCAGAATTTTCTGATCCTCCACAAAACCGCTCTGCTCCTCTGAGATGAGACCTCTAAGCCAGCACTTCAACCTTTCAGCAATTAACTTGGAAATAATTTTACAAACCACATTACAAAGAGAAATGGGCCGAAATTGACTCAAACGATCATCCCCCTCGCATCTGTGAATGAGATCAAGGAAGGTAGAGTTTAAATCCCTCAACATCTGCTTATTTCTGAATGACTCACGAACCACCTCCACCAAGTCCAACTTAATGATATCCCAAAATTTTTGATAAAATTCAACCAGAAAACCATCGAGACTCGAGGCCTTCCCTTTCTTCATATGAGAAAAAATAGCTTCTAACTCCTCCAACTAGATATCACTCAAAAGTTGTTCATTCATCTCCCTAGTGACCAAGGAGGGAATACAAGAAAGAACTTGATTTTCTTCCATCGAACCTTCCTAAGAGTCCTCACAAAATAGAGAAGCAAAGAGCTGAGAAGCTTCTCTAGAAATATCCTGCAAAGAAGATAAATGCTCTCCCATGTCATTCACCAGAACTGGCACAAAGTTACCATGCCTCCTAGCCTTCACTGAGTTGAAGAAGAAAGCGGTATTTCTGTCTCCCTCCTGTAACCACTCAATTCATGCCTTTTGTTTCCAATAAATTTCCTCGCGCAACTCACACTCTAGATTTTTCCTAGCCCAGGCCTCCTCCTTGAGTAAATATTCTGAAAGGCCAACCTCCTTTATCTCCCGAGTAATGACATCTATATCAGCTTGAGCAATAACCTTAGCATGAAATTTTTTTCCAAAGCATTGCCTATTCCATCTTTTAAGTTGATATTTTACAAATTACAACATTTTAGAAAAGGAGTACATGGTAGTGCCAAAGGTAGGTCATACCTTCCTCCACCATTCTGCCATATGCATCTGCAAAGATGAATCTCTTAACCACATAAGTTGGAATTTGAAAGATGGGGATCGAGCAACCTGAGCCAAAGTAGCAGAAAACTTAATAGGCTAGTGATCTGAATCCCTCCAGTCCGAAATCTTAGAGCAAGAAGACAACCCTCCACCAACCCAAAAACATGACACTAAGAAATGGTCAGGTCTCTCAGCAGTACAACTCTCCCCCACTCTCCTATTGTTCCAAGTAAATTGTCCATTCTGAGGCTTAATATCAACTAGATTCAATGCAGAGCTGTTATCGCGAAAAAGGAAGGCAGATGGCTCTAGTCTCGCAATACCACTTGTCTTCTCATTTAACTCAATAATGGCATTAAAATCACCCGCAACAATACAAGGGAACAAAGGAGCAAGGCTCTGAACATAGCTAATATGAGACCACAATAGCTGCTTACCAAGAAAATTAGTAGCCGTGTAGATGTTGGAGAGAAGAATAGTTTCCCCCAACTCCAGACTTGAAACAACCATCGAGACGGAAGACTTGGAGGGCACCCACCATAGAGGCTGAATATTCAAAGGATTCCATAGGAGAGCCACCCCCCTTGCATTACCCTAAGCTCCAATGCACTAGCAACTACCTCGCTCTCACAACTTAGGCAACATAGAAATCATACCATCAACTGATAGCTTAGTCTCTTGTAAGAATAGGACATCAGGGGAATAAGATCTCAGCAAATCACGAAAAAAATTTTGTCGAGGGCCACTATTCAAGCCCCTTACATTCTAGGAGAGGACAATCATTTTGGAGGATTAGAGAAATGGGAATCCAGAGTCTTAACAATCTAGACTCCACCAAAGACTCCCCCATCAACTTTATTTTCTCCAAATCCTTCTTTCCTTCAGCTTTTGAAGATTTCTCCACAAACCCTTTCTTTAGATCTTTTTGAAGAATTCTCAAAGATGGAGAAGCCTTACTACCTTTTACCGAGCTTTCCCCCACTTTCACCAATGGATTGGAGATCTCTCCCTCCCTCGTTTGTGAATCCACTATAGTCTCAGGCCTCCCAAGAACCACCATATTCATATCTGATTCTAATTGAACAATCCCAATCTCCTGAGGAGGTTGGATGAAATCTGGAATAATTCCTTCCTGAACCCCTTCTGAAACACCCTTATCCAAAATTAGTATTCCTGGGTTCACCTCCTACTGACCCAAATCATCTAGCACCTCAAATCTGTTAAAGGACTCACCACCCTGACACTCCATAAAGGCCCTCTTTTGACCACTGTTCCTATTACGTGCCTTAGCAGGAGTAAAACCCTCTGCACCCATAGCCTCACTAGGCACGGGGTCCTTGCCCTTGTCAACCCTAAAGGGATTGCAAGGAGGATAAGTTGTCTGATTCCCAAAAGGTTTAGAATTCAGACATCTTCTCTGTAAATGGTCGTATTCTCGATAGAGATGACAATGAAATGGAAATGTCTCATAGTCAATCTGTTGCACCCAAAAGTATGAACTTGCATGGATTTCCAAAGAATCTAGAAGAGGGTTATTTAAGTCCATTTCAACACAAATACGAACAAAATTCATTACCTTTCTATCCCGAGTTTGCTAAGAAGGACCCACCGGATTTCCTAGCAACACAACAACACGATGCAGAATATCGTCATGCCAAAATTCCACTGGAAATCTAGGGAGATGAACTCACACTGAAACTTGATTCGGGAGATCTTCTAAGGATCAAAACCCGCATGCCAGGGTTTAATAAATAAACCAACCTGATTGTGGAAATAAGGCCCACCTTCAAATACTCTATTATGGTCCACCATGCAATTAAATATCACCATGAAGTAACTATTTTCCAACAAAATTATTTCCATCTCGCCCTCTGGGGACCAAGTACTATGAGCCCACGATTCCAAGAAATGGAGCGAAACCTTCATTCCTAGAAATTTACAAAGCAGAGCATGTTTCAAAAAATACATGATATCCTTCGTTATTGATTCAGGTTGAATCACTAACACCAACCTATCTTTGGATCATTCTAGGCACCCATTTATCTTTGGGATACGTGCACCTCCAGATGGGACAAAACCATAATTATTTAAATCATTGGAAAACAAACTATTATTAAAAACCTTCAAATTTGGAGACGAAGCCCCAATAGCAGCACGAAAATCCATTGAGGGCTGGACCCCCGAAGTTTCCCCCTAAGCCATACAAAACCGAGCCCCAATACTTTGCAAGGGCCCATTGGACTCCACCCCCACGAAGCTTGCACCAATCATAGCTCGGGCCCCAAGAGAGCCAACCACTAATCAAAGGTGACTTCCACTTAAAGGTATCATTGTAGCCAACAAAAGAAGACAAAGGAATGCTTCCCCGCCAGAACAAACCCACACACCTAGTGGAGGAAGCACAAAATAAAAATAGGTCTGATAGCTCTAAAAAAACCCCACCCAACATAGAACGCAACAACAGGCAATAGATGGGCGTAAGAAGCCAGACATGCATAGAAGGCAAAGCCCTCATGCAATCTGCGCCCCTACGCAGGAAAAAACAATGCTCAACTCCATCACTACTTCATCTGGCCAGTTAGCGACATAATTAAATAAATATGATTTATTTAATTAATCAAGGTGAATAAAGGTCATTATGAATTAACTTAATAATTAAAATGGTTATTTAATTAATAGAGGAGAGATGTGTTAAAAAGGTAATTAAATAATAAACATTATTTAATCATGACCATGGACATTAGAAAATTATGTCGAAAGTGGTACTCGTAGGCCTAGACCAATTTTCGGTTCTACACTTTCTAATACATTTTGCATGCTCAAAAAACAAGAAATTTGTTCACTTGCCCTCCTATTAGTTCTCTTTAAATAATACAATTGAGTGCATGGAAAAAATCAAGAAGTAAATTTAGCTTAAGAAAATGTAAAGAACCTGTGACAAAGAGAAAAATAAATCCTCTTCAAGCTAGCAAGCCATTGTTCATCTATAAAGAATCTCACAATTGTAGCCAGCCACTCTTTTAAAAGGCTGAAAAGATAATGAACTTGATGCTCCAAAAATAATTGAATCACCATAACTACAAGTTCCTCTGCTTCAGAGGTTGGTAAAATGACTTTCAACCTTACTCGGCTGAAAGCAAACATGATGCTACTAGAAACAGTTTGAAGAATGATTATAACTTAAGTTGTGAAGATATTTGACTTGGAAAAAAAAATTAAGGCTATAGATACATCAAGGTAAGGATGTTTTTATCTTAGAAACCTAAAATGCCTAAAATCCAAAATAGAGAAAATATTGAAGAACTATAAATGGTCTTCCTACAGAGACCTTGAGAAGGGCATAGTAGAATACATTTTTTGTGAAATAGAAAAACCAATGACTGGGTGAGGATTACAAACTGATTGAAATGATGTCTTATTGAAGAGGCAACTAGATGGAAATTTTTCCAAATACATTCATGTTTGTAACTGATAAAATGAATAATAATTTGGTGGTTAATAGTATAAACAAAACTAAAAAGAGAAATTAAGATGGAAATATGGCATGTTTTATCTCCTTTGATTGAAAGGAGTACGAGGTCAAACATAATTCTTGTGTTCTTGGATTTTGAACTACATATGATGTCATTTTGAGGATTCTAACAAATTTCTTCAAAATTTTCTACCAGAATACAAATTTATATTTTAATGTATTAGAAGAATCCTCAATTGTACATAACCTGTGATATAATTGAGGATTCTTTCCATATTGTAGGAATGTGGCATCCAAGCTCCTTTGCCTATTTTATGCATGTTCTGTAGGTACTCATTCTAGCTTATAAGCTCCTTGTTGAAAGTGAAATCTCTCCTAGCTACATAATAAATTTGAGAGACTATTTCTTCTCTCTGAACCATAATATTCTTGATAGTAGCTACTTTTTCATTCAGTGATAGTCCCATCCTTCTCAAAATTCACCTCCAGGAATGTTCTATTGAATCAAATTTTTCTTCTTTGTGGGGGCTGAATGACTGGGCAGAAGTAATATTGTTGTCTTTGATTTTTAGAGGTTAATCTCTTTGTTTACGAGTAGAGCATTTAGCTACAACAATAGGCTTCTCTAATTTTTCTCAAAAGTAATACTACTGTCTTTGATTTTCAGAGGTTACTCTCTCTATTTAGGAGCAAAGCATTTAGCTACATCAACAGGCTTCTCTATTTTTTCTCAAAAGTGATATTGTTGTCTCTAATTTTTAGAGGTTACTCTCTGTTTAGGAGGAGAGCATTTTTCTCTCACAAGGTTTCCAATTATTTGTGTTGAATCAATTATTTTCCAGCACATTTATGGTATGACTTCTCAACAACATTCATGCTTCTTTAAGAATTTTATTTGTTGGAGTAAGTTGAAAGTAGATTTAATATTTGTAGTTCTTAAATTCTACTTTAAGTTAGAGAGTGTGAATCATTCTGGTAAGAAAAAAGTTTGATCTTTGTGGGTTGTGGAAGTGTATTTTTTGTTTGACAATTACTAGAGCAAAGAAATCCCAATTGGAGGAGTTGCATGCATGGGTGACTACATTGGAAAGTAATATGAAATATGTGATAGAACACCAACAATAGTTGGTCCAACAACAAGAATACCTGACAAAGCAACAAATAAATATTATTAAAAATGGTACAAGAACAATATTTTTTCCGTACTTGGTGAAAGCTCTTGCCAAGAAATAAGAGCATAGGAGATGAATAAGATATAAAAAGTAAAATATTTCCTGAAAGAGCCATTTGAAGATTTAAAAGGGAAAAAATAAACCAATTAAAACTTTTGCCAAATGTTGGAACCATGGATTAAATAAATGGAAGTATGTTTTGCTGTGAATTATGTGTAACATTGCACATGCATTTAATGTTAGTGGTAGATTAGAAGAAATGCATTTAATATTTGAGGATTCGTAGCTCATCAAGCACATTAGAGGAATGAATTTAATTTATGAATTTCATTATAAAATAAAATATATATTGTTAAAATCTCATTTAATTCTTAGCTCACATGTAGCAAGCTAATCACAGGTGTATCTTGGGTGCAATGCAAGTCCTATTTATGGGTTGCATATGGTGCACAACTCAACCTCTTGTCCTCATAATTGTAATGGTTCCTTTTGCCCTATGTGTGTATTTTGGTGAGATCAACCACAACCTTTCTAGAAAGGCCAGAGCTAGTTGAAGCAACAGATGTGGTTTTCACATAGTCCCCAACAAGGTGTTGGATGGGTCTTTTGGGAGGCATCAAATTCTCTTCTTTATTTCATTGAGTGTCACATCTCCTTCAACCCCACTTGGATTTAGCACAACAAATGGATATGCCAGAACTGGGGTAGCTAGCTTGTGCTCCTCCTTAGCTGTTGTACCAGGATCAGTATTGATTTTATTTACACCCACACCTGAGAATGCATACATAACACATTAGCAAACATATCTTAACATTATGATCAGAAGAAATTCACTGTCCATTAAAAAATAGATAGATTAGATCATTAGGGGAAGCTTAATTTACCATCAAGTGAAGGTTTGTTGATTGAATTTTTTTCCTCAAATGGTTGTAAATCAGATTTCACTAGGGCCTTGTTCCTACTCTTAGACGATGTTACTCCCCTTCTCCAATTATCCTCATAGACACCTCAACACCCCCACCATTAACTACCCTATCCTTGAAGGGACCACCTGCAACTGTTAATCATGTTGTAGACTCACTATCGCGGTGATGAGATCCAAAGACCACCTAATTCAAGTTCATTTCAGCTATATATTAAACTAATTTATTTAGACAAAAAAATCTGCATTCGTTATAGTACATTTTGATTCACAATGCTTTGGTAAGTGCATAATAATTATAGCAAACTTAAGCTAATTGTATATTCTATAATATTTGAACAATTTGGGACAATTTTTTACTGAGAATTCACAATATGAAGCTAGAAAAGAAATCCACCTGATTCCCAATTGTATGTTTGGAATCAACTCAAAAATTTTGTGCCTTTGGAAATATCTTCAACAAAAACTCTCAACTTAGCTCTGCAACCACCATATATATGAATATATGCATTTAGAATCACGAAATTGAGACTAAACAGGTTAACTCTACAAAATCCTCTGAGTCGTTTAAGACTATTTCAAAGTTACAGTGACCTACCAAAAATAAAATAAATATTGGAACACCCAAAAAATAAAATGAAAGCACACAATATTAGTGTGGGAGGCATTTGATAGTCTTCTCTTTCCAGTTGGTCGGTGATCCCACAATAGTGGTTTACGATTTTTGGCCAAATTGGACACTGAAATTATTATTTTTAACTAAATCTTCACATTCGAACACCTATAGCGGCTAAACTGTGAGGAATTTTAAGATGATGCAAACTAGAGTCTCATCACATTTTGTCTATACATTCTAAAAATATTTTTTTCAATTTTTTTAGAATTAGACTGTGCTTCTTTTTCCATCTCCCATGAAAACTGGTTTTTTTAGAAAACAAAATTTTTTAAAAGTGACACACACCGTATAATGCATAACTATTTTTCCATGAAGGATAAAATTCTAATTATTTTGAATTTAGATTTTTAAATCCTATATCTAGTGCTTCCACTTGGTTAGATAGGTTTTTATTGAATATTTTTTCTTTAATCAAATTTCAAAGTCAAACCAATTATAATTCAGACATAGCGTGATCGTATAACGCGTAACGTTTTTTGTATATATAAAAATTCAATTATTTTTTTTGTTGGATCAAAGACTTCAATATCTAGTGCACTCATATTTTTCAATTTGTTTTTTTGATAATCTGCTATTTTTCCACATGTGCAGAACAAAGACCTTCATTTTCGATGAAAAACCTATGTTTAATAAAACTATAAAAAAAATACATAATAAAACCAAAACATATTAAAATTATATTTGTTAGATAGCTCGTTCTGAGGACTACCATAATCATTTGATCCCCCAAAAGGTAAATCAAAAGTGATTTTTTATCAACATTTTGATTGGTGTAAAGGAGACTCATTTATAGTTATGGTTTAAAATTAGTGAGGTTCTATCCAAGGGGGTTTGATCAAACCCTCTTCAATTGGAATCCTTAAAGTGGAAATATTAAGGCTTAAATCATTATATTTTCTAAAAATATGTGATTTCAGCAAAAACCAGTTCCTCTTAGAAATTATAAACCAGCTTTGTGGGATCACCCTGCCAGTTTGAAAAAAAAATCTCATAAAATTGGAGATGGAAGCAAAAGAGTTAATGAAGCTGCTGCTTGTGGCAGAGGGGGATTCCATTATCCCTAACCATGTTAAATTTCTCTAGCTTGGGGAAAGGAAAATCAAGGCATTTCCTCTCTCAATGCTTTGTTTGTTTGCTACTATGATTCAAATGAGATTGCTAAAATTAGATCTATCAAAGATAATGGACCATTAATGACCCTTTCAATGAAGTGTGGCGTAGCTCTTAGTGAACGTGGAGCATCTGGCGAGTGAAATGTGGAATGCATGCAAAAATTAAAAGTGAACAATTAAACAATATGATTAAAACGTTGTGTTTCATATCTAAGTAAAACTAATACCCTTCTTTCAATTTGGATATCCATTGAAGCCCATCATTCCATGTCAAATGATTCAATCCTTTGGTCAATGTGTATTCCTTTTTAGTTCACCAACTGCAATTTTGAGAATGGTTGGTGGCATTGATAGACGACATTAAGTTCATATTATAGTCGAGTTTGTTGTTACCTTCCCACTTTGTTAAACATAGAAACTCTTTAAAAAATATAAAGATAAGAGGGTGGTGATTTCCTTGTCACAACCATGGACTGTTTCATCAAGTTTTTGAGTGCAAGAGAGTTTGACTGGACCACCATCCTTTCTCACAACTATCCTTTTCTACCAATTAGCCAAAGGGCTAAATTATATAGATTTAATATTTTTTATTGAATTTAAATTAACAAGCTTTGATGTATGCTTCACGACAATTTTTATTTTTTGTATAATTTAAAAAAATATATATTTTATATCATGGATAAATTTTTTTTTTATCAATGAGAAGTATTTCATTCAAATAAATTATTGATTTTATATTTTGATTATTTAGAAATTTCACCAATGTTTTATTCAAAGAAGTATATTTTGATATTATAAATTCATGTAACTTGTAATGGTATATTTATTATATTATTCTATAAAACATATTGACATAATGCTCTCCACCTACTCCACTCGATCAATATGAGTGATTGGTCATTATTTAATCTATATAGCTAGCCACTAGAAAGGAACACATGTGCATTCCAATAGAAAGGGACAACACTTCTGAATCATACAACTCTTAATCATGTCATTTCTCCACCTTTTCTCCTAGTAAGTCAAGGGATTTACTTACAATTAAGTGATCAATTTCTTCTTTAATGGCATGCCAATACTTGTTGCACTTGGATAAAAGTTTAGAATTATGTCATACTTTTAGCCAACAAAGTGCTTTCAGGAAAAAATGTTGTCATAAACAATTTTAGGGAAAATAGTTTTGAGCAAAATAATTTCAGTTGAAACTATTTGACACATACATGGCACAAAGAGTTTCAAGTGAAACTTTTTCATCTAAAACAATTAAATCAATATAATTTAATTTCAAAATCCAAACTAGGTTGAATTTATATGCAATATTTCAACTGAACATAGGATAATAATATAGATATTCACTCTAACAATTGAGACCTTTTAGGTGCAAGATAAAAGATAATGGTTATATTCCTTGAAAATCGATTTTGCAAAGTAAGATTCTAAAATTTAAAACAAAAGGACTAGACCATATGTGTAGTCTTGTCTAGGGGACATAATTACATGATTGACCTAGTTGGCCCTATTCTAAAATGGTGCATTTAGCATATTAAAGTGATGATTCAATATTGGGTATAACTAGTACATTAGAAGAATCAAATCAAGTCCTAAAAACTTGCACTATCACATGCGTGCAAAATGGTGTACAATGAAATGGTAAAATTGTAGATTTTGTCATGAATTTTTTTTAGTTGCACAAAGATTTGGTCATTGGATGAGGCGACTAGACAATTGTCTTTGTTCTTTTTTAGATGTAGACTTGTTTTAATTTTTTGTCTACTATTCTTTTCTATAATATAATTTCACCAAACTTAAAAATAACTTGGTGGCACCATCTTCAAACATGAGCCTGATGATGACAACATGGAGAGTTATGAGAAAATTTCTTATTGTTACAAGGGGACACTTGTTCAAGTGACAAGCTACACTTGTTCAAAATAAAATCTCATCAAATTTTTTATTTTATTGATAACCTTAGTTGATGCTAAAAACAAAGGTTTATCTATTCTTTTCTATTAAAAACATTTTTGATATGCTTAGAATTTACTATTTTTATTAAAATTTTCAAAACTATAGGTTTCAATATGGGCAAGGGGTGAATAAATTACTTTATCATGTTTAAATATTTCTATGGGAACAATTAAAATTGAGTATTTATGTCATCTATGTCTATAATTGTTCATGGTTTAAATTTTATTTGGATTTCAACTTAGATTTTTATTATTTTTGTTTTAATTTAGTTAAGTATGTCTTGTACCTGTATTATTTATTTTCATATGAATTTCATTTGATCTAATTTCATTGATGAATACACTAGCTAATGGTGTGCCACATGACCAATGATAAGATCATCTAAAACAAACTTTTTTTTTTGGGTAAGAAATAAGAAATAAAAAACCAAGAGAATATCAAACCTCCCCACCTACCCACCTACCCACCTACCCACGTCACCCAGTATAACTTAGATCAAATGTATAGATGTATCATACTCAATTTAATTATCATTATGTTTATTTTCTTAGCTTTCATGTTGGCCATAACAATTCCCAGGTGGATCACACATCAACCAATGTAGCAGTCTCTCCTTGTCACCGCCTTGAATGAGGGTCGTGATGTAATATATGATGGCACAATGTCCTAGGAACCATTTGTCCTACAGATAATTTCCATGACTCGAGATGTCCATCGTAGACAGTATCAGAGGGGTCTAGGCTATCATAGAGCATATGATGGTTCTGTACAAGAAAAATACTGGGAACAATTATTTTCTCTAGAGAGACAATATGTCTTTAATCCCAACTATTTTTTCTAAAGAGACAAAAGTGAAATTGTCTCTAAAGAGACAAAAATACTTATGTTTCATATTATCTTTACAAAGATAATTTTTAAGACAATAGTTGAGACAATACACAATTTTTTTTGTCTCAAATTAAGACAATTTACTCAAAAATTATCTCAAAAAATGTTTGAAAACCCCCTTCTATGTAGTAGTGACATTAATCTCAAAATTACTTTTCCTTAAAGAATTCAATAGCCAACTAGCAATAATGAAAAATGAAAATTACTATAAGAAATGATAATGTTACAGTCACCCAATAAAAAGACCAAACCATTAAAATTAATAAAAATATACTTGATTTCATACCCATTCCATTTCTCATTTAAATTGTACCTACATTTATGAAATATTTTAATGCAATAGCATATTTATAACTGGTATGCTTTTGTTCTATGTTTAACTCATTTTCCAATTCTCTATCAACCTTTATTTACCTCTATTCACACTTATTTTGATGCATCTTGCAATATATCAATTATTATTCTATCCTCAATCACACTTCCATACATTTTCCCCTATCTCAAAAATATCATTTTACTTCAAGGTGCACTTTGAGTGGCTCAAGACTAACCTAGTTTAATGTTGTGATATGTGAGAATTATCTATAAGATTCATACTCCTTTCTACTCATTGTTGTGAATCAGCTTAATGTGTGTATGTGTGACATGTTATCATTTCATGATTTTAAAATACATTCAATGTGCACTTAATTTGATCTAGGAAATTACAAAGAATATCATTATAAAACACTTCAATTTTTAAAGGGACAAAATTATTTGCATCTTCATAAAGATCAATTACATGTTGAAGAATGTTGCCTTTGATATTTATCATTGTTAGTGTGTTAATTTTTTCACTTAGGATAAATTAATCTGATTAGTTTATCTCGTACTGGGTGGTTGTTTACCCGTTCCATTTTTCATGCCTTTAAAGGATGTACAATATGTATTTTATGCATATCAATCTATTCACTCATTTTTGGTGAAATAGAATAGTGCTTTTCTCTATTTTGCAAAGGTTTTTTGTTGCAGATGGTGCTCCTAGGAGGTGGTTGACACCAACATGGTATCAGAGCCAACCATTCTGCTCTCCATCCCTTGAGAGTTTTCATCAGTAGTTGTTTGAGATGCTTTTTTTTTGCTGGAGTTTTTTTGGCATTTGATTTTTAAAAAAAATTCAAAATTTCCTTAATTCTTGATTATTCTTCGAGTTTCTTTACCAACATATATACATATTGAAGGGGCATTTCTATTCAAAGTGTGGCAGTGCCTTTGGAGGCCGTGAATTTCAATTTGGAGAGGTTGTGATTTGGAGATGGGGTTGTACAAAATTTGGAAGGCTATGACTAAAGTCAAGAGGTGTTCAAATTTTTGAGGCCACGAGATCTTTTTGGGCATGATTTTGCTGATTGGAGGTTGTTGAATGAGCCATCCGAAGACCCACATTTTTGAGTTGAGAGGCTGCATTCATTTTCTTGAAGGCTTGATTTTTATCTGGAGGTCATGAATTTCAATATTGGGCATGATTTTCTTCCAGATTCGCCATCGATTGAAGAGCACTTCCTGGGAGAGTAAGCCATGGGTAAAGAGAAATTAGTCGAGGTGTGATCTGGAGCACTCAACTCACCAGTTGTAGGTAGCATTTTATAAAATTGCAGCCTAGGCAATTCAAAACAAAGAGGGGTGAGTTTTTTCACTTTGCAACAAATTTCTTCCAAACTTTATACTTTATAAAGTTTTTGCCAAATATTTAATTAGGGCTTATGTGCAGCCAAAGTGGAGGTGGGCCCCCAATTTTTGAAGTTGTTTTGGGAACATTTGTTCCACATTGGCAACATGGGGTATGTTTTTTCTCTTCAAATAACATTGCAGTGTGTTTGGTTGGTGTGAGCAAGTCTTACAGATTGAGAAGAGGTTGTCGATTTGTGGAGATTTGTGCATTCATTTGGATTTCACATGGTGCAACAATCTACTACAAATAGATAATAAGGTGTACAATTATTTTGCTCAAATTTTTTAGATTCAGTATTCTTGTTCTTGAGTAAAAAAAAATTTGAATGTTGGAAACAAAATTTTTCAGAGGCTGCATTGGTTGGTATTTTTTGGAAGTTTCAGTTTGGTGTATTTTTTCATTTTGTTGTCATGGCCACTCTTGAGTTAGTTGAATTGTTAACCCCCCATAACTACCATACCTGAAAGATGAAAATGCATAAGTTTTTGATAGTCTTCTCTTTCATATTGATGAGTGTGATACACCCAAGGAGATATAGGATAAGTTACATAACTTGTTTGGTTAGGCCAGTGAGTTATGTGCCTTGCAACTAGAGGTAGAATTAACCTCTCTTTCCCCTAATGCATTTCCTTTCATTGATGATTTTATAGTCAAGTTCAAATTTGTGAGGTCGCAATTGGTAGGATGTGGGAAGAGTAAAATTGATAAGGAGACCGTTTTTTTTAATTTTTCTAAGTTGAGAGGTCCATTTGTAGTTTTTTCTTCTACCTTCTACTCCACCATGGATGATTTGGGAAATTCATTCTAAATGCCTTCTTTTGAGAATTTTCATGACCATTTGACGAGGGAGCAAGCCAAACTTACCCAGTTATACATGGTCTCTATGAATCATGCATTAGTTGCACAAGGATCTTAGAGTAAAGTGAAGAAGAAACCTAAGCCTAAGATAGAGACTAATGAGTCTTCCACCTCTTCAAAAGAGGATAAACCTAAGAATGTGAAGTTTAGTTGTGTGTATTGCAAGAAGAAAGGGCATGATGAACACCATTGTTATACAAAGAAGATTGATGAACTTTCACATCTTCTTCAAAAGAACAATATTCCATTTCCCTCATCTGCGACTCCTTCTACAACCTCTCCATCTTCATCGATATAATCATCCAATCCTACATAGTTAGGGAATGCAGGATTTGCAAGTGGTAAAGAAAAACTCTATATGGGTAAAGGAAATGCATTGGTAACTTTTCGAGTTCATTCTGGTCGTGATAGATGGTTTTTGGATTCAAGAGCATCTCACCACATGGGTTTTACTCCCTATCCTTTTTGGGGTCTTCATCCTACTAATACATCCAAGATTTTGTTGGGAGATAGTAAGCTTTTGGATGTTGTGGGAGTAGCCAATGTTGAGAAAGGTGATGGTTTTTTCAGATACGTATTGTGTATTCCTGATTTGCACATAAATATATTGTCCATCTATCAAATTACTCATGGTGAGGTACTGAAGACTATAGAGTTCACTATAGATTCTATTTTCATTTGAGAGGCTAATACTGGAAAATTCATTACTATTGGTAAAAATGATCAAGAGTCTCTCCTCTATGCCTTTTCTCATTTTTTTGACGATGATGATTATGAGCCTCGCACCCCTCTTGCTAGTGTTCGTAGCGATTCCTCAGGAGAGATTAGTCATTTGAGCTTTGGAGTTCTTCAGACCTATGTTGATTCATCTTTTTTTTCTTCAGAAGTTGATTCTTCAACACAATAGGATGTTTTTGATCTTCTAGATCTTGTTTTATTGGATGAGTATTTGGCAAGCATCTCAAATTTGTTTTTGGAGTCTCATCTTGTAGATTTGGGAGACATACTTGACGGGATTTCTCTCCTCTTTGATGGCAGTTTCAGCATGGTTCTTGATACATCTAGATTGTATTTGGAAATTGACATTGATGAGCCTTCACTTAATTTATCATATTTCTTGGTTGTTTTTTATCATGATTATGTGGTGGATTATTCTATTTGGAGACTTCCTTCCTCTTTTCAGTTACACATGGAGTGGCTTCTTCTGGTGGACTTGTTTCTTCATAAGGGGAGAGGAATTTCTTGTAGGCATTGGATCATCTTTTATTTCCAAGAATATTTCATCGACATTGGAGCTTCTTCATTATGGGGGGGTGGTCATCGCACAATACTAGTTTACAATTTTCGGCCAAACTAGACACTAAACTAATTTTTTCTAACTAAATCTTCACTTTTGGGCACCTATAGTGGCTAAACTATGAGGATTTTGAAGATGATGCAAACTAGCTATATGTGAAATTTTGTCTATAGATTCTAAATATATTTTTTTCAAAATTTTTAAGGAGTGATTATCACCGTATACAACATAACTTTTTTTCCATGAAGGATAAAATTCTTATTTTTTCAAATTTAGATTTGTAACTACGATATCTAACACTTTCATTTGGTTTCACAGTGTTTTACTAAATATATTTTCTTAATCAAGTTTCGAAGTCAAACCAATTACAATTCTAATATAGGCGGACTCTATACAACATAACTTTTTTTGTATGTATCAAAATTCAAATTTATTTTCATTGTTGGATCAAGGATATCATTATCTAGTGCATTGATATTTTTCAAAAAACAAATTGATAATTTGCTATTTTTCCACATGTGCAAAACATAGAACTTGATTTTTGGTGAAAAACCTACATTCACAAGAAATAAAAAATAAATATAATAATTAAATTAAATTTATTTAAAATTATACTTTTTGGGAAGCTTATAATAAGGACTACATACTTACAAAAAATAAATGTTAAATGAATTCATTTGATACCCCAAAAGGTAAATCAAAAGTGGTTTTTTTATCAACATTTTGATATGTGTAAAGGAGACTCTGTTATAGGTATGGTTTAATACTAGTGGGATTCTATCCAAGGGGGTTTGATCTAAGTGTATCACCCCTAACACAATTCCCTTTTGACCCTTAATACTTTAGAAAATAAAAAATGGAGGTTTAATTCCACTTAAGCCCACTCCTTGCATTCCACTTGGCACCTGGTTCGCGTGTCGGTGGGGGCATTTCTATCGGGGACTCCCGCACAACACGCAAATGTCTACGCGACACGCTTACATCCCTAATAGATTCCTACGGCTGGAGACTACAGAGGTGTTACATTTTCAATTGGAATTCGAAGAGTAACATCCCTCTTCAACTAGCCGACCCGAATATGGTTATTTTTCATCTTTTCCTTCATATTCTCACTCCATTCTTCCATTCTCAAGTTTTGAACAAGTTGGCACACTCTCTCCATGCTTTTGAACATCCATTCACAAGCTTTGTAGTAGCACCATTCACTCCATTACAGAAATCCACTACTCCATCACTCCAACAGGGTGAGCACATGACAAACACCGTGGCAATAGAGGCTTGAGTGCCTCTCGTTCACTCCTCCATGAGCCTTGAGTTCTTTGGACGAAGGTGGTAAGATCCTACAATATCTCCTTTTTCTTTCGATTGAGTAAGCATGTACTGCTTGTAGTTCTTTTGTGTTTATGTAGCTTGTAGTTTCTTTTCTTTATCATTTATCTCTACTATTCCAAAATTGGTTGTCCGTGGAGGTGGAAACACCAAGACAAGGGTTTGACTAAGGCACGCCCCTATACAGCCCCAACAATTTCTCCCTTTATTGTGTGTAGGTGGAGAGAACTTGGAACAAGCTAGCGAGGAGAGCATTGTACGAGATCATCTTCATCACCTTGGTGGTAACACATTTCCTTTATCATATTTGTATCTACATTTCTCTTTACTTAATCTCATTTTATCATAAGTTTCAAACATCTCTAGACTAGGTTGATAGTCTCCCTTTCGGAGTTCGATTTTTGTCTTTTCGGTTCTCTGTCCGTACGAACGCCAGTGCACTTGTGAGACACCAGCGCGCCACTCTATTTTCCTAGAACTGCGCTTCCTTCCTCAGATAGAAAGTTGCTTGAGACACAAATCTAATTCTAAAGGCTGAGTCATCTAGTCTCCTTCCAACATTCGAGATTGCAGAGTGATCGAAGGATGCATAATCCTCATCATTTTCATCCTTGTCATCCTAACTCCCCCTTAAACTGAGGTGGGTTAGGGCAACCTTTCTGCTCTTGGCCTTTCATGACTTGGGGCCTTGCAGTGGGTGGTCCCTCTCTCTCACGTTTTTGGTGAATCCGATGTGAACCAACATCTATCCATTTGTCGACATCCTGAACTTTTTCGCATATACCTCTTGGTCATCGTACCCTAGTGTGTTGTGAAAGTTTATGAGCTTCACGACCTAGTCTACGACCTTTGGGCATATTTTTAGAAGAAGTTTGCGACACCTTCTAATGGACAAGATGAAGGTCTCCTCTAGCTTCACTACCGGCCTTTTCTCTGGTTGTACGATTGGGTTGTCTACACAGGAGCACGTATTGCGAGGGGTTGATGCAAGAAGTTGGGTCCACAAAAAGCTCAAAAAGTGAGTGTTTTTGCTGTTTTTCAGAATTTTTCACACTCAGACTGAAAATTTGAGGGACTTACACAATGAATCTTAAAAAAATCCAGTAATATGAAATTTTTCATTTTGAATCTAATTTCTAAATATGTAGTTTAGTCAAATACCAGATGATAGAATTTTAATTTTGATAGGGACGTATAAAAACCACTTTTTAAAATTCCCTATTTTTTTACCATACCATACACATGTACGAACACCACTTTTTGACCCAAATAAAAGTAGTTTGATAATTCCTTTTGGGGAAAGAGAGATAACAACATGAATATTGATGAGAATTTTTTTTTGTAATTTTTTTTTGAATATATTTTTTTTTATTGAATTTTTATTGGCCTTAATTGCTATTTTTAAAAATCAATGTGTACGGACAACATAATTTGACCTAAACTAAATATTTTTTAATCTTTTATTTCATTGTCTAGATATTTATGTAGATTGATGCCATATAAATCCTTTTACAAGAAACTTAACCAAAAAAAAGTTATTAAAAAACAAAAAAATCCTGATATTTGAAGTTTATGGACTAGTTTGCTTAGAAATTAATTAAAAAATAAAAAATATAATCCAATGTTAATAAAAATTATATATTTGGAAACTATACATCATGTTCTATAATGGGTTTTAATTTCATAAAAAAATTTTGAAAAAAACTTCATTAGGTATATTGCCAAAGTTAGCTTTTTTCACTTGAAATTGCCATGACCTTGTACTTGCAAGTTCATATCTAAGTATTGGGTTACTAGGCCTTTTCTAATCCTAAATCCAAATAAAAAATATATATTGTGAGTTTCAAACCTTTTGGAATGAGTACCCACTTTAAAATGGGTACTTATTCTAAAAATGAATGAATACTTATTTTAGAGCTGAAAAATGACACTTCGCTTAAATGTGGACGCAACTTCTTGCACTTACCCTGTCGAGGCGAACTTAGGTTTCTTGAAAAAATTGATCGCGTCCCTACTCCTCTTGCATCATTGACCTTTTCATCCATAGACGAGCATGAGATCGTCTATATCCCTTCCGAGTACGTCGTTAGTCTCAGTAAAGGGTTAGGAGCATTGGAAAATCACCTAGAAGGCAACCCAAAGTTGGCTAGGGCTGCTAAGGTGATCGGAGAAATAAGATTCATGGTGGAAAAATATCGGATAGGTGTAGAACTCTCGACTACTCTCACTGGTCTAGCCGAAGCATGTGCCCCCTCGAGTCTTGGTCGCATGATACGAGGCGACCTCTTCAAGGAATGCGAGAGGAAGCTCAAGATGTTGATGCCTCCTATATCTATGTACATGACTGGCACAATCCCCTCAGTCAATATACCTTCTACTTTTGAAAGTTTGGATACTATCAAAGTAAACAATAAGCCTTTAGATTTCCACTTCACCCCTTTTGTCGCCTTCGGTGGTGGAGGATTTGGCGGAATGATGGGCAGAAGCTTGACCGGTAGAAACTTTGGAAGTGGGGGTGGCATTGGTGGGGGTGGTGCCAGTGGAAGTCATGGTGGTGGCTTTAGCTTTGGCAGTGGCTTTGACGAAAGTCACACTGGTGGCGGTGGCTTCGGTGGAAGTCATACTGGTGGCAGCAACATCAGTGGTGGCTCTGGTGGTGGTCACAGTGGTGGCACCAATGGAGGTCAGATCGGTGGTGGCAGTATTGGTGACGACTCTAGTGGTAGTTGCGGTGGTGGCTCTAGCAATGGTTCTGGTGGTCCTATGTCTTATAATGACCCTATTCTAAATACACTCCTTTAGAATATGGGGTAGATGCAGAACCAACTAGTGAACCTTTTCTAGGCCTCGACCCAACCTATCTTTCAACCTTTCTCCCGACACAACCCATTGTTGGTTATAATTTTAAACAGTCCATTCCTGCTAGGGATGGGGATTCCCAAATTTGACAAATACAGTGGTAAAGTGGACCCGCAAACACATGTGTCCACCTTTAATTCCCTGTGCACAGATTTATTCCATCATGATGCATTGATGGCTAAACTATTTCCCCAATCCCTCAAAGATACAACACTGGATTGGTATTGTTCTTTGCTTGATAATTCCATCTTCACATTCGATCAACTTGTGAACCAGTTCTTGCAACAATTCCAAGCAATATCGGATTGAAGATGACCTTCTCAGACCTTTTTTGGTGCAAACAAGGAGATAATGAAAAGGTTACATATTTTATAGTGCACTACCAAGCACTCTTCTCACAAATCTTCTATCTATTACCTGACTCTGATGTACAAAAGGTCTTCATAGGGAATTTATAGAGACATTGGCAAGAGAAGTTTGCCCTCATGAAGTATCCCTCTTTTGCACATCTGTGTGCGGCTCTATCAGAATATCAAAAAATGGTGGTTTAGTTTGAGGGTCCTCCCTCGCACTCCCATTATAAAGGAAGATCTATCGTATCGATCTTGGGAAGAGGTAAAGTTGTTGCGAATATAGTAGCCGTTGTAGATAACAATGGCCTCAAATGCAACCAAAAATTCACAAAACTATCAGAATCTTATTCTTCCATCTTGAAAAAGTTGGTGAAGGATAAGATCCTTACCCTACAACCTCCTAAACTAGTTAGAGAACCATACCCTAGTTGGTATGAAGGAAAAATGTATTGTTAGTACCATCAAGTTAATAGAAATGATACCGAACGCTGCATGTGCCTGCATGTGCCTGCATGTGCCTACATCATTAGATACAAGACTGCATTGAGGATGGTACTATCCATCTTGATGGGAGTAATCACAACATGAACAAATCAGTGGTGAAAGCTAATAGTGATTTGTAGATATACACGAAACCATTTTCATGACATTCTGCTAACATGATATCTATCACGTTGATTCTACCTCGCACCCGAAGGCATATGTTAACATAGTTACTGTTACTCCCTCTACTCATCTTGTGACCCACTCATTGGATGTAACCTTTACCTCACAAGACATTCTAGCAAACATCAAACCTTCTCTACTTTATATTCATGCTCACCTTAATGGAAACATTGTGATAGGGGTCCTAATTGATCTCGCAAGTAGGGTGAATATCATCACGGAGGAGACTAAAATCCCTATAGAGGGAGGAATATGACAAAACAAAGTCTGTCATCTGCACACATGATGGAAATTCTCTTAAACCCTATGGATCAATAACGTTGTCCATCCTAGTTGGACCTAGGAGTGTATACATGGTCTTCGATGTCATCCCCGAGTTAGACCTATTCAGAGTGAAGCTAGGCATACCTTGGCTAGCTTCCATGAATGGGATCACCTCTGTGACTCATAAGTTCGTTAAGTTTTCCCATGAAGATTTCATGCATGTAGTACATGATATTGGATATCAACTTGTGGTATCCCATGGAGGCTATTCATTAGATCACTTTTGGCCCACTCGAGTCGGTCCACTCCCATAGAGAACAAACCTACTTTACAAGAACTATGTGAAATACAGAACTAGGGGCAAGGGAGAGCCGAAGTTGACTCTTCTTGTAGTTGAGAAACCTACTACCTCCTCCTCCTGAAAGGAGAAGGAGAAGCTTGCCCCCTCTTGGGAAGAGTATTGGATGAACAAACCCAGTTTCTACCCGCTAAGTCTGATGATGCCTCGGTGAAATCCCAAAGTCAAGATATCAAATCTCCCTAACGAGTCCCCAAGACCTTGGTACTATTTTTATGACATAAATAAAGGTTCATGGAGAGAGCTCGCCCCTTGGCCTCTTCTTGTTCCCCCGAACAAGAAAGGATCCACCTCCAAGGCGCTAGAGTCAACTCCTCCTATCATTTATGAGCCTGCCCCTCCTCCTTCCATTCAGGAGTCTACCCTTCTACTGGAGACAGTCATGGAGGACATTCCCATGGCTGAGTAGGATCCTTCTGTCCCTTCACAAGTTTTGACTTCTGGTTCGAAGAGTCATAGAAACCGCCTTGCACACAAGCATAAGTGCCGGAGAAAGGATCTCCTAGCCGAGAAAGCCTCCTTACAAAAGAAGGAGGAGGATAAGACTCCACCACCTATGGTGTCTTCCTCTCTCCCCCCTTCTGTTCTTGTTTAACCTATTTTTGTAACTCTTTCGGCTCCCACGGTGAGCGCACCTTCACCTGGAAGGGTGCAAGTGTTCATTGCTCCTTCGATGGAGCTGCCCTTGCTAACTTCCATCCCAAATGTCTTTCATTTTCCAAAGCTCGTGGACATGGTGAACATTTTAGTTGTGTCCATTATGGTTCTTTCCTCTTCTCCCTCAACCCTTGTTTCATCTATATGAATTCCACCTCCTCTGATGAAGAAGAAGGTAGAGCGTGGTCTCTTTAGCAATGGAGGACATAAGAAGAACCCACATTCTCTAAAAGGTGGCGCTAATTTGACTTGTTCTATCTTAGTCACATAACCAGTCCCAACCTCCCTCGAGTTCATCACTACTTTCAAGTCTCTCAAAGAGCCTAGCAGTCAACCTTGAGTACAAACTCCTTCATCTACCGAGGTGAAACATGACACTCCTGTTAAGTGCATTTTTAACTCGATGGACAAATTCCCGACACTGTCAACGATATTCGCTAGGTTGTTGACCCTGGACCTACAAGAGCTAAGCAATGAAGACCTTACAGGTCCCTCTGCTTTGTCCCTTGTTGTGAGAAGATCCAAAGCTCCTCCCCTTAACATTACACCATTGCAGGCTCATCTTCCTTCCTTCGAGGATCTAGAGTGGGAAGTCAACGACCTCCTGGTCAACTAGAGTTAGGGGGATACCCTCTTCTTGATCTTTAGATTAGATGTTTGTGTTGGTCATGACATGTGCTTCCCCCATAATCATGCTACATGTGCTTGGATGACCCTTGTCACCCATGTTGGTTCTTGGATATAGGCATGGTGTTTGTGTTGTAAGCCTTCCTCTATATGTATCTCTATTCTTCCATGTTTGTGATTGACTTTCGGCAAATTGGGGATGATGCAAAGCATTGGGAGCATTTTAGGCCTCCTTCCATGTTGACCCGATATTTTAATTTACTCTGTCTTTCATGCAATCTTCCTGATCTAGTAGGGGATTGATGATCTTTCACATCTTACTGCGGTTACCTACATATATTTAAATAAAGGCAGATCTGACCCTGTGAAACTAGATCCCCCTATGCCTTGTGTGTGATATGTTTTCTTTATCTTTCTCTCGTCTTTTCTTGAGTTTTCCCTTTCTTGTGTGACAATGCACCTTCTTCATTTCTTAGTCTTTAGAAAACACATTTGTTTCCAAATGAATATTTTCTCGAAAACCCTTTCACAAACTTCCTTGTTAGAATAGCATTCTCAACTTGGAACCCTAACGAAACATGTTTCCTTCGTTAGGGGTTCATAAAGAAAGGAAATGGAAATCCTCCTCTAAAGTGGGAATGGTCTTAGTCTTCCCCTCGCATGAGCACATCTCCTTCCTTTCAAATTCTTTGATGAAGTCAACATCTTTCAAAAGAATTCCTTGATGATGAATCGATTTGAAAAGGAACACATTAATCTTTTTGAATAGAGTGTCCCTTGAGTGGACCTCGCCTCTTCACGTCGAGTTCCCGAGGGATCCCTTCGAAGGTTTTCAATAAAGTTCTATGGCATTTAGCTTGGGGTAGCTTGACTAGACCGACTTCACATCGCAACGTCTAGTCTAAGGGTAGCCCGACTAGACCGTCTTTGCATCTTCATGTCTAGCTTGGGGGCAGCCTGACTAGACCCTACCTTTCAAACAATGCATCCCTTGTTTGGACCCTCCTTCCTTTTGAAGGGTTCCCGAGGGACCCCTTTGAAAGTATTACAACTTAGTGATGGTCTGCATTACTGTCTGTTCATTGGGCCGTGTGTTCGCTTCCTGTTCTATCTGTGGGTAAACATGTCGCCATCTCTGGCTCTACAGAGTCCCCTTTACTCGGTCTCCCTCATGTGAGAGTTCTTGGGGGATACCTTCCTTACAAGTCTATGGGGCTATAAGGTGCTTTTCCTGATTTCCTTCATGTGAGAGTTCTTGAAGGATACCACCCTTACAGGACCATGAACCTGTAAGGTACTTTCGTGCTTCAACTTTGTAGTTTTGCGGAACTATGAAGTCCTTTCCTGCACTTCTGGGTTCTCCAGACCATTCTTTGTTTCCTCATCATTTCAGGTATACATATCTCACTTTGTTACTTCTTTACCACTCTACTTTACCAAAGAACTCATCAGTACTCATGCTTGCTAAAGTGGGGGAAAAATGTATCAACTGAATTTGCACCCCTAACGCAAACATCCTTTTAACCCTTAAAACTTTAGAAAATGAAAAGCCGAGGTTTAATTCCACTTGGCACCTAGTTTGCATGTCGATGGGGGAATTTCTTTCAGGGATTCCCTCGTGGCGCGTAGATGTCTGTACGACACGCTTATGTCGCTGGCAGATTCTTGCAGCTAGAGACTACATAGGAGTTACATTTTCGATTGGAAGTCGAAGAGTAACATCCCTCTTTGGTTGGCTAACCCGAATATGGTCATTTTTCATCTTCTCCTTCATATTCTCACTCCATTATTCCATTCTCAAGTTTTGAACAAGTTGGCACACTCTTTCCATGCTTTTGAGCATCCATTCACAAGCTTTATAGCAACACCATTCACTCCATTGCAGCAATCCACTACTCCATCACTCTAATAGGGCAAGCATAGGACAAACACCATGGCAACAGAGGCTTGAGTCACTCTTGTTTAGTCCTCCATGAGCCTTGAGTGCTTTGGATAGAGGCAGTAAGCTCCTACAATCTCTCCTTTTTCTTTCGATGGAGTAAGCACATACTGCTTGTAGTGTTTTTGTGTTTACATAGCTTGTAGTTTATTTTCTTTATCATTTATCTCTACTATTCCAAACTTGACTATCTATGGAGGTGGAAACACCAAGATGGGGGTCTGATTGAGGCAGGTTCCTATACAGCCCCAACAATTTCTCCCTTTATTTTGTGCAGGTGGAGAGAACTTGGAGCAAGCTGGCAAGGAGAGCATTGTATGAGATCATCTTCGTCACCTTGGTGGTAGCACATTTCCTTTTAGCACTTCAAAAATTTCCTTGTATCTGCATTTGTCTTTACTTAATCTCATTTTAGCACTTCAAACATCTCCAGACTAGGTTGATAGTCTCCCTTTCAGAGTTATATTTATGTCTTTTCAGTTCTCTGGTCGTACATATGCTAGCGCACCTGTGAGACGCCAACACAGGGCGTTGTTGTCCTAGAACTACACTTTCATCCTTAGATAGAAAGTTGCCTGAGACATGAATCTGTCTCTAAATGTTGAATCATCTAGTCTCCTTCCAACATTTGGGTTTGTAGAGTGATCTAAGGATGCATAATCCTCATCATTCTCATCCTCATCATCCTAACTCCCCCTTAAACTAAGGTGGGTTAGGGCAGCCTTTCCGCTCTTGGCCTTTTGTGACCTGGGGCCTTGTAGTGGGTGGTCTCCCTCTCTCACACTAAGATGGTTTGATCAAACTCTCTTCAATTGGAATCCTTAAAATGGAAAAATCATTATATTTTCTAAAAATATGTGATTTCAGCAAAAATCAGAATCTCCCATAAATTGTAAACCAGCATTATGGGATCACCCGGATATAATATCTCCTTTTTCCATTCCTATGGGGGGATCATTTATTGTATATACATGATGTATATATTCCTTGGGGGGTGTTCTTCATTCTTCCATCCATGCATCTTGATTTATTTTTCTCTCTTTTAGAGAGGTGTTTTTTCCCACAGGATTTTTCTCCTTTTCTCCAATTGTGAGAGATTCTTTTTTTCATTTTAAATGGGTACCTAACATGGTTATGTGGTTAGGACCCATATTGCATCTTCATTTTTTGCATAATAATTATCGCTAAGTTTTCACTTAAGGGGGGGTTTTAGTGTGTTAAGTTTTTCACTTAGGGTAAATTAATTTGATTAGTTTTTCCCGTACTGGGTGGTTGTTTATCCATTCCATTTTTCATGCCTTTAAAAGGATGTAAAATATGTATTTTACGCATCTCAATCTATTCACTCATTTTTGGTAAAATAGCATAGTTCTTCTCTCTATTTTGTGAAGGTGTTTTGTTGCAGATGGTGCTCTTGGGAGGTGGTTGACACCAATAATAATTACTATTAATCCCACCCATCAAAGGCATTTGACTTAGGAGAAACCGTTCATAGATTGAGTCAAAAAACTCCTAAATGTTGTCTTTAGAGATCAGCTTGATAGATTCAATTATAAATATGGTGATGTTTGATATGTTCTTATGTTTATATTTCAATAGATTTATCTTTGGCATCATGTTTCTATTAAGATTTTCCCTTTCACGTATCCTTATACCAACATGGGAAAATTTATAAATGTGTGACTTGATTTTTATAATAACCTATATATTATGAAGTTGAATCTTCAATGAATTTGAGATGATAGGATGGAGAAAAGAAGAAGGAAAAAAATAAATAAAAGTATTATTATAGTTTTGTAAAAACTAAAAGTGAGATTGAATTTTACAACTAAATGAGCACACAATGTATATTTTTTATAATAGGTGTCCTTAGCTAGAGTTATGAAGGGCACAATTAACATGATTATCTATTTGATTGAGCTTACAAATGTTCAAATATATTAATTAAAGCATAAAATGGATACAACTTTTAGGTTCGTTAGAATAACAAACATTTTGAAGATGTGTATACTAGATTGATCTTACAAAATGATCACTAGTATCATGTCCAAAAACTTAAAGAATTATTTCCTTTGAGAAAGAAAAAATGGACTGATGTCAATATCTTTCATGTCATCAATTGACCAATAGCATAATGGTAATTACCTATTGTGCATTGACATATATTAAAGATCATAATGCAGATATATAGCACTTTGTATTCACTCCTTTTATCTTACTTGTATCCCAAAAGACACATGACTTGGGACTTGTATCTTTGCTAGCTCAATATATTATATCCAATGGTGCACTAATTTTAAGTTGTAATATTAATACAAAATTAAATATCATTAATGCCATTAGATCAATGAGATAAAGATTGACAATTTTTTAGTCATTTAGAAATATTATTTTCTATCTTTTCAAATTAGGGCCTTTGTGTTGATGTGTTCAATATTGACCAATAGTGCATGAGAAAATAAATATGAAAACCATTAGCTTCTAATATTTTCACTTGAAAAAACTATTTGATCTTAAAAATGATCAATGGTTTGAATCTTTATCTATGATATCATTGAAACTCAAACTTGTGGAGTAAGTAAATATAAATGAAAATGATATTTACACTTTTTGGTAAAGTGCATTGAAGAATAAATCAAAGATATGTGGGATATTAATGAAAAAATAATTTCCCAAAGGCATAGTCAAAGAGGAAATCTTTGTAGTTCAAGTAACTCATAAAGTATGTTCTTATGTCTTGATGGGAAATACCTTTGATTCTTTCCACAACAACCTTCAATTTTAACTCTAGGTATGGAAGAATATAAATAACCACTTCTATTTCTTTCATACTTGACATGTGTACCTAGCCCCCAAAAGATGTCCATTTTTCTTCTTTTCTTGTGATCATTGTTTTGAATTCTTCTCCTTGGAGCACTACATCAATATCCAATTATTAGTAGGGAAAACCTAGTTGAACTATAGATATTATGTCCCTTCTCATTCTTTTTAAGGACTACTCTATGTGGATAACTAGTTCTTGTAGGAGTTGAGAAAATACAACACCACAAACCCCGAAGATCACCTGCATGCAAATAACCTGTCACAAAAGAAGAGATGGAGACAAACAAGCAAGGGTTCTCTAAAAACTAAAAATGTATATATCAGAGAGAATGAGAGAATGAATTGATATAAAATACAATGGGATCAATCCTTATAAAAAGGAGATCATGCAAACCCTAATAAAACCCTAATAGGAAAAACCCTAATAGAAGCCCTAATAGGATAACATTTAATAATTAATATAATTATTAAATGTCACTTTATGCAAACTAATGTGAAATCTTAAGAAGGGAATAAAGGTAACTTAATCAACATAATTAATTTAAGACCTTTACTCTAACACCCCCCCTTAAGATGAGCAACAGTGCAGCTACAAATAAATGCAGAAAAGCAAAGGTAACTACAATGCAAGAAGACAAACATGGGTCCTGGCAACTAGGCCAGATCAGGTACCCAAATACAACCAAATCTTTGTAAAATGGAGAAATAGAGAAAACCTCATGGGAAAAAGCTCTGCTCCAAAAAGAGAAGAAGAAAACCAAGAAGAGACATCACTGAAACAGAAGAAGCTGCAAACAACTGTCGAAAGATGACTGCGATGGTGCTGAAGAACCTCTGCTGAAGATAGGATGATCAGGAACAAAAAGACAATAATCTGCATAAGTGCCCATACGACACTACTCAAATCAGATGGCAAACAAAGGCAAACACCTGGAACGAAGATACAGATGGCACAAGAACCAATAGTCTGAAACACTGATCAATTGAGAATGGAAGATTCCTTCCAAGGTGAAACCAAGGAAGCATTAGCATGGAAAGTATAATACCCCCCCATAATGGTGAACTAGGAGCCTAACAGATCAACTAAAATGGGGTGCAACACCCTGTAGTGCATGAAGAAGATACAACATCTGAAAATGCACAAGAAAGCACCTGCAACTGAAAAAGTGGTGTGCAAAACAAAGCACACATGCATGAGGCTAGAATCATATGGATCCATGATCGTCATGGAGGGAAACTCACCAGACAAAGGTGTGATGGCAAACAAAGGAAAACTACACAACCCCGCATGGTATGGATTCACTATCGTCGTGGAGGGATACTCACCAGACAAAGATGTGATGGCAAAACAAAGGAAAACTACACAACCCCTAACGACACTTTATAATATCAGTGCGAGTACAAAATATGGCACAACCTTATGTGCAAAATCCCAAAAGATGCATGTATAATAGTGTGGCACTTTATCTCAGTGCGTTTACATAAAAGATAGCTTACAAATGATGCTCAAAATGTCCTCAAAGGACAAAATGCTGGAAATACATGAAGAACAGCCAAGAATAAAGCATCCCATGCGAAAAAAAAGTTTTCAAGAGCAAATATGTCCAGGTAATCCACCAGAGTGTGAAAACACAAATAATTGAATAAAATATACCTAGAGTGAAATATGGAAAAATAGTATGGATGAAACTGAAGAGCTTTGAAATACAGTTCCAATGCCGCTGAGATAGAAAAAACGAAGAAAGTGATCAAAAGATATGAGCTTGAGACTGAAAATAGCCCCTTTGTCTTCAACTAGTTGTAGAATGCACCAACGGAAAAAAGAAGTGATGAGACCCACACCACTGGAAAGATGAGAAAACCAGCTTTCTGACGATATCTTGTTTGCCAAAAAATGATATCGTATGCCCAAGTTATGGCCTCCAGAATAAATTAGCTTCAAAGAGGAAAAAATCAGTGCTAGGTTAAATTTGACGGCCATACGGCCGTCGTAGCAAAAACACTGGATTAAATTTGACGGCCAAATGACTATCATTGTAAAAGTGTGATTGGGCTTATTTTGGAAAAAATTGTTTTTAAAAAAAATAAAAAACAATAAAAAAAATGTTTTTGTAAAAAAACTTAATTTTTTTTGGTTGGGCGGGCATTGTACCGCCGCGGCCACTATACTGTCGTTGGCAGTACTGATAGTCCGCCAATCGGTAGTAAGGCCATCGATGGCTGTCAATACGCCAAGCGACGTACTATGG
Source organism: Sequoiadendron giganteum (assembly GCA_007115665.2). Taxonomy (NCBI): domain Eukaryota; kingdom Viridiplantae; phylum Streptophyta; class Pinopsida; order Cupressales; family Cupressaceae; genus Sequoiadendron; species Sequoiadendron giganteum. The sequence goes on along the minus strand of CM021106.1, from coordinate 542,355,954 downwards.
GCCCGCAGGCCTGCATACGTAGGTACCTGCGGGTACCCCAGTACCAGGGCCGACACGCCCTTAAGCTGCCTTTTATTTTTTTATTTTTTTTCTTGATTTTAAAAAAAAAAAAAATCTAAAAAAATATACATGAATTTTCTAAAAAATAAAATGACAGAAAATAAAATGGAAATTTTTTTACCAGCAAATGGACGGCTGTACGGCCAAATTGTAAAAAAAAATTGCCTCAGATTTCGACTTCGTCCAAAAAGGACAAATGGACAATCGATTTAGGGGTTTTGGACCGTTGCAGATGCAATTAAAATGTCTGTTTGAGCTGAAAATGTTTCAAAAATGCAGGTGTGCCCTAGATCAAGAAAACAATCTCCAAACCCTTGAAGCTCCAAAAATCTTCAAAACAAGAACAAGAAGCAGCAGATGTGGAGCTCTGATACCATGTAAGAGTTGAAAAAATACAACACCATAGAAGCCCAAAAGATCTTTGCAAGCAAATAACCTGTTACAAGGAGAAACAAAGAGAAACAACAAAAGAAATGCTCAAGAATGTGGAGCCATGAATTCACACAAAATGTAAAATGAATTAATGATACAAAAGATAGTTTTCAACTATATATAGATGAAAACCCTAAAAAAGAAAACCCTAGGCTTGCACAATAATAATTAATAAAGTAATTAATTATTATGCACCTAATATTAGCTTAAGTGAAAAGAGGTAAAAGGGAATTTTACGTAATTAAACAAATGTTTAATTAATAAAGTAAATACCCAATTACTCTAACAACCCCCCTTAAGATAGACATAGGGAGAAGCTAAAACCTAGAAGAAGCTACTGAAAGCAAAAGAAATGGGTCTCGGCAACAAGGCCAGATTAGGTACCCATGTACAAAATCAATGCAAACTAAATGAAATGGGGTAAAGGAGAAAACCCAATGGGAACAAAACTCCTCCCCAAAATAGAATGCAAGGAAGAAATGCAATGCACTAATGAAAGAAAGATAGGAGGTGGATAATATAATACCCCCCATAGAAAGCTTCTATCATATAAGTACATGTACAATGATCTCCATAGGAGATATAGAAAGAGAGAAGAAGGCCCCCCCACAATGAAGAAACTCCTGTCACAATGATAGATACTTGATGTAGAATCCAAAAAGAGATCCTGAAGCGGTAAATGATATTCCTCCCCTTGGGAAGAAACGGATCCATGGACTTGTATCGAAAAAACCCTGTGAAGAATGATGAACCAATCTGTCTCAAGATGTGTGCCATGATAGGATGCTGAAGAGTCTCACTGTCTGAATGGAAACAAATAATGTGAAATCCAAACTGATGTGGAGAATACTGAAATGCAACCTCTAAATGCACGGATAATGGTGGGCGAACAGTGATAACCTGACTGTCAAGGTAGAGGAGATGAATATCCTCAAAATAATCCTCCAAATCTGCAATATAGGACTCAACAAACAAGAAAGATATGTTTGCAACATAAGAATCCAAAGTAGCTATGTCTGGAAGATGTATGATTCCTTGCTGCACTGAATCAAGAACAACAAGAGATGCTGATGAGGTTTCAGTCTAAAGAGTAGGAACTGGGAGACAAACCTCTGATCCATCGGAATAAGTAAGGGTGTCTAAATACTCAAGCTCCTCTAAAGTATCATGATCAAATGGTGTATTCTCTCTCCAAGCAATGGGTATGAGACAATCTGAAGCAGGATCCTCTGGGAATGGAGATAGAATAGGGTCTCCATAGATCTCCCAAAGATGTGTCCAAAGTGGGTGAGGACAATCAATGTCCGATATAACCAACATAGTGTCATAATCAACACTAGACAATATAAATCCTGCAATGTGATTTCTAATAATATTCCATGCTAATCTGCCCTCTAAAGTTGTTGGTCCAGGTATGAGATCATACAAATAAGGCAAAATATTAAGCCACCTACAATGTGTAAGTATACCCTTTGCCCATTACTCATAATTACCCCGTTCTAGAAGAACAACTGAAGGGTGAGTAGAGAAACCCATGATAACTCTTCAAATGAAAAATTCAAAGACTAATGATCTCAGCAATGATAAAGCATATCAACATAACCCATCCAACGCAAACAAACCCCATGTAGGAGCCAAGATGACTAAGTAGTTGAGCAAAGTGTAAAAACACACAAACCTGAATAAAAAATACTTGATAAATATTCTGATAAAATAGACTATAGATCTAGAAAGAGCACTGTAACACCTTTCCAACACCTATTCATTTGTGCAAAACGGACACCATGGCTAAAAGTTATGAATTTTTCAAAAACTGAATTTAACTTGCAGGAAACAAATTTTTTAGCAAAAAACGTTTATTTCTAACTTGATTTCTAGAAAATCTACTCATTGTTTGTAGACAAAAATAGAAACCTAGAAATATTTTGATGCTAGAAACAAAACCCAGAAATCGTTTCTTGATCCAACAAGCAGAATATGAGAAAATATTTTTTTTTTTTTACTTTGAGCCAAGAGAAAAATGATGCGTGCCACTTTTTCAACAGCGATTTTCTCCAGACCTGTGCAAGATATACAAAATCTAAATGATACCTAGTTCAGGTTTCGACGCTGGCTACAAAACCCAGAAATCATTTTTCCTGCAAATGAGTGAAAACTAAATTTTTAAAGCAAAAATGATGATGGCTCCAATAAAAAACGGCTTGCAACAAACCCTTGTAGCTCCAAAAATCTTCAAAACAAGAACAAGCAGCTGCAGATCTAAAACTCTAATACCATGTAGGAGTTGAGAAAATACAACACCACAAACCCCGAAGATCACCTGCATGCAAATAACCTGTCACAAAAGAAAAGATAGAGATAAACAAGCAAGGGTTCTCTGAAAACTGAAAATGTATATATCAGAGATAATGAGAGAATGAATTGATATGAAATACAATGAGATCAATCCTTATAAAAAGGAGATCATGCAAACCCTAATAGAAGCCCTAATAGGATAACATTTAATAATTAATATAATTATTAAATGTCACTTTATGCAAACTAACGTGAAATCTTAAGAAGGGAATAAAGGTAACTTAATCAACATAATTAAGTTAAGACCTTTACTCTAAAAGTTCTAACGCTTTAGAGTGGCCTTATTATTGCTCATCACCTCATTGACCTTCACTATTTGTTCTCTCTTATTTTTCACATTAACTATCATTACCTTATCATATAGAAGATCATATATTTTTTCAAGTGGAAATTTATCTTAGGGAGCCTTTTTGGTTAAGAAGAGGATAACTTCATTAACCTCATCTTTCAATTTTTTGTCTAGGGCTTGAGTGGAGACAGTGAACATCAACACTAAACTGAGACCCACCATCATGTTCACAAGCTTTGACCAATAATAAGAATACTATTTTTGAAGAAGGGATGTGTTGCCCTATTTTCAAACATGTAAAATTTTATTTTATTTTTTGTGTCAAAATTACTTTTTGGGTCATTCCTAATTACAAATACACCAAGTGTTTAAAATAACAAGGTTTATGTCCAATCAGAATTATTCAACAAACAATGTTGTAAGTTGTTTGCACTACGTGCAAGTTCTATTTATTAATCATACTTGTCTTGAGCCTTATTAATCAATAGATTTATATAATTTAATTACATCAAATCTTGATATCTAACATTGACATGAGAAAATGTTTCTCATCTTTCTATTTCAGACCAAGGAGAAGTCATGAAAATTGACAACTATCACAAATATAATTAAATCTCAAAATCCATAATAGATGGCACAAGATAATTTAATAGGAATATTCTTGATATAATTTCACCTAATGTTGAAATTTTTTAGACTAAAGTACCTTATTACACTACAAGCTATTAAAATTTTAATTTTTCATGAGCTAGTTTGTAGAAACAATTAAATCAAGAATTTAATAAAGGTTATAGAAAAATGGTATAGGAAAGAGGTTTATGATGTCATTTCTTAAAATATTAAAAGGTTTAAGAGAAAAATAATAATTTAGGTGAAATTTATGTATTAAACTTCATTTTTCATGGTGGTAGATGAGTGAGAATCCACATAGCTAAGAATGGTAGGTGTTCTAGTGTTATCAAATAATCCAATAGCTTGAGTAATGCATACACTAGTAGTAATTTAGTATTTGGCTATAAATTTATTAGCTATGAGAAGAAAATCTGTTGTCTAGCAAGGGCTATAAGCATTATATATTGAGTATGGATTTGTGTAGTAGGCATATATGACTACCATTGTGAGGTTGCATGGTACAATATTTAAAAAGAGGTGATTATAGAGTGTAGCATTGATGATATGCAAAAGGCATAATTTTTTATTATCTACATAGATTTGAGACATTCTTGCATGTAAACAATTAAGATTCTCAATTCCATATAATTTATGTTTTGAGATTTTTCTCAATTCCATATAATTTATGTTTTGGGATTTTTCTCAATTGAATATTTTAATAATGGTTGTAAAATTATATTGAATGTCCTTTTAAATTCTACACTAAATCATCATTTGCATACTTCTTAAAGAAAAATAATGATTTTGAGATTATGTTGCTAGATATGTTGGTGAGAGAACACAAAAAGCTATATTTTATGGACTTAGAATAATTTGGAAAAGTTCTTGTGGTTTAGGATGGACATCTCACTATATTTGATAACTAATTTTTAAATGATACATATAGTGTATGTGCTTGCAATTTATTTGTTAGTGGACCTTCCCTAGGATAAAATTTAAAGTTATGAATAACTCCTAAGTTACCAATGACAAAGGAGAATTAGAAATTTTGGCAACTTAATAACCTCCTCCAATTCAGTGATGTAAGTTGTGAAGTCACTATTAAATGGGACTTTCATGCAATTTAAAAACACCCATCCAAGCAATTATGACAAAGATAAATTAAATACTCTTAGACATTTTAGACAAGTTAATATCTATACTCAAATTTATCATGAAGGGATTGATTTCAAACCATAAGATTTTTTTTTTCCAAGTTGTGGATGAAAAACAAAATATCGATAAGGGGAAGATCTAGAGAGGTGAGGTAGTTATCATAACTACCCAAGGATTAATACATGTGAAGAGTAAATTTATTCACAAAGTATTTTAAAATTGAAGTATATGCTTTAGAACAGTGTATAACATCCTCAAAAGAATAATGGAAATTTTTTCTTTTCAACATATGCTTTTAGGTAACATAAGGAAAAATAAGATTGTTTGCAAAAGAAATTTTATTCTAGAGTCTTCTAGATAATATAGAGTCTTCTAAATAATCTAGTCTTTGAGAAAGATAGATTCTTCTAAATAAGATATTGTCTTCCACAATGTAGGAACATTCTAGAATATTGGAATAAAAAATTAAGAATGTAGAATCCTCCAAAATGCTAGAAGTTTTCATACTTTAGAAACCCCTAAGTATAAATATGAGGTTTTCCATTGCAAACAATACTATTTTCAATTGTTGGATTGAATATATCAAGAAAGATAGATCAATATAATCTTGTTTAGAAATTTCACTCTATTTTTGTACTTTGTTTATCCCTCTCTAAGTTCATATTAATTTGTTTTATAATTTTTGGGCATTTTTTACACAGTATCAAAGCTACAAATTTTATAACAAGGGTAAGATATCATTGAATTTATATTTGTTTAGTTAGATAATATTTGAAGTGATTTAATCAAATTTTTTAGGGCTATTTTTTTCTAACATGAGCTGTACAAATGAAATTTTGTCAATCTTTGATGGAATTGATTTTATAGATTGCAACATTGTAGTCAAGAATTATTTGAGATAAAAGTCTCTATGAAGCATAGTGAACAAGTAGATTGGAGAACCTCAACAAAATAAAGAAAAGGATTTGAGGAAATGTAAGTTGGAGCAAGCTAGAGGTATTAGTGGTAAGGCTTTGAGCCCTAATCTCAATATAAGATTTTTTGATGTGGATAATCTAATAGAGCTATGGGAAAATTGAGAAAAGGATTATAAAGATGTAGATATTTCTAGTATTTTTAACATAGAATTTTTTTTGGTGAACTTAGTGTAGACACTAAAAAATGTCCTAAGCTTGCGAACAACATTTTTGTACTAATTTTCATACTTCCTACATAATTAAATAGTTTTTAATTATTTAATTATTCCTTAATATCACTTTTTTCTATTAATTGAATAATTTATATTATTTAGTTAATTTATTTTATCTTTATTCTTCTCAGATTAATTAAATAAATTGGTATTTATTTAATTATTCACTATCTTTATCTTCAATAATTAAATAATTGTTTCCACTTATTTAATTTTTTATCATCTCTTTTCATCCATAACTAAATAATTGTTTCTAGTTATTTAATTATTTATCATCTCTTTTCTTCCATAATTGAATAATTGTTTTTAATTATTTAATTATTTATCACCTCTTATCATCTATTATTAAATATTATTCTTAATTATTTAATTATTTATCTCCCTTTTTTCTTCTATTATTATATAATAATTTTTAATTATTTAATGATTCATCCACTACCTCCTAAATTAAATAACTATTGTAATTATTTAATTCATTTATCCCTATCCATCATTCAATTCATTTTCCTATGCCACAATAATTAATTTGACTCTTATTAATTATCGTTCCCTCAATCAATCTTTGCCATTGATCAAGATACATCATCACTCAATCTTCACCATCCATCTAATTTGTATTTATATTAAATAAAGTTATCAATTCCATTTCAAGGTTAACCACAATCTTAAATTTTTTTCTTTCAATCATTCATCTCAAGGAACCACAATATTCAATATTTTTCTATAATATCATTCATCTTGACATCTTGTTATCAACCATCTACTTTAACCTTATTGCAAATATTCCACACTACAAATATGAGAGTAAATAAGAAAATTTGAGAAGAGAAATTTTGGAGAACCAACTTTGGCATAGGAATTGATATATTATTGGTTCATTATTTGAGTTGTACTATCATCGTATGCTTCATTATTAGATTAGGGTCTCTATGGATTGAATTTAGGTAGTTTTATGGTTGATATCGATGTTTCATTCTTTTTCACCTAATTTTCTTAATAAAAAAAATTGGTGAACCTGATGTGAACTAACTTAAATTTTCAAAAAAATTGAGAAATTTTGAGTTTCAGGAAGTGTGACACATTTTTTCAGTAGAACACCATAATAGTTCAATTAAAAATCACAATAGTCAAGCCCTGCTACGAATTTTTCAGATCTAGAACCATAGTCGTTTGGTTTAAAGCCACATTTGTCCATCTGTGCACTACATCTATTGTTTGACACATGCAAGGTTTTCCACACCAAATTCATCATCTCTAGCACCACATTTGAATTTGATTTTATAGATTTTTAAACTTGCTCAATTATTATTATTTTTTATCATTTTATCGGGTTTTGATTACTTGTTTGACATCTTAACAGTGAGATTATATTTTTGGGTTGTTAGATTTGGTGTATTTTGTCAAATTTTATGAATTATAGGGTTGGATCTACTTGCACCACATCTATTTCTGTGTGTCACATTCGTTATTTTAGAGTCGTATTTGTTAGATACAAAACCATAATTTTTATTGTTTTTAATATATTGGTGCATCACATTCATTGGGTTTTGCACCACATTCTATCAATCTAGTACCACATTTGACTGTCAAGTAAAGAGAGGGTATAAATCTATGTTTTTATTTTTTCTAATTTTTACATTCATTAGGATAGAGCTTTTTGGTTACTGATATATGATTTCTAGTTGTATGGAAATATTAGGAGAAGACTTTGAATAAAACTACCAATCCAATTTCTTGTAGGTTCCTTGTGTGTTTGTGATTTTAATTTAGGAACATTTGGAATTGGTGCTTAAAAGGAACAAGGTTTTCCCATGTTTTGTGCACTTGCATGTATGTGAGTCAATTACTGAAAGCGTGTTTGTCTAAACTATCATTTTCCCTTGTGATATGTGTGATTCATGAGTGATGAGAAATAGTGAAACAATATTGTCTAAAGTATCCTCCCCCCTTACGCTACATGTGATTCTTGGGTGATGAGAAATAGAAAACACAAGCTTTCCTTTTTCTTTTATAGGGGGCCTTCCTAGGACCTAAACACTAAAAGGTTCGACCTAATGCATGTATCTCTAGTGAGCTATCTAAAGGGGTGGAAATCAAAAGGTGAGCTCAATCCACTTATGCCATAAGGGGGTGGTCCTTGTGGTCCTAGGTGATTGTAGATTTGGGTTAGAGATTTAAGTCTCCCATCACTACTATGTCATGATTTTCTTATGAGTACCCCCACTATAAGCCACTTATTTTTAGAAGCCTAAGACCTTTTGGCCATCTGTTGTTTATGGTGCATTGTGGTAGCATCGTCATGAGAAGTTACTTAGTATGTATGGTTCTTAGTTGAGGTGACATAGTTCCTTGATTGGATTTTATCCTTTCAAGCTGAGGGGTGTTAAGGTGGTACATGACCTTGGTATACCATAGTTACCTACTCCTTGAATTCATATTAATACTAGTATCACACTAGTGTGGTGAGCCCATGATAGTAGATAACCCTTTACTACTAACTAAGTTGTGCTTGCTTAAAGTGTTTTTGAGCCAAGGCTTAGCGATTTTTGTGGGAGAAAGATTTTGAAATTCTTCATTATCAAGAGTCAAAGAATAAAATATACCAAATCTATATTTTTAGTGTTTGTTGTGTTTTATGACCACATTTGTAAACTACCCAAAATAAAAAAATCACTTATAAATCATTTATTTTATCTCAAAAAGTAGAACACCACATTTTTCAGATATTGAATCACAACTATTGACAACTACACCACACTTGTCAAATATAACACTGGATTTGTCAGAAAGACCTAAAAATCCAGAAACCTACATCTATCTATGCACCACAACTGTTCAGTTTTGTACCACATTTGTTTGATCTTGAACCACATCTATGCCTTAAAACATCATATTTGTCGAGTTGTCCACCACATCTAGCTTTTAGTCTGGGGTATGTGCAAGATCATCAAGGAAAAAACAAGCCCTTAAGTGACAATAAAAATTTAGAAAATTAGAGTTAGGAAAGTTGACGTAAAAATTTGAATAAGTTATCTATATTATTTAAAAAATATGTAAGATTATAATTTGTAGAAAATTGAATTTAGTTTCTAAACTACTAGGTTTTAAAAAAAAATAAAAAATCTATTTGGGGAAAATTTGAAATTTCAATGCAGTAGTACTTAAATTTCAGGGAAAAAATAAGAAGTAGGTGTCTGTCTAACCACCCTAACCACAATAAAATGATAATATTTTTTTATAAGATTTTAGATATAAGTAGAGGACTCATGTCCCAATGTGATGCATATTTTTTGTAATTTTTTTCCAAATAAATAATTAATTATGATTTTTTTATTACAATTTTTAAAAACTATAAAAACTCGTATGTCTAACCACCTTAACTTGGTCATAACTTCATGAAATTCATTTTTTATTTTTTTAATCCTATAGTATGTGAAGCATAAAATGTGACACATGTTTCAAATTCAGAAAAAATGTAATACCATTTGAAAGCTATATATGTTTTTCAATCAGCCTATCAATCAAGATTTTAGTTGTAATTCAAATAGAAAATGAATAATAATAATTTATTAAATTCAAAGTAAAGAATAATTAATATTGGTGGAAAGCTAAGAATCTCCTTTAAAAACCCTTTTCATTTCATCAATTTTAGGTAAAAAAAAGTCGTCAACCACATGGGCCATCATATCACTTACATATCACCACTTTTTGGCCCATCATGATCCTGCACATACCATCTGATTTCAAATAGTGACCATACATTTAGACCCGAGACTTGTTTATTTTACCTTTTTCTTATAGCACATTTACCATTTCCCTAGATTAGCTTGCATCTCCTAGTTTAGCATTGGCCATCCTAGATCATTCATAGTTACCTTTAAGTCTTGAAATTAGGAAGCTTATCAAACCATTGATCAGACCATAGTCACATATTTTGAGTGTCTTCACCTTGTCATATTTCATCTATCTTATCCTCAAAATGAATCTTAAACTCATGAGTCTAGTTTAGGTTCATGATGTAGAAGCATCCCTGGTTGTAACGCAATCATACATGTATCAACCAAAAAAAAAAAAATTCTTGTATTTTAGCTTGTAGCAGTTTCAACATTTCATTTTGAATTTCATTGCATTATCATTTCTCAGCTCATGAGGCTAGATATAGTATTTGCATGAGGCCATCTACATCATATCCAGATTTTAGGAGATTTTCATTTCTTTGCAAGAAGTTATCGCTCTTAGAATTTCATTGTAATTCACAACCTGAGCATTTGGGGCCAACCTGGTCTAGAATTTATAGTGCTGACCTATTTTGAAGCGTCCAAAGCTTAATGGAGAAGCATATAATAAGTTGGGGTCTAAGGGGATATTTCTTTGAGATCCACAATATGTTTCATTTTGTGAAGGATTATCTTTCATGTTTTAAGGTTGACCTACACACTTGATCCTTCATTGGGTTTGTAACTCTTGAGGTTGATGTGGACCATTATTGGAGTTGATGAATCATATTTAGGATCATTTGTAATTTTTAGGAAAGAAGTTAAGTAGGAAGTTAGAGATGAGATTCTGGATTAGAACTCAAATACTTCGGATATTCAAATCCAATAGCCAAATAAGGCCTTACTACTAGTTGTAATGTTGTAATGCCCTTGCAGTAGGCCTATGAGCCCTGATTATTTCACATATGATGCATGCAAGATTTCTAGTTATTGAGTCGATGAAATTTCATTTTTTCTTATTAGTATCTTGTGTTATTTCCATTATGTTGACTCTAAGTTGCATGGTTGGACAGTTCTTTCTAGAACCTACATTTGTGACTACATCAAATGGTATAATATTGAGTTTACAAGTCTTGAAGGAATTCCTTGCGGTGAACATATCACTGAATTGAGCTCGATTGCATGTGTTTTCAATCGATCACCAACTATGAGGTAGTTGAAATCCTTGTAGCCCGATCAGAGAATCAAGGCAATTGCCTTGGATCCAAGGAGAGAGATTATACCAAGGAGAGTGCCTGCTATGGTGAATGTCATTGGAAGTATGGATGAGATGTTAGAGATGATGTGAGAAATGTGAGTTCTATTGGATGCAGTAGAAGAGGATAGAAGGAAAGGTATAAAACCTAGACATGAGGATGAAAGCAAGGATGAGTTAGATAATGCTACAAATAAAAAATAGAGAAGCCCTAGAAGAAGAATAAGAATCAAATAAAGTGAAGATGTTGAAAGCTATTTCCAAAATTGGTAAGTGACCTAGAATTTAAATTCAACATTATGCGAGAAATTTAAACCTTGAGGAATTGATTGATTGGATCAATGATATGAAAGAATACTTTGAATATGAATAAATTGAAGATCCGAAAAATGATATTTGAATAAACAAATTTGAAAGTTCATGTTGCTTTATGGTGGAAAGATGTTCAATTAGATAGAAATATAAGAGGAAACAATAGTCATAAAATGGGATATAATGGTGACAAAGTTGAAGAATCAGTTCATACTAGCCAATTATGAGCTTTAATTGTTGAAAAGATTGGAGAACTTGAGGCAAAAGGAGAGATCTATGAAAGAATATACTAAAGAATTCTACAAGATGATCATTAGGATTGGACATAGTGAAGTGAGCAAAAAAAATGTGGCAAGGTACATCAATGGAATAAAATGAATATTCAAGAAGAATTAAGCCTTGTGAGGATGACATCAGTTGAGGAAGCATACCAACTTGTGTTGAAAGTGGAGGAGAAGCTAAATAAGAAGTTTGAAAAAAGATAATGAAGTGCAAGAGGAAGATTCTAGAGGAGTGAATAAAAATCCAAACAAAGAAGACCTTACGCAGAGAAAAACAAAGATGGAAAACCCTACCATAGTGAAGAGAAGGACTATAACTCATATTGCAAATGAAGGGAAGAAAAAAATTTCTACTATAGTGACAGAGGAGGTCATAATTCTGATCATAGTGATGGATATAGAAATGTAGGAAGATCTAAGAAGAGACCATTTAGATGAACCTATTTCAAGTGTGGAGGTGGACTCAAGTCATTTGAATGTCACCAAGGAAGTATTGGTAAGAGAAATGAGCATATAAAAAGAATAGTGTTTTCCAATCATACTATCCATAGGATTTTCCTCATTATCATTTATGTTGTTATCATTCATGAGCACTCATCACATCATTCTTGTTTTCACTAGCTTTGACAAAGGAAATGTTATGAGTTGGCATGGATTAGTAAATATTTGTAGATTTTGGTTAGGAGGGGCTACAAACTTATTATCTTGATCATTAACACCAACAATTTGGATGTGATTAGAATCAATGAGGTCTTGCACAATATGTTTAAGACACTTAAATTTTTTTGTATCATGTCCATTTTATTGGTGATAATGGAAAAAGGACTTTTTTTTATAGTTTGGAGGAAAAGGCTTAGTACGATTAGGAGCTCTAATAGGAGGTAAGGAAATCAAATTCTTGTTTAAGATTTGCAACATGATGGAATGAAGGGTATCAGGAAGAGGAGTAAATTGTCTATTCCTTTCAAGAAATGTATATAGATTTGTCATCTTTTTAGTAGCCACTTGGGTGCTAACATGTTGAGTTGGTTGAGGGGCATTGAGTTGTAAAAATCCTTGATTTTATTTCTTAAATGATTGGTAGTTTTTTGAGGCATGTATTTGGATTTTTTTAGGATGGTTAGAGGGAGTTTTCACTTCATGACTACTAACCAAATTTTTGTGATCACAAAGGGTTGTACAAAACTATGTGAAGGAGGTAAATTTCATCATCTTAATCCTATCTTGAAGCTTATTTTTCAAGTTTTCAATGAACATTCGTTGAAGATCAGGATTGGGAATCTTAATGTTGATTTGTGAGTAAAGAAATTGATAATGAGAGATAAAGTCAGTGACCTTTTCATCGTCATTTTTCTTACATCTCATTAAATTTTCTAAGGTCTTCTTAGGACCCATGTGCACTTGGAAATGATTAAGAAAATAATCAAAAATTTATTGAATGAACTTATTGAGTTATTCGGTAAGGAAAAAAACCATTCTAATGTGGAGTCTTTCAATGATCTAGGGAAGAGTCTAGCCAAGAGTTTATCCTTAAAAGTGAAGTCACTACATAGGGCTATGTATACAAAAACATGGCTAATAGGATCTAATTTTCCACAATATTTATCAAATCTAGGAATCTCTATACCTTGTGGAATTTGTGTTCTCAATATCTCCAAGGATAAGGGATTTCTTTTGATATATTGTGAAGGTTGGTGATTTTGATTTTGATTCAATGAAGAAATTTTTTTTTGGAGGGATGAAACACTTTGTAATATTTGGTTAAGGATAGGATCACTATTTGTGTTTTGAGATGGAGGTGAATAGGTTGGAGGTGTATATATGTATTTGGAGGGCAAGTGAATTGTAAGTTTGTGAGGGATGGGATAGTAGATATGAGATTTGAATGCACAAAGCTAAAGGGATTCCCAGTGAAAATAACTAAGGTAGTATTGACATTTCTAGTAGGTTGTATGGTTGTAGTAATATATGGATAAGTGTATGTCATAATAAAGGTCATGGTTGTGGAAGGAGGAATTAGATTTCCACCTTGACTCTGGGTATACCCCAAAGATTGAGAACAACTAGTCATTGTAGGGACATGGTTGTTAATTATATCGGATATGCTATGTATAACTTCTATTCCTTGCTAATTTTCAATCATTCTCCTCATGTTATCTATGAAAATAATCACAGTACCAATAATGTTTTCACAACTCACAATGTTTTGCAATTTTCCAAATTCTTCATCCATTTTTCTAAGGTTCTCTTGAGGGACATTAGCAACCAGTGATTTAGCATTAGTCACATTATTTTTTGGTAATCAGGTCATAGGAAATGAAGTGTCAAGGGTATGGTCCATAGTGGGTTGACTAGTGTCAACACTATGCTTGAAAGAGTTAGAAAACCCAAGATCCACGACGAGTGATGTATCATGGTATGACATGAGTCTCTAACTATGACTCATGACAATATTGAAAATAAAACACCAGATTATGAATCTCATATAATTTTCACCAAACCTAAGGTGCAACCAAAATGGATATTAGGCACTAGATAAATGCAACCAACACTCAAAAATAAGAAATGTAATGCAAAGAGATAAATTTCTAGATTTCAAACAAGATAATGTTGTGATTATACTATGCAAAAACCTAAAAATGGTGTCTTGTAATTCCAATTTTGATTTTGAAATGCACTTGAATTTGACCAATTGACCTTAATGTAAATAATTTGAGAAATTAAAAATTCTAGAAACTAAAAGAGAGATGTGAATATACAAACATAGAATGTAAACTGAGGGTTTTTAATACCTAGAAATCTAGAAAAATCCCCGATTAGGGACTCATTCACCCATGGGAAAATGGGTCTTGCTTCAAGGTTTTGAAAAATAAAATTATAGATTTCTGAGTTAATGTTTATGCTTTTAGATTTTGGTTGCAAAAAAGTACTTACAATTTCATATTTCTAGAAAATTAGATCTAAATGCAAGTGTAGAATGATGCTAAATGACAAGAAAAAAGACCTGATTTGAGATGCAATTTTGATTCAATTTTTTGATTTAAGTTTTTGTTCATGTAATGATATGTAAACACTCTACAAAATGAATGAGATTTTTGAATTTTTTATATTTTAAAGAATACAAAAATGCAAACCTAAAACCCTAAATGAGATGAAAATCAATACAAGTTAAGAACCCTAAATAAGATTCAAATCAATGCAATGCAATGAAAAGAAGTGCAAATCCTAGATCTAGGGTTTCAATGGACTCCAAATTTAATATTTTTTTTGTACAAAGTTAGGTTCAACAAAATGATATATAGAAAAATAGGTTATTCAATTATGGATTGGGAGAAATGAGGGTATGATGGACTGGAATCTTCCTATTTTCATTAGGAAATGAGATTCACACAAAGAATTGACTTACAACCCTTATGTGAGTCAACTCAATGAGGGAATCTATTGATTTCCTTATGCTTGAGGATGGGGATTTCAACTTGAACAACACTTTTGGGAGAAAAAATAAAAATAGAAAATATACTTAATTATGCCAATTCAAACTTGAAACAACAATATAAAGCTCAATATTGATAGAAATAGAAAATTTTATACATATTTGAGAAGGTCTGAGTTATGCATACCAGTCACCAAAAAGCACTTTCGAAAGGCTTCCTAGGACTCATTGGCCCATGGGAGAATGGGTATTTTTTCAAGGATTTCAAACTTTTTTAAGGAGCCCTTGATGTTAATCTAAAGGTTTTGTTTGATCCGGATTGCAGTGTTGAAAATTCAAAAATTAGATCTATAGGTGAGTTTTCGTGAATTGATAACAAATTTGAAAACTTTTGCAACTTTAAAAAAAATTCAAATCTTACTCTTCAAGAGACCTTCAATCTTTCTTCAACCTAAATTTGCAACGGAAAAATAAGAGGGAAATTTTTTTTTTTTTTGGTGAATGGGGGTTTTCCTTGGTCAAACCCCATTTGGGTAATTAAACCTTGAATTAAAAAAATAAAATGTGAAAGGAATGATGAATGAACAATGCTATGTTCAACTAACCAAACCCTTGAATAAACCTTTGGAAAATATATAATATTGATCTTGATCATGCATAAAATGGCTTCAATGGATGTGGATCTTGATGCTTGACTTGATATTTGAAACCTACATCACAATGTTAGCTCCAAAAACATGCATGATGCAAGAAGAATTTGACATGATGCTTGAGATCTTGATTGTTGCATTGATAAATATACTCTTGAATACCTTTCATCATAAACTTTTCTCTTGTAGACTTGAATTAATGCTATCATGAATTTATAGATATCTTAGGATTTAAATTTGATAAAAAGACCTTGTATTTATAGGTATGTATCCTTAATTTACTGAAAATTAAACATTACAAGCCAACATCAAAATTTGAATTTAGAGATGTTAAAATATTACCAAAACACAAAATTAAATTCAGCTTGAAAGGCCTAGGGAGAACCCATTAACCCATGGGTGAATGGGTCCCACATCCCTATTCATAGGACACACATTGCTCAAGGTAAAGTGTTATGTATTAGCATTAATTATTGGTGGGTTTCCCTTTTGGAAAATATAATTTATTAGGCTTGTAGATATAAAATAGGGCTTATTAAGGCACAATTAAGTCCAATTTAAATGAGAGGGCTGAAACAAAGTGTGAAATGTAAAGGAGTACATTTTCTACACTTATATGTCAATAAGAAAAGAGCTTGAGAAAGTGAATCACTAGCTACAATTGAAGTTTGGTAAGATTACTAAGACTCTAGATCAGATATTGGGATGTGAAAGATCTCTGCATGTTAAAATTTGAAATAGCTTTGATGATTGGAAGAAAAAATTGATAGAACAACCAGTGAAGCCTGCTAAAGGGAGTCTAGAAGCAATTGGTTCTAGAAGTAAAAAGTCTAAAGGGGTTATTGCAAGTGATGAAAGAAAGAATTAGGATGATGGTTTTATCCCGATTTAGAAAAATAACAAAAGATCTAAAATACAAGGATACAACATGAGGTTCAATTATTATTTTTTGGTTATTGTTTTAATTTCAATAATTTTGGTCATAAGGTTGTGAACTTTAGAAAATCCATGGTAAGAAGAAATAATTTCTTCAGTAGTAATACATTTACACCTCTGTATAATTTTAATATTGTTTGCTACAAATGCAACAACATTGGACACATTACTAAGAACTATAGAAGAAATCTTGTAAGTCCTCAACCAAAAAAAGAAGAAAAGGATCATAAAGTAGGATTCATGAATCAAATAAAGTTTAGAAGAAGTTTCTAGAAGAGAAAACATTAGAAACAACAATGATAGCTCAAACTACCCTACATGCTCAGAAAGAGAAGAATCTATGGTCATAGAAAGTGAATGTGCTAGCCACAAACATAAGTTCATGAATTTGAAGAAATTTTAAGGAGGTTCAATAACTCTTAAAAATAATTCTATTGCCAAAATGACCAGTAAGGGTAATTTATGTCTTGATGGTGGTAGGGAAAAAACTCATGATGTTACGTATGTTGAAGACTAAAACATAATATTTTTAGTTTAAGTCAGCTATGTGATAAAGACTACAAGCTATATTATAGTGTTGAAGGTTATGAAATCAGGAAAATAAGTATTGGAGAGCTTATTGCAAAAGGGAGCAGGACAAACAATGACATATAGCATCTCAATGAGTTGAATGGATAAAATTTCCTTACTACGCAAAGAGAAGAAAGTTGGCTTTAACATAGAAGATTGGAACACATTAATTTTGATGATATTGTGAAGATTGGTGCAAGATGAATGGTTTGGTATATGCCAAAGATTAAGAAGCCTCAATCTACTAGCTAGAAATCATGTCATGAAGGAAAACAAACAAAGAGTGGATTTCTTACTAAGGTGTATTCTATAATAAATCCATTAGAGAATGACTTGGAATACTTTTCTAAGAGATAACTCAGAAGAATTTGAGAATTTTAAAGCATTCAAGGCACTACTTGAGAATAAAACTAGAAGAACAATCAATGTTTTGAGGTCAGATAGAGGTGTAGAATTTACTTTTGATTGATATGGTGAATTTTGTGAAGAACATGGGATCCAAAGTGTTGGTTATTTTTTAAGAAACAAACTAATCTCTACAAATACCTATGGACTTTACCATTTCCAATAATCAGTAATCCAAATAGATTGGCCAATAAACGAGTGGAAGCTCTACAAAAATTCTACTCCTACACTTTGGCATCTGTAAAACCTGGGCTCAGGTTATCCCACAATGTATGCTCATGAACTTCACACAATTAGAATGAAATACATTGTCAATAATAGACATTTCTCATAAAATTTCTCAAGGTCCTAATACATTAAATAAGTGGGTATCTTATTCATCAATGTTTTATACTTAGAGCATGAGAAGGTAGAAAATCAACACAAAACAACTACAATGGTATCCATATAATTTTTTTTAAATTAAAAGTGATTAGTTGACGAATCAACTTAGAAACTGAACCACAAGTACTTTGCATGAACCAGTGCCTTTATCCTAAGCACAAAGTCAAAATCAATCTATATAACTAGATAACCATTCAACAATAGCAACGTATAGTCTCAAGAGATACTGTATTACAACATTCCCCCATTACATTCATGACTAATACTACTTATCAATATCCTAACACCTAATTTTTACGAGTTAGTAATCTCATCCAATCATTTACATTAATTCATTGAATCAATAAGAAGGAATGAAATCGAACATCCATTGATGAACAATAGAGACAAAAAAAAGTCATCCTAAATTACTTTCATTCATAACTCATAAAATGAGTACAAGGAGAGAAAGTAGCCATGAAATTGGCATTTCTTTGTATATATTTTGCTATACTATTATCCAAATTACATACATAACAATGATCTCTAAAACATAAGACCAAAAAATCTAAAACATGCTTAATATTTATAATTCATAGTGTTAATTGCATAAAACAACGAACCCCTACTTCATGGCCCTAAATTACTTATAGAAACGAAGGAGCAAAACAAGCCTCGAGCCAAAAAATACACATGTCAAAACCCAATTGGGCTGCTACATCAAATATTCTCTCATTTAGTTATAATGCACTCCCAAGAGGTAGGAGACATATGAGAAAATGAAAGGAGTCTTCATTGGTTGTTGGAGATCAGGTCCAATTTTCAAAATCGGTACAATTGAATAGTTACCTAAAACTTGTGCCCATGCACACAAAGCGAAAGGAAGAAAAATCATGAAGAAAATAGAAAAGCAAAAGACAAAAGGAAAAACCAAGTCGTAGCCTTGTCATCAATTCAACTTTGAATAAGGTGCACTATATTTCTCCATAATTTAACAAAATCCTAATCTGTACTAAATCCAGGCTATGTAGTGCATTCCCATCTATCCGTTATTCATCATGGTTGTAGACTTCAAAATTTCAAATCAATATCCCACCACTCTTAATGCCACACCTCCCACTCCTTTCAAGTAGGTTTTCCTTTCCATGCTAGGAATTTTTCTTCAGTAGGCCAGTCAAAATTCATTACTTCATCAACCCTCTGTGTATAAGGTGCATACTTGGTGACAATTTGGTTAGCTTCTTTATCAAATTCTAGTAGGACAGTCTTAGTATGAACTAACATATCCATATTTACTGTTAATGTCTCCATATCAAATTTTTGACAAATTTTCATAGCTTGATCGGAAATAACATTATTTAATTCATTTTTCCATTCCTGTAGAGTCTTAATGCTACCATCATTCCTTAAAATGGATGGAAGGAGGCCATCATGAGATTCATAGGTGGATTTTACCAGTTCATTTATCCTGTTCTCCAACGTTTCATTATTTCCTCTGTATCCCTTAATCTTATTTACACAAATCACAGTAGGCTTAAATATTTCAGGCGAATTGGGATCCTACTTAACCCCAATTCCTATCAATATCAATTCTTGCTTCCCAGGGATCCAATCTTACATGAGTGGAACAACTCTTTCTCTATCAATATCAAACATTCTGAGGACATCAACCATGGATGAATAATTGTAGTGAATACTATTCATTTTTTTATTCACTCTTATGTTCAGATGTTCTAGTACTGTTGTGACAATCCTCATATTGCTCTTAAAATAATCTTCATCATGACCTTTAAATTTCTCTTTGTATTCATTTAATTGCCTAAGCAATTCTTCCCTATTGATATTTGCCTCCATCTATGGCCCTTCTAATATATTGGATTCTACTATTGAAATGGGCACACTTCCCATATTATATGACACAGTTGGCCATGGAGAACTTACATCAACATTAAACTCAGGGGATAAGTCCTCTTGTGCAATAGTGGGAGAGTCAACATTTTTATTTTTGGTCTTTCCAAGTTGTAACCTTTGAAACACATCTTCCAATAATGCTACCTTTGTATGTAATTCCATATTATTCCTCTCAAGATCTCCATATTTAACCAACAAATTATTCAATTATGTTTTGAGTTTATCCTTTTCAGTAGTCACAGACTCCACAATTTCCCTTACTATAGATGTAGTAGGCACTCCTTCCTACGTTTCTTGTTCTGACACCCAAATATCATCATTGGAGCCTTCATCATCATACTCCACTAAATTAGTGGCCTCAATATTTTGTCTTTTCAATGGTGGCTCTCTGGGTGGTATTTCACTAGATGGTGGAGAATCAATATTCACAATTTCATGCTCTACTAGCCTTGGTGGAGATGGGGGTAGTATTTTAGGCATAGGAGAAGGAGGCTTGTATTCCTCTTGCTGAGTGGGAATGCAAGCTTCATCAGACTTCTTTGCCATACTCTTTCTCCTTACAAAAAAAAATATTTTTAGTTTCTCAAGGGCTTGTGATGTAGACTCTTCTCCTATCACAGGGATTCCTCCACCACTCTATTCTTCTATAACAGGAGCCTCCCCTTTATCTTTATTAACTACCCCTTTAGTTTCAAGGTGGCTTACTATTGAATCAAAATTCCTTGTTACAGCCTCCACCTTTTGTATTATATCCTTGACCTCTAGGAGGACCTTGAAATCAGGTTATTCCTGCATTATTTTCCTTTGTATCTTATTGGATGTGATCCACCTTTCTAACCTCTTTTCTTGTTCCAAAGTGTCTGATATATTTCTTATTACATCTTCTAGATACTAGAAAATGTGGACATATTTGTAGCTCTTGTTTCTATCATTCAACCAAGCCATAAAACCTTCAGGATCATATTTGACCCTCTCAACTATCCTTTGCATGTGGTACATTTTGAGTATTCAAGGATGTTATTGCAACCTCCTTTGGTCATTAAAAAATTAGAGAAACATGTGTATGAAGGAAAGAAAGTTCATTTTCCTTGATTCAACAAATGCTCATTCTCAACATTTCCTAGTTTCCACATAACCTCAAGGAAACCAATTCTTTTTGGAACAAACCTCAGTAGAAAGTGAAGTGTTAATTTGGAACCATATACTCTTAAAATAGTGTAATCAGGGAGTGAGATAACATCTCCCCAATTATAATCAACTCCTATCTCAGGCCTTCTTTCCTTGGGTCTCAAGAAATCATGTAGAGCAATGGGAATTGTAGGTAACTTCACAATCAAAGCTCTCTTTAGTTTAGAAGTAAGCAAATTCTTGAATGTGAAATAATCATATGTTCTATCATCTTTTTCCAAGACTGTGGTCCAACATTGCACGGGTAAATCCAAGTCACCCCTTTTTCTTTCCAAGTCAATATTTTGTCCAAATTAAGTTGCACCCTTGCACAAAAACATATGCATTAGCAATGAGTACCAACTGCATCTTACCCCATATTCACCTTCTTTAATCTTACCAATCCCGCATGCATTCTTTCAAAAAGAAATCTTGCATAATCATATACTGCACAATATTGGGGATGTTGGATATGAGCAGCCATATACATCCATGCCATTGGAATTCCAGAGAGAGGATCATAACCAGTTATTTGGAAAATGGAATAGAAGGTCCTTTTGAAATAAGGAAGAAAATAGTTAATAGGGAAATGCTCCTTACCATGTGATCCTATTACAATATTTCATCCTGCAATTTCTGTTAGGAATCTTGGTAAGATGTGGACCCTGAATGAAATCTTGGTTTTATCATACTCCTACCTATGATAATATTCATTTATCTTATGCATTTCATCACTCCATTTAATAAGCCCAACTTAGGAAAACTTCAAAAATAATGATCCAACAGGATCAACCAGTAAAATAGGACCAAAGGGTCGGTCACTCAACGGGTTTCAATGTCAAGAGTCATGACTTAAAGGATTGATGATTGACACAAGGAGTAAACCAAAAAATAAAACCGACGCAAATATATAAACTCAAATAGTTTTTTCAAATGAGACTTAAGTAAACCTAAAACCCCTTATACAGTTGCAGGAGGCAAAGCCCACATTTCCTTAAAATCATCAAGATTTTGGAAATGGAACATAATTTTTTAGGGGTTCCATCAGTGGCTCTGATTGGGGACATATGTCTCTTGTAGGCATGGTGAGATCCTAGAATCTATGGTTGAAGCAGACCAACCAAAACACAAGGGACCAGAAAACCAAGGAACTACCTAGACTGGGTAGTAAGATCAAACCAGATACAACAAAAAGAAACACACCTATTCACAAAATGTACAAAATATACAATGTACATGGAATAAAAACATACTTAGGAGAAGCATGGTTTTAAGAACTATCCATGTACTGGTAGTTCAAAAATTTCACCTGTCAAGCTCTAGAGAAAATAGGAATCCTCCACATGTGCAGTAGCTAGGAGATAGGGGCGCATCCATAATGATTCAAACTTCCCATGTTTACCCTTGTCTTGAGCCCTTGCATTCTAGGATAACATCATTCTATTCACCTCAATTTTTTTTGGGAGAAGCTCTCTTTTCATGTAGATTCTTAACTTGCAAATGCATATTTATATTTTTACCCTAAGCTTCTCTCCTTATTTCATCCAATTGCACCAGATTGTTTATTTTGTGTTGCATATCCTCACATATCTCTTAATAATATTCCTATATGAACTTATACACTTTAAATAGTTTATTCTGTGGCAAAATAGCATCTAGACCATATACTAAGCCAAATGGTGAATAACCGGAAGCCTTTTTCATAGTCACTCTATCTGCCCAGAGTGCCAATTTTAGTTTGGAGTCCTAAGTTTTCTTGTTCTTATCCATCACTCTCTTGATGATTTTCATAAAGCTCTTACTACTAGACTCAACTTTACCATTCCCTTGAGAATGGTAAGGCAAAGAATAATAAAATTGTATACCATGTTTGTTGCAAAAATCCTTGAATTCATCAAACCTGAAACACATAGCATTATCTAAGACAATTTTCTTAGGAACTCCAAATCTGGTGAGAATTTTATTCAATAGGAAATCGACCACCACCTTGCTTGTTGCCTTCTTTGTGGGTATTGCTTCTACCCATTTTTTGAAATAATCAGTGGCAATAAGGATCTATGAGTTCCTCCACTAGAATTTTCCAGTATTACTCCAATGAAATCAATCCCCCATTGTTGGAAATGGGCTTGAACTATCACAAGCCTAAGTGGTAAATTTCTCGAAAACCTCAACTTTTCATAAAAAATTTGGCAAGCATCACAAGTTTTAACAAACTTGTGAGAATCCTTGAAGATAGTAGGCCACCAGAATCCTAATCTTAAAACCTTGTGTGCAATGGTCTTTGCCATGCAATGACCACCACACACCCCATTTTGCATTTCCTTCAAGATTTCTAGTGCATGCTTCCCATCTACACATTTAAGAAGTACACCATCCAGGTTTCTCCACCATAGCTCATTTTCAATAATTACATATTTAATGACATGCAATTTTAATGTCCTTTTGTCATTGTCAGTCATGCCTGTAGGACATTGCAAAGTCTGTAAGTACTGGACAATTCTTCTGTACCACCCACATGTTTTCATATCACAGATAGGTGCAACATCAATCATTTATGTTTTTTTGATCTGATTTGCCTCCAAATTAGCTTATGTCATCAATTTAGTGAGGCACTAACCTCTTAAAAATCTAGTGATTTGAACATCAATATTAAATTCTTGGATCCTATTGATCCATCTACACCTTCTTCTTGAAGTTTCTTGTTGTGTGAAAATATATTTCACAACAAAACTTGGTACAAATTCTATGACAGTGGCTCCCTGTAGATAAGTCCTGAAGTTATTTATAGGCTTGACCAAAGCATATGATTGTTTCTTAGTCATGTCATATTTCAGATTTGGAGCTTGTAAGGACTTACTAAACAATGCAATAGGTTGTCCAAATCCCTCTTCCCTTTTCTGTAACAATACAACAACAATAGTATGAAAGGAAGCAAAAGAGAAAATGTGCATTGGCTTAGAGAAGTTTGGGGACTTTAAAACTGAAGCCTCTTTGATAGCTTGTTTAATCCTCTTGAATTATTGACTAGGCTCCTCACTCCAAAGCACCTTTTATCCCTTCTTCAACATCTTGGAAATAGGTCTTGTGATTTTTCCAAAATTAGTCACAAACCTTTTTAAAAAAATTATTTTCCCAAAAAATGACTGAATGCTCTTGACGTTTTTGGGCTGAGGAATTTTATCTATGGTTTCTACTCTTTTAGGATCTATCCTCACTCAATCTTTAGAAATAATGTCCCAACAATTTTCCCTCAGTTACCCCAAAAGAAAATTTCTTTGGATTCAAAGATATTCCATACTCAAGTGACTTGAGAAATACCATTTTCTAAATGCATACAATGATCTTATTTGCTTTTAGAGTAAGCAGTCAAGTCATCTTGATACACAACCATAAATAAATCAATAAAATCTAAGAAAGCTACATCCATAGCTCTCTAAAAGGTGGCACCTGCATTTGTTAAGCCAAAATGAATTCTAACATAAACATAGGTGCCCCAAAGAGTTGTAAATGCAGTCTTATACTGCTCAAACTCCTTTACCTTTACTTGATTATAACCTGAAAAACCATCCATCATTGATAGTAGTTCACATCTAGTTACCTTACGTAACATGGCTTCCATGTTTGGTGGTGGGTAATTGTCCTTTAATGAAGATATATTCAGGTTCCTGAAATCAACACACAATCTTATTTCACCATTATTTTTTCTTACTGATACTAGATTCGATACCCACAAAGAATATCTAATGGGTTTTATAATTCTAGCATCTCTTAACTTTTCCAAATCCTCTTGCATCTTGGGAGCTAAATTATGATTAATTGGTATTTGTTTTTGCCTAAAAGGTTTAGCGTTCTCCTTCAGAGGAATCTCATGTTGAAATAATTCTTCTCTGTAATCTTTTAGGTCATCATATGAGCAAGCAAAGACATGCCTATATTTTTTGAGTAGGGAAATTAACATTTCTTTTACCTTTGGCTTCATATTCATTCCTACGTAAACTTTCTTGGGGGTATTTTCAATCCCCAAATTTACTTCCTCTAGGTCTTCTGGGTGAGCAACAATTGTTTTGACCTTACTTTTATCCTGACTATCAAAGACCTTTTCAAGAGCTACAAGGCCTTTGGGGATTTTTTTTTTTTAACTTGATGATCTCTTTCCCAAATACCATGTCCTTGCCATCAATATTCTCAACAAATCCACCAAAGTCAATCTCCTGCCCTTCATATTCATTTGCATAATTCAAAAATTTGAGAATATCTTCATCATCATTGAATATCTACCAGTTACACATATTGTTAGGAATGGAAGCCCTTGTCTGTATCTCAACTTTAGAAATTCCTATGAAAGTTATATCATCGGGTCTCAATGCAATCTTAGCGATTAATTCAACTACTCTATTTTATCCTCTTTCCATCCAATCAATTCCAAAAACATCAAATTGCTCAATGGAATCCCTTACAACATTTATATACTATTTCAGTCTATTATTTTTGTAGGCATATTTGGCTCTTACTTGGGAAGTCACCAGCTCAGAATCACCAATTACCATTAAATTTTTTATTTTGTGCTTCCCGGTTAGTCTCAATCCCAGTAATAAAGCTTCATATTCTACCACATTATTCATACAAAGAAAAGATAATGTGAAGGAAAATTTGTAAGTACTGCTACTAGGTTCTACCAATAATATCTTTGCACGCAACCCTTTTTTGGAACTTGCACCATCAAAGTAAATTTTCCAAAGTCCATTTTTTTTAGATAATCTTGAAATTTCATTTTCTATTGGTGCAGAGAACCTATCCATTTCTTTTGGCATTCCATCTATTTTCCAATAACCAATATCAGCGTCTGTGAAAATAATTGTCATCTTCAGGAGCATGCTCCAACATATGTGGCACCCTCGGTTCTCTCATCACTTGAACATCCTTACCATCAATGGGAAATATCGCATAAGACATGTCACATTGCATACTTCCTCCCATAGATGCAATTTATTTTTAAGATAGAAACATTCCATAATTAGGTGGGATATCCACCACTACCACATTCATCTTGAATTCTTTGTTAGGGTAGGCTGCTAGTTTGTAGGGAAGTTCATTTATCACACCAATGACAGGGACTTCTCTTGCATCCATAACATAGCACTTGCCATGAGTGCTATCAACTTTCAATCCTATTGAATCCATGATTTTAGCTAGCATGATATTGTTGGATGTTCTAGAGTCAATAATACGATTTTTTATAAAAAATCCTCTAATCACTAAGGTGAGGAAGAATGGATCTATCTTGTCAGGACAAGTAGTAATAGAATTTCCTAGGAAGATATGGGGAATCTCAGTAATAACTCCTTCAACCTCCTTGTCTTTCTTGTCTTTTTCATTCAGTTTGGGTGGAATGAGCTCCACTAAATCATTAGAGGTTATAGTAGCACCATTGATAAGGGCCACTGCCTTTTTCTTATGTTTATCTATTCTCATCATTTCAAGAAAAGGCACAAATACTTTTACTTGGCTAAGTAATTGAAACATATCAACAAGAGTATATTTGGGTAATTCAATTGGGGGTATACCTTGTTCATTATTACTCTGCTTCTATTGATCTCTTGTTGCCTCAACCCTATGCTTAGCATTCTTCCTTATGACATTAGGAGTTTTCTTTTGTGTCTTTATCTTTGCAGTTGGGTATGTGAAGGATCATGATGGGCCAAAAAATAGCAATATGTAAGTGATATGATGGCCCATGTGGCTGACAACCTCTTTTTACCCAAAATTGATGAAATGAAAAGGCTTTTTAAAGGAGATTTTTAGCTTTCCACCAATATAAATTATGCTTTACTTTGAATTTAATAAATAATTATCATTAATTTTCTATTTGAATTATGACTTAAGTCTTGATTGATAGGCTCATTGAAAAACATCTATAGCTTTCAAATGGTATCACATTTTTTGAATCTAAAACATGTGTCACATTCTATGCTTCACATACTATAGGATTAAAAAAAGAATGAATTTCATGAAGTTTTGACCAAGTTAAGGTGGTTAGACATATACTTTTTTGTATTTTTTTAAAGTTGTAATAAAAAATTCATAATTAATTATTTACTTGGAAACAAATTACAAAAAAATGTGCATCACATTGGTGCATGAGTCCCTACTTATATCTAAAATCTTATTAAAAAATATTATCATTTTATTGTGGTGAGGGTGCTCAGACATACACCTACTTCTTATTTTTTCCTTGAAATCTAAGTACTATTGCATTGAAATTTTAAATTTTCACCAAATAGATTTTTTAAAATAAACCTAGTAGTTTAGAAACTAAACTCAATTTTCTATAGATTCTATTCTTATATATTTTTGAAATAATATAGATAACTTATTCAAATTTTTACGTCAAGTTGCCTAACTCTAATTTTCTGATTTTTTATCGCCACTTAAGGGCCTATTTTTTCCATGATGATACTGCACATACCCAGCTGGAGATTTGAATTCTTGAGTATCCTTTGTCCTTTCTGCTCTCTTAGCCCAAATTTTATCTCCCTTACCTTGTTTAGCTTTGGTTTCTTCCACTTTTCCATCAGGATTTTGTTCTTTTCTCTTAACATTCTGCTCCTAGATTTAAAGACCAATAGGACTTCCTTGCTCACCTCCAACTATTCTATTCCTCAAATGATAGGAAATTCTAGCCTGGGAGGCCAAGGCTGTAGTATATCTTGCAATCTCCTCCTTTGAGGGTCTTCTTAATGAAACACCTTCTTTGATTTCTTCCAAATTGTAAACCTCAACTTCATTGTCAATATCCTCATCAGAAAAGACTTGTTGATGATATGTACTGGCAATTTTCCTTTGATTGTCCACATCCACTTTGTAAGAGTCTTCATCAAAAGAGCATTCATTGTTGGCAACATCAGAATCACCCATATCCATGAGTAAATTAGCATCCTCCTCATTTTGTTGATCACAGACCTCAGGCACATCTTCATCTACTTCAACCATCTATACAACTACACATTGTTCATAAGAATGTGGAATTTGACAAGTCATGCACCAAGGGGTATCTTCAACAAAATTTCTTGAATTCTTTTGTAGAGGGTCCAGAGGGACTTTATTCTAGGTGTTTTTTTATTATTGGGAACATGATTTCCATTATAAAAATTGGTATTATATGGGTGGTCTTGTAACCGAGGAAGTCTTTCATTTCTTTGATAATTTTTGGTTGCACCTTTTCTTGTTTCACAATCTTATCATTTATGGTTTTCATAAAATTATCAAGCTTGTCCTCAATAGTTCCTCCTTTAGTACCTAAACTTTTATCTTCCTTTTTTGAACCTCTGAAGAGTTTTGGATTATCTCTTTTTCCAGCTTTACCAGTTGCTCAACTAATATTCTCAATATTCTCCACCATCTTGAAGGCTTCCCTCAATGTCTGAGGGTTCTTATCTAGTAGGTGATAACTCATTTTTGTATCAAAAGCATTGCAGTAATTTACCATACATACATGATCATTCAATTGCAAACAAGGAGGCAATCTCTTCCTAGCCTTTTGGAACCTTGTGTTGAACTCAATCACAAGTTCATTATAACCTTTAACGATCTAGTATTAAATTGATTCAATAAAAAAATTGAATCAATCTTGTCACCATATTGCTCTCTAAAAACTCTCTTGAATTCCTCCCAAGAGCCAATTATCTCAGCAAGCAAGCTTCTATACCAATCTCGAGCATCTTCAATGAGAGAATACATGAACAAATTCATCATGACATCTTCTGCCTCCACCTCAAAATCATCCATAACATTTTCAAATGCTTTGAGATGGTCTTCACCACTCAAGGCATTATTACCAGAGAATTTAACTAACGAAAGTTTGAAATCATTATGGAATGGGTTAGGGTAGCCAGGGTATTCCAACAAAATAAAATTTTTGGTATCTATCTACTTGGAGTGGCCTCCTATTATGTCGATCCCTATGAACATCTTTTTGCTCATCATCTCTTTTATTATCAGAGTGGCTTATATCTTTACCCTTCCCATTTTCATGATCACCACTATTTTTCTTGCTTCCCTCATCATCTTCAAAATAAGAATTAATATTTTTATCCTTTCCTCCACCTCCACCGCCTTGGTCACCACCACCACCTCCACTAGGAGTATGCCCATCAAGATTCTTCTTTTTTGACTCACTATCAATATATCTAGAGTTTGAAGACTCTAGAGTAGGTGTGGACATTTGAAGAAAAGCAATGTTCCTAGCCATCTCTACATTAGAAGCTATCATCTTGTTCCTTTTTAATTCTTCTTGTAGATTTTCACTCTCCAACTATAACCTCAATATCTTAGGGTATGGATGTGCAATAGATAGATTTGGATTGATTTTGGCCTTTTGTCTAGGGATTTCAACAGATGAGGTACTAGTACTAGTATTGATATTGAAGGTAGTTTTCTTAGGTTGATCCATGGGTCTCTTCCCATGAACTAAAAATGACATATTCTTAGTAGTAACATGAGGTTCTGAGGCTTTAATAGTTGAGAAGATGTGGTATAGGTATTAGTAGCAGAGGTTCCCATTGGGATTGTTACTTCAGGAATGTCATTGGTCATTTTCGAGGAAAACTCAAAAAGGTTTTCCTTAAAGGTTTTACACCTAGCTGCATCTCTTATTTTCTCTAATTTTCTCTTTCTAGCATCTCTCTCAAGTTTCTTATCTCTAATCCTATCTTCCCTCTTTGTTAACTCCCTCAATTTATTCTCTTCTTCTTCTTGGAGCCTTAGTTATTTTTCTTCTATAGCTATCATGTCTCTATCTATTTCTTGCTCATTTTCTAGGACATCTCCATGCTCACTTGGGGTAGGATTATAGTAGGGTTGGTCAATAGGATCTTCCTCAAGAGAAAGGTGCACTTGTACACCAGGAGATTCACCTCTTGGATTAAAATTATTCTTATTAAAAAAAAACCAACTCCAGGGGTCAAAGGCTCAGAAAACTCCTTATTCTTTCCCCAAAACTCCCACCTATCCTCCTCTCTTGAAATATTAAGTTCACTATCAAACACTTGCTCAACAAGTGAAATTCCTTGGTCTATGTTTGACCCTTCAACTTCATGTGACTTCTCATGGTTACTAGAACTACTAATTTCAATATTAAATGTAGGAGATGCCTCAATAGGAGAGTCAAAAAACTTACTTGATTTAGATCTCTCATGCAGGTTGTTTCTCTTTAGTAGGTTTCAGATTCTGCCTTCTTCTCAAGATGTTTCTTTGCATTAATTCTAGTCTTCTTCATGATGTCAAATATGTTAGAATCCAATTTCTTACATTCCTTTTGAGAACTTAACTTTATGCCATGTTACAAAATTTAGAGTCGCCACCCAGGATGTTGGGAAATATAAAGTGATTGGAATTTGACTTTGTATTTGTAACTGTAGAGATAATTTTAAACATAACCCAACACAAGGTGACATAATGAAACAAGAGTTGATGCATAAGAATGAGGGTGATGTAAAAAATGAAACATAATTTAAACTAATTATTTTTCACACGGTGAAGAATATCACAAAAAATTCTTGACTCTAACTATACTAGATCTGCACTAGAGACTTTGGACTTAGTTGTCCCTAGCAAAGTCGCCAATTTGTTGGTTATTTTTTAAGAACCAAATTGATCTCCAAAAATACCTATGGAATTTTCCATTTCCAATAATCAGTACTTCAAAGGGATTGTCCAACGAACAAGTGGAAGCTGCAAAACTTCTACTCCTACAATTTGGGCTCTATAAAACCTGGGAGGGTTATCCCATAATGTATGCTCATGAACTTCACACAATTATAATCAACTACATTGTCAATAATAGATACCTCTCGTAAAATTTCTCAAGGTCCTAATACATTAAATAAGTTGGTAGCTTATTGATAATTTTTTTATACTTAGAGCATGAGAAGGTGGGACATCAACACAAAACAACTACAATGGTATCCATATAAAAGTTTGTAAATTAAAAGTGATTAGTTGACGAATCAATGCAAAAACTGAACCAAAATTACTTTGCATGAACTAGTGCCTTTATCCTAAGAACAAAGTCAAAATAAATCTATATAACCAAATAAAAATTCAACAATGGCAATGGATAGTCTCAAGAGATACTGCATTACAACATTCCCCCATTACATTCATGACTAATTTACTACTTATCAGTATCCTAGCACTTAATTTTTATGAGCTAGTAATCTCATCCAAGTATTTACATTAATTCATTGAATCAATAAGCATGAATGAAATCAAACATCCACTGATGAATAGTAGAGACAAATAAAATCCATCCTAGATTAATTTCATTCATAACTCATAAAATGAGTACAAGGAGAGAAAATGGCCATGAAATTGGAATTTCTTTGTATATATTTGTCTATGTTGTTATCCAAATTACATACATAACAATAAGCTCTAAAAATTAAGACCAAAAAATATAAAATAGGCTTGGTATTTATAATTCAGAGTGTTAATTGCATAAAATAATGAACTCCTACTTCTTGGCCCTAAATTCCTTCTTATAGAAACGAAGGAGAAAAACAAGCCTTAGGCTAGAAAATACACATGTCAAAACCCAATTGGACCGCTACACCAAAGATTCTCTCATGCAGTTATAATGCACTCCCAAGAGGTGGGAGACATATGCAAAAATGAAAGGAGTTTTCATTGGTTGCTGGAGATTAGGTCCAATTTTCAAAATGGGTACAACCGAACAGTTACATAAAAAATTGTGCCCTTGCACACAAAGTGAAAGGAAGAAAAATCATGAAGAAAAAAGAAAAGGAAAAGACAAAATGAAAAACCATGTCGCAACCTTGTCATCAATTCAACTTTGAATAAGGTGCACTATATTTCTCCATAATTTAACAAAATCCTAATCTGTACTAAATCCAGGCTATGTAGTGCATTCCCATCTATCTATTATTCATCATGGTTGCAGACTTCAAAATTTCAAATCACTGGTCCACCACTCTTAATGCCACACCTCCCATTCCTTCCAAGTAGGTTTTCCTTTCCATGCTAGGAATTCTTCTTCAGTAGGCTAGTCAAAATTCATTACTTCATCAACCCTATGTCTATAAGGTGCATACTTGGTGACAATCTGGTTAGCTCCTTTATCAGATTCTAGTAGGATAGTCTCAACATGAACTAACATATCCATATTTACTTTTTAATGTCTCCATATCAAATTTTTGAAAAAATTTCATAGCTTGATCTGAAATAGCATTATTTACTTCATTTTTCCACTCCTCTAGAGTCTTAATGATACCATCATTCCTTAAAATGGATGGAAGGAGGCCATGATGAGATTCATGGAAGGATTTTACTAGTTCATTTATCCTGTTCTCCAATGTTTCATTATTTCCTCTATATCCCTCAATCTTATTTACAAGAATCACAGTAGGCTTAAACCTTTCAGGTGGATTGGGATCCTACTTAACCACAATTTCTATCAATATCAATTCCTACTTCTTAGGGATCCATACTTCCATGAGTGGAACAACTCTTTCTCTTTCAATATCAAACATTCTGATGGCATCAAGCATGGATGAATAACTGTATTGAGTACTATTCGATTTTTTATTCACTCTTTTGTTCAGATGTTCTAGTACTGCTATGGCAATCCTCATATTGCTCTTAAAATCATCTTCATCATGACCATTACTTTTCTCTTTGTATTCATTTAATTGCCTAAGGAATTCTTCCCTATTGATATCCCCCTCCACCTATGGCCCTTCTGATATACTGGGTTCTACTATTGAACTGGGCACACTTCCCATATCATATGGCACAATTTTCAGTAAGAACTTACATCAGTAATAAGCTTGGGGGATAAGTCCTCTTGTGTAGTAGTGGGAGAGTCAACATTTTTTTGTTTGGGCTTTCCAGGTTGTAACCTTTGCAACACATATTCTAATAATGCTACTTTTGTATGTAATTCCATATTATTCCTCTCAAGATCTCCATATTTAACCAGCAAATTATTCAATTATTTTCTAATTTTATCATTTTTAGCTATCACAGACTCCACGGTTGCCCTTACTACAGATGCAGTAGGCACTCCCTCCTGTATTTCTTGTTTTTATACCCAAATATCATCATCGAAGCATTTATCATCACGGTCCACTAAATTAGTGGCCTCGATCTCTTGTGTTTTTAATGGTGGCGCTCCAGGTGGTATTTCACTAGATGGTGGAGAATCAATATTCACAATTTCATGCTCTACCAACCTTGGTGGAGATTGGGGTGGTATTTGTGGCATAGGAGAAGGAGGCTTTTGTTCCTCTTGCTGAGTGGGAACACAGGCTTCATCAAACTTCTTCGCCTTACTCTTTCTCCTTATAAAAAACTTTATTTTTGGTTCCTTGGGGGCTTGTGATGTAGAATCTTCTCCTATAGCAGGGATTCCTCCTCCACTCTGTTCTTCTACAATTGGATCCTTCCCTTTATCTTTACTAATTTCCCCTTTAGTTTCAAGGTGGCCTAATATTGAATCAAAATTCCTTGTTACATGCTTCATCTTTTGTATTATATCCTCAACCTCTAGGAGGACCTTGAAATCAGGTTCTTCTTGCTTTATTTTCCTTTATATCTTATTGAATGTGATCCAACTTGCTATCCTCTTTTCATGTTCCAAAGTGTCTGGTATATTTCTTGTTACATCTTTTGGATGCTGGAAAATGTGGACATATTTGTAGCTCTTGTTTCTCTCATTCAACCAAGACATAAAACCTTCAGGATCATATCTAACCCTCTCAATTTTCCTCTACATTTGGTATGTTTTGAGTACTTCAAGGATGTTATTCCAACCTCCTTTGGTCATTACAAAATCAGGGAAACATGTGTATGAAGGAAATAAATTTCCTTTTCCTTGATTCAACAAATGATCATTCTCAACATTTCCTAGTTGCCACATAACCTCAAGGAAACCAATTCTTTATGTCACAAACCTCGACAACAAGTGACATGCTACTTTGGAACCATATACTCTTAAGATAGTGTAATCAGGGAATGAGATACCATCTCCCCAATTATGATCAACTCCTATCTCATGCCTTCTTTCCTTGGGTCTCAAGAAATCATGTAGAGCAATGGGAATTCTAGGTAACTTCACAATCAAAGCTCTCTTTAGTTTAGAAGAAAACAAATTCTGGAATGTGACATAATCATATGTTCTATCATCTTTGTCTAAGACTGTGATCCAAAGGTACATGGGCAGATCCAAGTCACCCATTTTTCTTTCCAAGTCAATATTTTGTCGAAAGTAAGTTTCTCCCTTGTACAAAAACATATACATTAGCTGTGAGTACTAGCTGCATCTTGCCCCATATTCACCTTTCTTTAATCTTACCAATCCATCATGCATTCTTTCATAAAGAAATCCTACATAATCGTATACTGCACAATATTGGGGATGCTAGATATGGGAAACCATATACATCCATTCCATTGGTATTTTGGAGACAAGATCATAACCTGTTATTTTTCAAATGCAATAGAAGGTCCTTTTTAAATAAGGAACAAAATAGTTAACAGGGAAAGGCTCCTTATCATGTGATCCTATTACAATCTTTCATCTTGAAATTTCTACTAGGAATCTTGGTAAGATGTGGAATCTAAATGAAAACTTGGTTTTATCATAATCCTTCCTAAGAGAATATTCATTTATCTTATGCATTTCATCACTCCATTCAGTCAGCTTGAAAACAAGACCCAATTCCTCCTTAGTGATCCTAACGATTTCTTTCCCATCATATGTTCTGATAGTCCTTGTGACTGGGTCATAATTAGTAGCTATTTCCTTAAGAAAGTTGGCATCCATATAGAAATTTGGCACAATTAACTTTCCCAAATCACAATTCCAAGGGTTACCTACTGGGATACCCATATTTTTGTTCTTGAACCAACCATAAAATAGTTCCCATCTAGTATAAGGAAATCTAGCATCCCTGATAGAACCTCTTTTGTCGAATAGACCCTCTGCTATTTGAGGACCTCTGTGAATCAATTGGCCTTTAGGTTTGTCACTAGTGGAGGGTGGTAATTGATCCATAAGCTCTTTATTTAGAGTTCTTTTGGGAGCAAAAGCCTCCCCTTTAGATGAAGATACTTTTACTTTAGGAGCCATAATGTATCAAGTATAACAAGGTAGGGTTTTTTGATTTAACTAAACAAGGCCTGTGGATTTTGTTAGGGTTTGGCACAAATTATTCAAATGTAGAATTAACAAAGTCCCTTTTTTATGAATGTTAAATCTTAAAAAGCTGAAACCAAGAAAAACCCTAACATACTTAAGTTTAAGAAATCACAACTTATCAGTAATGCTAGAAGGAAAACAATAATCGACTTACTATTTTTATCGTAGGTTGACAACCCTGGTTTGGATGTGAGAAAATGTTGAGAAACCATAGCATGAGATCCTTGAGTGTATTGAGTATAATTTTAATGTTGAATTATTCCTTTAAGATAAACAATAATAATCATGTAATTCCTTACTTCAGTAGCTCAATTTCCTTTCAATTATTAAGGCTCACTCGCATGAACCAGAATGGCTTGCTTGCCTTCAACTAAGTTTTGAATTCTAGTAGTTGATCCTTTTGGAGAGTTGATTGATTCACGATCCAGATTTGATCAAGTTATTATGAAAGATCTGACTGTGCACAACCACGACACTTACCAAATGACAAGAAGTCACATGGAAACACTTATTTGTAATACAAAAGCTCCACCTCCTCTTTGTCTTTATAGAAATGATCCACTTGTCCTTTATCCCTTGCCCCCATGAATCATAACTCATGTGCAACTTTCATCAATGGGAAGATGGGAAGAGGCTGAGATTAGATCTCGCGGCCTCGTCTACACACTCCTTAGCTAGTAGAAATTTTATCCTTCATACAACATCTATGACTTAGATTAAAAGATCTTTTAAGCACATACAATATATGCATATTAGTAATCGCACATTTTACTTCTCGTGTGTTGAGATTTCAATTAAATATTTTCCCACATGTCTATGCCTCCACATCCTTAGGATTACTCCACGCGGTAGAAGCCCGCTTCCACATTGGGAAACTGGCAAGAAGGATGGGAACCATATGGGATGGTAGGGAGTGGTCAAGATTAATCCACGTCACCAACAAGCGACCATTGATTTAGTTGAAATTCAGCAATACTAAACCTCAAGCCCATCATCAATGAAGATAGGTGGAAATCACCCGCTAGCCCGTGTGATTATTTTAATAACCAAGAAAAGAAAATGGGCATGCGAGGAATGATCCAGATGTGGTCACCTCATTTATCTCCCACCATTGATCCTCTTTAATGAATAGTTGCATGCTTTATCAATGATGTATAGCCCACCAATTATTAGGGACATATGGCCTTCACCCATGAGCCCGAATGAATAAAAGAATGAGAGACAAAATGGAACAGGCATGTGGGAAACGATTTAGTTTTTCTACATTCATTGAATGGTATTTAGGGGTTCTTATATTTGCACATGTCAAAAATTGTTAACCCTAAAAGGGAACCAACTAAACCGACAAATTCACACCCATGACATAAAAGACTTAAGATTTTTTCAATGGGAAATATTCAGCCCGACTTAGGAAAACTTGAAAAATAATGATCCAATAGGATCAACCAGTAAAACAAGACCAGAGGGCCAGTTACTCAATGGGTTTCGATGTCAAGACTCGTGACTTAAAGGATTGATGAACGACACAAGGAGTCAAACAAAAATTAAAATCAAGGGGAAGATATAGAATCGAAGGGTTTTTTCAAATGAGACTTAAGTAAACCTAAAACCCCTTATATAGTTGAAGGAGGAAAAACCCATAGTTCCTTAAACTCATCAAGATTTTAGAAATGAAAGATAATTTTGTAGGGGTTTCATCACAAAGGAAATTTCCTACTCCTGGGAATTTGTAGCAAAATGGAGTTACAAAATGGAAGAACCAAACTATACAGAAGATGGCAATAACAATGTTGAGTCAAGCCAATCTACTAGATATGTACTAGAGAGAAGAAATTTAGACTGTAGTGTATATTTTGAGTAGAGATCAAATAAAATGAAAGACTAAAAAAACACCATATGAATTATGGAGAGGAAGATCAACTTCAGTAGAACATCTGAGAATATTTGGAAGAAAATTCTACATCAAAAGGGATGAAGAACATTTGGGTAAGTTTGATTTTTGATTTGATGAAGGATTTTTTCTTGGTTACTTTATGGCAAGTAAAGCATATAGGTGTTACAAAAAAGGGCTAAGAATATTGTGGAAAGTGCCAATGTAATAGTTGCTGAAATAATTTTTTAGATACTAGTGCTCTGAAAATAGAAGTTGATGAAGAACCAATCCATAGCATTGATGAGGATCCAAAAGTTGTTACAAAGACTCCATAAAAGTATGTTCAAAAGAATCACTCTAAAGACTAGATTATAGGTGATAAATACATTGGGGTTTAGACCTAGAGGAGATTTGAGAAGGAAAATGAGAAAGTACATTTTGTATTGCTATCAAAGATAGAGCCTAAGTCCAATAAAGAAGCAAGAAATGAGAAAGGTTGGATAGAATCCAAGGAGGAACTAAACCAAATCAAGAAAAATGAAACTTGGGAACTAGTCCAAAGACTTAAAGGAAATAATGTCATTGGTACCAAGTGGTTTTTTAGAAACAAGCTAAAGGAAGATGGATAAGTGAGCCAAAACAAGGCTAGAATTATGTGTAAAGGATATGTTCAGGTTGAAGGGATAGACTTTGAAGAGAATTTTTCTTTGGTGGAAAGATTGGAAGCCATCAAAATGTTTTTAGCTCTTTTAGCATTCGAAAATTTTGATATATATGAGATGGATGTGAAGTCAAAATTTTTGAATGGTCAGTTAGAAGAAGAGGTCTACATTGAACAACCATAAGGGTTTCAATATCTAGACAATTTTTATTATGTATGCAGATTGAAGAAGGCTCTTTATGGACTCAAGAAATCTTCTAGAACTTGGTATTCCAAGTTGGATAGGTACTTACAACAAGTGTTCTAGAAAGGAAGTGTAGATAGTAATCTATACACAAAAATAAAAGATGGTCAACTACTGATTGTGGTGGTCTATGTAGATGATATTATCTTTGGCAGAAGCAATGGTGGCATGTGCAAGATGTTTTATAATGTAATGTAGAGTGACTTTGAAATGTCAATGCTTGGTGAGTTATCATTATTTCTTGGTTTACATATTGCACAATCAAACAAAGTTATATTCATTTCTCAGAACAAATACATAAAGGAGATGCTAAGTAAGTTCAAGATGTAATATTGAAAACCAGTGATTACACCTATGGTTAGTAGATGTAAGCTAAGTAAAGATGATGAATCTACTTTGGTATACAATAATGTGTATAGATCCATGATTGGTAGTTTGATGTATGTGGCAACATATATACCAAATATAATAGAGGTAGCTATAATAGTAGCAAGATTTCATAAAACACATAAGGAAACTCATTTCAAAGTTATAAACAAGATTTTCAGATATTTGAAGGCTATAATGGACTTTGGCATATGGTATCCAAAGAGTGAAAATTTTACTCTAACTGCATACATAGATGTAGATTGGGAAGGAAGCATAAATTTCTAGAAGAGAACAAGTGGTGGAGCTTTATTTCTTGGTGACAATTTGGCATCTTTTTTAAGTAAGAAATAATATTATATTTCCTTATCTATAGTATAAGTAGAATACATTGTGGTAGCTTCATGTTGCACTCATGTGATTTG
Source organism: Sequoiadendron giganteum (assembly GCA_007115665.2). Taxonomy (NCBI): domain Eukaryota; kingdom Viridiplantae; phylum Streptophyta; class Pinopsida; order Cupressales; family Cupressaceae; genus Sequoiadendron; species Sequoiadendron giganteum. The sequence goes on along the minus strand of CM021106.1, from coordinate 542,317,079 downwards.
GATGAAGTAGAACCTAAAGGAGATGAAGATTAAATTTGATGAACCTATTGCTATTATTTTTGATAATACTAGTACCATAAACATTTCAAAGAATTCAGTTATGCACTCAAGGAAAAAACACATTGCAATCAAGTATCATTTTTTGAGAGATAAGGTTGCAAATAAATAGGTAAAATTGGAGTATATTGAGATCAAGAAACAAGTAGGAGACATTTTCGCAAAACCACCTCCTAAGGAGACTTTTGAATTTATCTAATTGAAGCTAGGAGATGTTGCTCCCTCCTCTTGAATCAAGAGGAAGTACATGTTGAGGGGGAGATTGGTCTCCCTAGCATAAGAATTATTTCTGGTCCTGTAAAACGACTTTTAGAAGTAGTGTGGTATGGTTTTGAGGGGTTGTTCTAGAGAAGCTCCGAAGAATACTCTACATTCCTCCACATTTAAATATATGTTGTTGCAGCTTGGATGTTTGACAAAGGAAAGTGTGAAGTATGTATGTTCCTATTTTTAGAACAATTACACTGTGATAGGTGTTTCCAAAACCTACAAACCAAATATTGGGTTGCTATAGTTAAGGAGGTTTGGAGAATGCTCCAAATTTCTCTATATTTGATGTTATGATCTTGTTGTTTGAAGGATGAATTTATAGGGGGAGAAAATACACTACATTTATTGTTGACCTTTTCCATTGATGTCAAAGGGGAGAAATTAAAACTTAAAAATCTATATCCTCTAAGGGGAGAAATAGAAACTCAGTGGGGAGAAGACAAATGCTTCTTTGTGTGTAGCCAATATTTTATTATTTTCCATCAATAAGAAATGGGGAGGTTGTTTAACATAGTTTTTCAATGATATAAAAGAATATCAAAATATATAGTTAGAGGTGGCACAGTCTCTTAAGAGTTTTGTGTATACCTTGCTATGTTAGTAATTGTACTATCATATCATTTTAAGTTGTAAAAATATATGTTACTAGCTATATTTAATTTTATATATTCTAGAAGCATGTTGTGTATCAAGAATATCATGCATTCATCTATTCACTATGATAGAAGTGATCCAAAAGTCTATACCGGAATATTTCAGTTCAGTTTCTTAGGGTAGAGAGATTTCTCTCGTAATACAATTATAGTCACCATTTCTTTAAGAGAGCCAATTTGGCTCTATAATTTAAGAGGAGAGTATTTCCATACTTGTACTATCATATTCTTGAGTTTTTGGAGGATATGTTCAACATGAAAAAATATTGAAGTGATAGAAGGTTCTTTGTGCATGTTTGTCAACTAGTTTGTGTTTGTGACATGTGCAGTAATGGCTAGTAATGTGTGGTATTCAAAACTAGTGTGTAGTGTTAAAATAGGACCTCGTGAATGTCCCTATGGTAGTGCATGGCATCATGTTCTTTTAGTGGCAAAAAATTAGTTTTGGACCAACCTATTACATGTTTCACATGAAATTTTAATTTAGGCCCTCCCTATGTCATCCTGGTTATTATGGACCCCTAATCGACATGGAAGAGTGTTAATGAAATGTCAGGCATATATTCCTCTATTGTGTGGGTGCATGGTGTGAATTATAAGTGTGAATCATAATTTGTGTGAATCATAAATTAAAGAGAAGGTTGTAAAAATAGAAGGTGATTTAAGGAGAGTTGCATCAAAAGTATTTTCTAGTATCAAAAGATCATAAAGAGTGTGGAAGAGTGTATGTATCCTATTCAAAAGTGTATGACATGTATTCTCATACTATTGAAGTTCCACAAGATTTATCTATGTAATTTGGTAGGACTGGTGTTCTACCTAATGTAATAATCAGTGTTGGGGATTGGTGTGTCCAATAGGGGATTGGTGACTCTAGTAGGTTAGTTCCTACTTCATATTGTAAAATTCACTTGTATATTCATGCTTTGTGAGGCTATATTTGGATAGTAGATCCAAGCAGTTGTTCTAACCATGGTTTTTCTCATCTTGGGTTTCCACGTATATATGATGTTCTCATGTATATATGTGTTTTCTTATGTTGTAACCTGATTATAAATACTTTCTTTGATTCAAGTTTCATGTTTCATATGTGTGTTGAGTTAAATATTTTTAAATTAATTTGATCTAGTAATTCACCCCCCCTCTTAGTGGATTGTGTGCCCTTTAAAGACCATACTCTTTGTCACTATGCTAAGGAAGACAAGGTGCAAGGGGATATATGGCTAAGGAAAATGGAGGTTGGAATTTTCTTTGGTTTTTTATTATATGTATTAGCCACTCCATGAGATTCTTTTTGTTGTGACACATTTGGGTGTGTGAGTTGTTTTGCAATCTTTAGGATATGGCTAGGAGTATTATACTAGTTTGAAGGAGGTCCAAAAATAAGGGAAGGAATAATTTGACATTTCATAACATGGGAAGGAGGGTAAATGATAAGCATTGTCTAAGGAAATATCTTGAGAAGGGTAAAAGGAAATATCTTAAGAAGATAGAAAGTATAGGAATAAAACACTATTTGACTATTGTCCCCAAGGGAGAACCAAGTAGGTTGGCTAATATTTTGATCATTCTTGATAAGGGAAATGATATTTTTTATTAAAATACAATAAATTATATGAATTAGGACCAAACTAGAAAGGCACAACAAGATTTGGAAATTTTAGGATAGATTACCAAAAATAAGAATTGGATTTGAACAAAGATCACATATAGTGTTTCAAATAGAAAATTGATGTCAAATTTACTAGATGCAAGTATTCACGCCTTAGACTAGAGGCACAAGATTTTGATAATTGAAAATTCTAGAAACTAACTATAGTTTTTGAAGATCTAAGATTTCAGAAGTTTAAGTCTAAAATATTTTTCTTTTCTATAAATACATGAAAACCTAATTGTTTTATGTGAGAAACACACATGCATACAATTGTATGTTTTTAAAGTAATGAAAATTATTCAATATTTAAAAAAAAAAATTAAAATGTTGTAACTACTGAAATTTATTTTGAAAATGTTGAAAGACAACATGTTTCGATCTTTTGAATTGAAAAAAACTATGCAAATCTCTCACTTTTTCAATTCTTTTTCATTAAAATGTGCATGCACTTTGACAAATGAAAACAACCTAAGATAGCACTCAGATTTCACAATGAAATAACTTAGATCTAAGCCCTGAAAAAGGAAAATTAAATTTAAAATTATGCAATTAAATTCAAAATATTTGAAACTTTTATCTAAATTGAACAAAGAGGGAGAATTCTTAATTTTCAAAAATAAATAAATGCAAATCAATAACAAGATCTTTAAATAACCTAGGTTTTTGATCAATTTTTCAGAATTTGTGTTATAAAAAAATGTAAGTGAAGGATATGTTAGGTTCACCAAAATATGATGGGGAAGAAGAGGATCTAGGGTCCAAATAAAACCTTAGACCATATAACATTTAGGGACACAAAAATTATCATAAAAGACCACTTGGCTACTATCCTCAATAGAAGAGCCAAAATGGTTGATCAAGGTTTTGGTCCCTTTTGTGGTAGTGGGGTTGGATATGATTTATAAGTGATATGTGTAATGTAATAGTGAACTAATCTAATGATGCATTTAGAGAAATCTGATGGGATTACAAAAAAATGTAAAATTAAAATACCAAAACATATTACAAAGATGCGAAGTGCAGAGATAGAAGAACTTGAAATTCAAATATAGGTTGAATCTGACTGGTCAAGGGAATGGGTTCCCTAGACTATTGTTTTTCTTTTTTAGATATTTGAACAAGTCTCAGTAGGTTACAACCTATAAGTTCTTCCTTCTAGTTTTCATCTTTATAACTTCATCTAATGATAAATAATTCACCTTGCCTAATTTATTAAAATAGGATGCTTGAATGTTTGATCTCATAATTACACCTTGTGAATCTCCTTTTGAATTTTCTTTAGATCTATTACCTATAGAAAAAATTGAGAGAAAGGGTTGTTCCATATAGGGGCTTGCCTAATTCAAACCCTGTTTTGGTGTTCCCACCTCCACAATGGCTATGATGATGTAAATATTTTTTACCCTAGGTCGAGTAGAGGCAAACTGGATAAAACAAGTGATACAACTTACCACTTTAGATATGAGTTCCTTGATGGACTAAATTCATGGCACATATCATGTAAGGAAAACTGGATGCTTGATTAAAGGTCTTGTAAGTGTTAGTACTTACAAAACATAGGAACATAAAATGTCAATGATCTTATGCATAAATTGATGCATCACTAATCCTGAAGTTTGACTAAAATAATGTTGTAATAATGTTGCTTATCTTCTCTCGACCACCCTTGATTGATTTTTATGATATTCAATTAGGATTCAAATTGTAATCTAATTTTGAATGGTGAAAAATACTTATATTTATAAGAATTTTTTTTTCTCACTAAATTAATTGTAAAGATCCAAGAAATAATTTTAAATTTATAAATAGACAAATATTGACAATAAAATATTTAAATTTGGGCCAAAATAGGCTATTCAAGGTTGTGGATTCCCTATACTAGATCTATTTTGGGGATTTTGATGTTGTTTTAATGAATAATTAATATTAATTCTCATTTTTATCTTGATTTTAAAAAAAACCATAAAATGAGAAAATTATAAGCACAATTATGCCCAAGCACATAAGGGGGAGCTAAAAATAGTGTGAAATTGTCAAGGGTGACTATTTAAAATGATACACCTATTAAAGTATAACACTAGGAACACCCTCAAGAGCTTAAGAAAATATTAAAGTTTAGGAGAGATAACTCACTCTTAGATTTAGCCTTTAAATTTATAAGTCTATCAATGATTATATTTTCCCCTTATTTATTATAAATCCTTGGTAATGAAGGTGGAGAAAAGATCTAGGATTCAAGAGTTCTATTTTAGGACCTAAAACGTTTAAAGAATAAATAATGACACTCAAGATGATTGTAATATTGGGCATGTATAAAGGATGTTCCAAGAGAGTAGTATCCAAAATTATGGGGAGAAAAGGTGTTTCAAGAGATGGAGCTAGGATTATGTGAGCCCTTTTGGGCTTTCCTTCATTTAGACATTAAGGAAGCACATGAGGGGTGGAGATAGAAATATTATAGGGATAAGAGATGGTTGATAAGATGGAAAAAAATAAGTATGGGATGTATGGGATCAAGATTCATGGACTATGATCAAGTAGAGAAACATGGTCTCTAGCTATGATAGATCAATGATATTTGTGATCTCTCACAAGCTAGTTCCATCAAGTATGATCTTGAGAGTTGTCTTGAGGAGGAGGGTTTAAATATTCTAATTTATTTCCTTATTCTTTCTTAGCCATAAGAGGATGGATTACATATACTACTATAGGCTAAGAGACCATAGGGGCATGACTAAGATCACTTGACATCATTTTTTTCCTAATTATCAAGAGGGTAGGTGAATGAACTAAAATAACCATTGAGGGGTAATGAAACATAATTGGATGGGGAAGGTACTTTAATATTACTATTATATTGGTAGGTGGAGGAACTAGATGAACCATGGAAGATTGAGGAATTGAGGTGTATGTCTACATAATAAAACTAGCTATCTTCTTTATCCATGAATATTAGGGGAGAAATATAAACCACCATTGAAGGCCTCAAGACCAAAATGCCAATTTTATGGAAACCAAAAATGAGTGATTTCCTCTACCCATCAAAGGGGTAGGTGGAGTAATGGGAGAAACCATAGAAGGCTAAGGAGCTAAAGCTAAAAAAAACATTAATAGATAAGGATGATATATGAAATACTTTTAATTTTTAATATAAATTAAATAATAAATTATAATGTGTTCAAAGAGATCCTATGGGTGTCATCAAATATTAATCAAGAGAAAATTTCCTATGAAAGGATAGTAGATGGAATCCATTAGGGTGGATCATGTGTATTGTTCTATTATGATATATATTTAAACATTTATAAACAACATAAGAAATAACTTTCATGAAATTAAGAATGGGTTACCCAAGTTCATATTCTAGAAATATAAGTAGGGATTATAGAGAATGAAAAACTTAGGAGTTTAGGTCCTACTTTCAGAACATGGGTGATCTAACTAAGGGTAGGTAAGGTGAGACCATCATGTTTCAATATAAATATTTTTGATCACTTGTGGTACTCATAATTATATAATTGATGATCATATAGAATATCCTATGTGATAAAATTTATCATGCTAGTTAAATCAATGAGTACTCTTCTAAAGGTATTTCATTTTAAATTCAATAAAATATATAGAATATTTTTTATATATGTGATCAAACATGTACATGGAAGAAAATGAGATGCGTGGTTCAAGGATGGATTGTTCTTTAGAAATTTGATGGTGGTAGTCCACCATCCCCACCATACCAATAAAATAAGATAAATTCCTATTAGAGTAAAACTCAAGGTGGGTGCATGGAGATGGGTAGCCAATTTGTGGCCACTTTCAAAAAAACATTTTGAAAATTCATAACGTGAGCGCGTTATAATGCGCTCGCGTTATGACATGTTAAAAGAAAAAAAAAGTGAAACTCATTCATTCTTCATTTCGACTGTGTTTTTTGTTGTGCCCATAGCCAAAACCCCCATTTTTTGCATTCACATTCTAGGAGGAGGCATTGTGCAAAAATCTTCACCAATGGTTGCTATTTCTTTGCAACGATGGTGCCATGATGAGGAGGAGGTGTGAGAGGTAAGGATTGTTTTATTTTTGTTTTGAATTTTTTAGTTTTAGGTTGTATTTGATATATTTTTTTTAGAATTTTTAAATGCAAATCAACTTGCAAACCCTCAAAATCCTCAACAAGAAGAGCAACCAAAACCTGAAGAAAAAAATCCTCAAGAACAAAATCAACCACAACAACAACCTCCTCCACCAATCACTCAACCCCCTCCTGACACTCAACAAAATTTAATGAGTGAAATTGAGAACAACAAAAAGAAAATTGAGGATTTAATCAACAGTTTGAGTGATCCAAATGGTTCAACCACAGAAAGAATGACCCTAGAAAGATATGTTTAAAAATGTAGATTCAATTAGTAAACAAATAATTGGATGACAAGATAGGAGGCAGGAGGCTAGGGATTATTATGCGGAAAAACTATCATATAAATATGTAAAGGATTTAAAAATTGCAAAAGGTGATTTGTGCTCATTATTCACTGACTCACACAAAAATCAAAATTTTACCCTCAATGTGAAGAGGTTTCCTATTCATTGGTGCCATCACCAATAGATTAGGAACCATTTTTATGATAGGTGGTATATGGTCTTTGATTACCCACCGTGCAACAATTGTGAAGTCTTGTAATATTTCCTTAGGAAACTATACAGTGAGTCATATTGAACAAAATCCCAAATTATTTTGATATGAGGGACTTCCAGGGGAGAGGTGGGGGGTTGGCTCAGGATAGACCCAGTGTATAGACACATCCTACATGGCAAGGGAGATGAGCTCTCGCTAGGCTGCCTCGTGAGCACATTGTTATGCCTTCCATCGTGAAGGAGAGTGCTGAAGTAGAGAGATTTCAGGTGATCAACACTTTGACCCAGAGTGTCATCCATCATACTAGCCCTATTCTACATCGCCAACCAAGGGAGTCTTCGAGTGGTGGCCTTCAAACCCATGTGTTTCAATCTTGCAAGGTGACTTTTTCATATGACCCCACTGACAATCAGGAGGCTGCTAGGCAAGATCCATCTGTAGCTATGGAGATGGAGAGGGTGACTGAAATTTTGAATGAGGCTATGGCATTGATAGTTAGGTAAAATTTAACATGTTCATTGAATTGAATTTATTAAATTTTGATTTTGAAATGCAATATTAACTAATTTATTTTTATGATTTTAATAAAATTGCAAGGTCATAGTTTTGAGACTGCATACACCGGCCCTCCATCTACTTATATTTGTAGTACACCTATCAGTGTGGTATGTAACTAGTAAACAATTATAAATTTATTACATGTTAATAGCATTGTTTTATGAATGGTATTTTAATATGTGATTTTGGATGTTGAACATGCTAATATTGGAGGTTTCGAGGGAACACCTCCTAGTGCCAGTGGATTTACTCAAACCTACATGGAGGTAATATAATAAAGAGTTTAACTAATGAATTGTACTTAATATATTTGTGTATTTTATATGCACATCGTTGATTACGTTGAATAATTTGTTGTTTTATTTTCAATTGTTGCGAGCCGAAACACCTCTGAATGTGATGAGGGAAATGAAGATTGGTGTTTCATCTACTATACAATACTCGATGGCTTTGACAGGGGTGGTATGGGGAAAATTATTAAATTTCAATTTACATTCGTTGTTATAGATGTTAGTTAGTGAAAAATCAAACCATTATTGATTCATAGTTTAATTTTTATTTGGATGGTTTATACAGGGCTTGAGCATGCCTAAGCATGGGCATGCAAATATTTCCCTCATGGAGAGAGATCATGAGATGGCGTTAAGTGATTATTTTGTCAAATATATCATTTTTTATAATGTAATTTCTATATATTCATGTCTTTACTTCTTATTGTAATAGTTAAAACTTCACCATGAACTAAACACTCGGAGGAGTAACAAGAACACTCCTTGAGCACAACACAAATGACTGACAAACCTATCACCATCCTATTGACAAGAAAACGGAAAGAATTTATTTCTAGAGCATGGAGAGGAGTGAATTTTGATTCTAGAGCCCTTTGTTGTATGCCTACATGGGATTTTTGTACATATTTTGTATTGGACATATTTGATATTGTATGTCTATATGGCATTCTCATAAGCTTATATGGCTATTTTGTACATATATTTCATACTTATATCGACATATATATATGTATTCCTACATGGCTATTTGGTTAATGCAAATATTTTTTGTCGATGGTGTCTATATTTTCATTCTAAATTGATAGTTCAATAGATATGAGTTACATGTATTCAATTCTATACTTTACAATTTACGTGTATATTTTGTGACTTATGTGTGTTCCAATGTATACTTTGCAACTTACGTGTTTTCATGCATATACCTTGTATTCGTGCATATACTTTGTATTATTTTGTGTATACTATGTATTTGTGTATATACTTCAAGGCTTATGTGTTTTTAAGTACTTTTCCTTCCCTTATTCACATGTACATGCTTGACTTATTCACGTGTATACTTATTAATTGGTTAGCCCTAGCATTGATCATTGTTGTCCTTCATGTTTTGTTTTGAATATTAATTGATTGATGCTAAACAACTTTATCTAAAAGCAAAAAACATGTTTTTAATTGGTATTCCATGAAATGATTCATAAAAAGATTCCAATATGTTCTTGATGCATCACCATATAAAGACATCGAAAGATTTATATGTCAACTTTTTGTAATATTATTTCTTGTATATGAAATGGACTCGGGAGAAAGCAAGTTATAATTTATAATACAAATAAGAAATGGACTCAACGATGTACTAGACCCCCGAATAGGTCTATTTAACAAAGAAACACACTCTCAATCACTCTTCCAATTGCAAAACACCTTTGGGCAACATTTACCAGTTTGCATATCCATAAAATCCATAATTTTTAGGGTGTGATTGGCTCTTTAACCCCACTATCCTCTAAACCCTCACTTTTCTCAAATTTCATTAGGGTTTATTGAAAACCCCATATCCTGATGTCATAAAACCTCAAAACCTCTTCCAACACTCTTCATTTTACCTGCAAAAACTTAATTGACCACCAAATTATGCTGCCCCTTGACTTTACCCACTTTTACTCCCTCAAACCTCTCTTTTTTATTCAAAACCCCTCTATGCCCAATTAGGGCATCATGCCATAACATAATTTTTACCTCCCTTTTCCTTGCAGAAAATTTGAACACATCAAACTCCACAACCTCACCCTATTTCCAACCTATTCTAACTTATTCTTAAGCAATTTATTCTTTTCACCTTGTCTAGCCTTGCTTTTAAGGCCTAAATTCTGAATTTTGAACAGGGGCAACATTAGTAATCTCTTCCAATTCCTTTACCAATGCTATTTTCTTATTTGCACTTACATAATTGACCCAAATGACCCCACACTAACTCAAAACTAAAAGAAAAATTACAAAATTGGCTATCATAGCCTTATTTGGCATTATAATGACTAAAACCACTAAACTAGACCTTCTTCATCAAATAAAGGAACAAGGTGCTTTGCACCAATGATAATATTATTTTTGTGCGGAATACTTAGACTTCTCAACCGTTGTGTGTATGTTTCTCTTTTCCATTGTTTTGCATGCAATCATAAGGGATCAAGCCAATTGAATGTAACTCAGATCAATTCCGCATGTTTGGGTGTGAAAGAGGACCATGCCTAGCGTAAACCTACCTATCGATACGTGTTGGAGTAGTTATTTTGGTCATACGAATTGCAAAATGAAAGTTGCACCACTTTGCAACTTTACACTACTTTCATTTGACACTTTTTCCATCAAGTGAAAACTGGATACCACAGGAAAACGACTCTAATATATCAAAAATCAAGAGAGGTTATTGTAGAGGGGCCCAATACAATCTTGTAGGCTTAGAAAGAGAGTTCGTAAATGTACATATCTAAAAATGGTCACGGTTGACCGAACCTGTTAATTAATTAAATATGAATTATTTAATTAATGTTTCTTAAGTCTTCTACATATAAATAAATTTAATTATTTATTTATATTGTTCATTTTTCTTATTCTTCTAAATTAATTAAATAAATGAACTTTATTTAATTAATGCTATCTTCCTCTTAATTAATTAAATAAATTTTACAATTTATTTACATTAACTATCAAAATTTTAAATTCTAAATTTAAATGATTATTCTTCCCTCCACATTTAATTAAATATTTTCACTATTTAATCATTTTCCAAATTCCCACTTCTCTCACAAAAATTAAATATTTTTAATATTTAATTAAAAGGATTTTTCCTTTTCTCATAATTAAATATTTACAATATTTAATTAAAGTCTTTTCACATTTCTCTCACACATAATTAAATATTTATTTATTTAATTATGAGAGACACCTTTCAAATTGTCTCTTCATTTTTCTGTCTCTCAGAATTCTGCCTTCTTTTCAAATTCTCGATCTCTCACCATTCATTCCAACAGGTTTGAACTCGATCATCGATCCTGGCCAATCGAATTCCTACCTTCAAAAATCTATAAATACAGCTCTTTCATGAGCTAAAAAGGACCTCGAATTTCATACTTTCATGCGTAGTCATTATAGTCGCATATTAAGCATTTCATAGCATTTCAATTCAATAAGCTCAATCTTGTAGATGCATATGCATTTTAATAATCTCATTCTCTCAAGTGCCATTCTATAAGCTATTTTTGCACAACTGAGAGCAAACATATTGAAGCGAATCCTTGGAGATAGAGGACAATGGAATGAATTTGAAGAAGCTACTATTTAGAGTTTGCATTTACTTTATTAATTTAGTTTTCTTCAATCTAATGTTGCATTGGTGTATTAGATTAGATTCAATTTAATTGATGCATTTTCTCATACACATTTTTGGTGCCCATCATATGCTTTCATCAGTAAAATCAATAAATCATATGCTTTCATCAGTAAAATGGTCATGTCTCAGCCTAGACTAGGGGCAAAATCCATACCCTCTCATGAATCAATCACATCCCAAGAGCATGAAAATTCTTCCATCCTATCCAAAGCTTTCCTTCCATCTAATGATCAAACTACTCCATCTCCTTCATCTAATGATGCTTTTTCAAGTCAAGATCAAAGTATCCCATCATCCTCATGTCAAGGGCTCATCACACCTCTTCAAGAAATGCCAACATCATTTGATCATATGGTTGAAGACATTGGAAATTTCTCCACCATAATTGTTGGAGATAATGATCAAAATCAATCCATCAATGAGCACTATGAAGATATGTCTACCCCATCTAGTGATCAAATCAACATTCATCAAGAGCCATTTTTTAGTTATGATCAAAACCCCTCCTACAAAGATCTATTTCAAGGAGTGTTGATGATATTTGATCCTATTGAGATAATGCATGATCCATTAACCAATGATCGTATTGAAAATGTCTCTACAATGCCTAATGAGTTAGAGGACATATCTCAAGAACATATTTCAAAGCATGATCAATAGCTATCACCAAGGTCTAGCAATGGTCCCTCCCAAGGCATATTGACATCCTTCGACCTCATGGTTGTGAACAACGAAAGAATCCTCAACTCGCCATTTGATCCAAGTCCACTCAAAGATCAAGAGAATATTGAGCCACTTCCCATGTCTTATGACGATGTCCAAAAACCCTTTGAAAGAAATCCATCCTTTGAAATTGACCCATGTCAAGAACTTGATCCAAAACATGTCGAAAGTAATTCTAGAATTAGGCAAAATCAAGGATTCGTATCTCCAAGCTGCTACAATGATATAATGGACACTCTCCTATCCATACAAGATGACCATGTCCATATAGCACATACTCATCCATCTACCCATGAGATGCTTTCTTTTGATGGACACATAGATGATCTTCATTCAAAACAAGAGTCTCATACTCTTATTGAGGAACAAGAGTCCCCTACTCTTAACATTTGTACACATGATCAAGAAATAGAGAAATCCAAAGACATGTCAGAAATGGGTCATGAAAAATTCTACAAAAATTTTGAATCAGAAGCATCATGTGAAAGCATATTAAGAATGAATCATGAGGAATGCTTTTACAAGGATAGTGAAGCATCAACACCTCTTGAAGGAGAATTACAATCTGATATTTCACAAGATCAAGCTAAGGATATGAATCAAGCATTTATCCCACAGATAAAGGATCCTATCAGTTATAAAGTTGGATCACTCACCTTTGTAAGGGAAAATCATCTTATCAATAGAGGAGCTATCACCTTTGAAGATCCACCACAGAGCAGAGAAGGAGCAACACCTTGTTTCCAAGGGAAATCATATCCTTTTACAAATAAAATGTTTCAACAGATGAATTATCAAGGCAAAGGATTAGGCCTACATGAACAGGGTATCCTGGAACCAATACAGATTATTGAAAATCCTAAGAATCAAGGCCTTGGTTACTCGACAATCAAGGGATATGAACATATCAGTAATACTTCCACAAAACTGGGGGCAACTTCATCTCAAGCAAATGTTAACATAGGGAGCACGAAGAATATTTATGATGAAATCGATGTCAATACTACAACCCACCACGTCATGAATCTTCATCCACCCATCACCCCATCCACGAATTGGGACCAATGCCAAAAGAAAGACTTGAATCAAAGCATGAAGAATGTTATCAAGGAAAAAGAAGCTAAAGAGCATATAGGACAAATCAAATACATATGGATACCAAAGAATACAAAGAAAAATTATCCCTATCAAACTCCATTAGTCAAAGAAACTATGGGGCAAAATCAAAAAGGGAAAAGTATCCATCAAAGATGTCCACAAAGGAAAAAGCAGGCTTCTCAAGCAACGTACAAAGTGTATCAAGCAGTTGGTCCAAATTCCATTCACACTTCCATATCCACCCATTATTTCTCATCTTCCCAAGTTTGGAGAATCAAAGGTTCCAAACTATCAACCAATCCATCTTTTACTCCTAAACACACTCCATCCATGCCTCCACGCATGATATCTAATTCTCACATTAACCATGTATTGGCAGCGACCCTTCATCATAAGGATTTAGAAGGAACTCTATCGCGATGTGCACACAAAGATGAGGTTAACTCTGATATCAGCAAAGCAGATCAAAGATCTCAAAAGTTGCATTCAAGTGCACGTATCTTGGCAAAGCAGCTTCTTCAAGAAGGATACCGCTGGCACATTATGACGAAAGCATCAACATCAACACCACCAGGTGGTTCAACATCAGCTTAAAATCTCTCAGAAAATACAAAAAAAATCAGAAAAATGTCCTGAAACAAATGGTTACCTTGATGAAAACCTGGCAAATAGGCGTCTTGGTGACAACAAAAAAAAATCAAAAATACAAAAAATCCAAAAAAATTAGAAAAAGGATTGAAAAATAGTAAAGAAAAAATCGTCCTCTAGTGAAAACCAATACGGTGGCACGTTGGACAAGTACCATGATGAAAACCTAGAAAATAGGCGTCATGTGTAGAATCGAGCATCTATGTGCGCCAATTCAGGAGAAAGCATCTTATCGCATCCATAATAAAACCAAAATTCATCCATATCAAAGGATCTTATCGCATCCATAATAAAACCAAAATTCATCCATATCATCCATTCATCCATGAACCGTTTATCCAACCCATTAGCATCTATTTACATTATCTTGATCTCGACAAAGTTTGGTAAACACTTTACACTTGTTTATGGTAAACATCTTGACATGGGTCATTTTCCATTGATCCTATCCAGTCCAAACATTATCTAAGTCCTGAAGCACTATCCAAGTGAGCATCCTTTGTTCAAACACCTTATCTTATCACAAGATAATCATTGGCATCCTTTGCATGCTTACAGTATCTATCCATACACCTATTCAAGAATCAACCCATGGCCATTCCATACATTGCTAGACACTAGGGGCAAATGTTTACATCTTGTTTTGGGAATGAATATTGATATATATCCTCCAACTTATGTGGTGATCTGAACATTGGAAGACGTAAAATCGAATTGGTCAAACATTTGCAAGTCAAAAGATTCAAATCCCTAGCCCATGGCATATTTTGACAGGAAGACGCTCCTTATCAAGTTTTATCTTTTGTCGAACATCAATTTGAACAATTCATATCAGTCACATCTAACTTGCATGTCAGTGTCACATCAAATTATCAAAATAATTTTGTTCCAAATCAAGCTTCATCAATCTTGATCAATTGAATCCAATCAATTATCACCTTGTTTGACTTAACACACTTAGTCAAACTATCATCTTGTGAATGAGTTTACTCTAGAATAACACAACTTCCTTGGGTTTACAAATTCATTATCACCTCATTTGACTTAACACACTTAGTCAAACTACCATCTTGTGAACGAGTTTACTCTAGGATAACACAACTTCCTTGGGTTTACAAGTTCATTATCACCTTGTTTGACTTAACACACTTAGTCAAACTACCATCTTGTGAATGAGTTTACTCTAGGATAACACAACTTCCTTGGGTTTACAAGTTCATTATCATCTTTGTTTGACTTAACACACTTAGTCAAACTATCAATCCATCAATCTGATCAATCAAACTTAGCTTGGTTTTCAACAAAATCTCAAAACAAAGACTGATATCGTCATGCATGTCCATATCCAAATCATCAAAATCCAAAAAAATCAGAAAACATCAAAATTCAAAAAAATAAAAATATTCCTAAAATCCAAAGAAAAATCAATAAATCATATGCTTTCATCAGTAAAATGGTCATGTCTCACCCTAGACTAGGGGAAAAATCTTGAACTCATTGGGGGAAATCAACTTTTTTTTTGAGAAAACAAGCAACATGTGTCAATTATCAAGTATCAGATCAACAATCGAATAACCAATCAAGCCTGGTCAAAACAGCTTTGAGACATGTCATACCTTGAAACTGAAACAAACTAGATGATCTTAATCTGAATAAAATGAATGATAAACTTAAAGCAAAAAGTTGCAATTGTTGTTTTGATATTTGATGACATCATATCTTTGGAGTGGTTCAATGATGTACTGAACTAGAATCACAAGGAAGAAGTATGATTTTGCTTTGTTTGTTGTCTGTAAGATAATCATTAGTATGATGCAAATTGGTCATGGGACATGGTCTACAACGCATCATTGATGACATTTCGGAATTTGCATAGGAAAATGGTTAACTTTTGTCTGTTTATGCAAGCAATACTCAGGTCATCTTGGTTCAATTATACCTCAATGCTTGTATTAACTTGCTACATTAAACATTATGGAAGCAGTGCTTAGGTCATCATTGGTGCTAACATACCCTTTGATGCTTGTACTAACTTTCAACATATCAAAAGGCTCAATGATGATAACTAAACATAGCAGGAAATAGCAACAAGGAGAATGGTTCATTATTTTATTTAGGATTGCATAATTCATTATTAGGACTGTATAATGCATTTGCATTTCGAGGTTCTGTTTAAATAGATTTTTGAGGGTTGGCCACATCTTTAAATATCTTTTGCAGACAATGGTTGAGTATGACTGGACATTTGTCACATCTCATCAGCATCATCTCAATCATTTCATCCAATCATTTCTTCCAATCTCATCTTATCAATCAATTCAATCTAGCATAAATCATTTAATCATACCTTTGGTCTTGTTCCTAGCCTTACTGCAAGCCTCAATAATCATCATCATCATCGGGATGTATCCTTCCCTATTCTTGTGTTGTTCTGGGATGTATCCTTCCCTAATCAACAACACTATCAATATCATCAAGCAATCATGCAAATCAATCAACAATGGATATCATCAATCAATCAATACATCAAGCAAGTTCAAATCAATTTCTATTTGTTTTTCATATCGCATGGAAACAAATTTAACAGTCATCATGACTCAATTTGCCTTTCAATCAGGAAAGCAAATCTATCAAGTCTTTCAATCAGGAAAGCAAATCTATCAAGCCTTTCAATCAGGAAAGCAAATCAATCTCATCTACTATTTGTTTTTCATATCACATGGAAGCAAATTTATCAATAAAAAAAGCATCATCAATCAAGGCAAAATCAAAGTTCTTCATCTTCATATCAATCTTTCAATAGGGGGTTTCATCAAATCATCTTTATCAGTCGATGAATCAAATAGCAAATCAGTAAAAAAAATTCCAAAAATCATCTTTATCTGATTCATCACCCGAGCGGGCATATAGCATCATCAGCAATCTTTCAAAGTCAGGGAAAAATTCTTTGAAGCAATGCATAAAACACATCACTTCAAAGAGGGGCAAAATGTACACATCTAAAAATGGTCACGATCGATCGAACCTGTTAATTAATTAAATATGAATTATTTGATTAATATTTCTTAAGTCTTCTACATATAAATAAATTTAATTATTTATTTATATTGTTCATTTTTCTAATTCTTCTAAATTAATTAAATAAATTTCACAATTTATTTACATTAACTATCAAAATTTTAAATTCTAAATTTAAATGATTATTCTTCTCTCCACATTTTAATTTATATTTTCAATATTTAATCGTTTTCCAAATTCCCACTTCTCTCACAAAAAATAAATATTTTTAATATTTAATTAAAAGGCTTTTTCCTTTTCTCATAATTAAATATTTACAATATTTAATTAAAGCCTTTTCACATTTCTCTCACACATAATTAAATATTTATTTATTTAATTATGAGAGACACCTTTCAAATTGTCTCTTCATTTTTCTATCTCTCAGAATTCTGCCTTCTTTTTGAATTCTCGATCTCTCACCATTCATTCCAACAGGTTTGAACTCGACCGTCGATCTTGGCCAATTGAATTCCTACCTTCAAAAATCTATAAATATAGCTCTTTCATGAGCTAAAAAGGACCTCGAATCTCATACTTTCATGCGTAGTTATTATAGTCGCATATTAAGCATTTCATAGCATTTCAATTCAATAAGCTCAATCTTGTAGATGCATATGCATTTTAATAATCTCATTCTCTCAAGTGCCATTCTATAAGCTGTGTTTGCACAACTGAAAGCAAACATATTGAAGTGAATCCTTGGAGATAGAGGACAATGGAACAAATTTGAAGAAGTTGTTGTTTAGAGTTTTCATTTACTTTATTAATTTAGTTTTCTTCAATCTAATGTTGCATTGGTGTATTAGATTAGATTCAATTTAATTGATGCATTTTCTCATACACAGTAAGAATCAAGGTTTTCGAGTAATAGCCCATCAAATTTTTCTTCCCCTTTGCACTTTGGATCATTAAGGGATCGATCCGGTCGAACGTAGCTCAGAGTGATTTTGCGTGTTTGGGTGCAAAAGAGGACCATGCATAGCGTAAACATACCTATTCAGACACATTGGAACAATCCATTTGGTCACACAAGTTGTAGAATGAAATTTGCACCACTTTGCAACTTTGCATTGCTTGCATTTGAGACTTTTCCATCAAGTGAAAATTTGCCACCACAGGAAAACCACTATGAGATAGCCAAAACTGAGAGAGGTTTTTGTAGAGGGGCCCAATATAATCCTATAGGATCAGATGATAAGTTTCTAAATATCACTGTATTCGAGGAAAAACATGCTAAAGCTTGCAGCCATTTTGCACTTTGGACCCTTAAAGGATCGATTCGGTGGAACGTAGCTCAAAATAATTCTACGTTTTTTGGTGAAAGAGAGGACCATTCCTAGTGTAAACATACCTAGTTAGATGCATTGGAATAGTCCACTTCATCACATGAGTTGTAGAACGAAATTTGTGCCACTAAGTTGCAACTTTGCACTGCTTGCATTGGACACTTTTTCAATCAAGTGAAAATTCGCCGCCACAGGAAAACCACTCTGAGATAGCCAAAATCGATAGATTTTTTTTAAAGGGGCCCAATGCAATCCTATAGGATCAGATGAGAAGTTTCTAAGCGTCATGATATCTGAGTAACAACATGCTGGAGTTTGCAGCCATTCAACACTTTGGACTCTTAAGGGATCAATCTGGTTGAACGTACCTCAGAGCGATTCTGTTTGTTTGGGTACGAAAGAAGACCATCCCTAGCATAAAAATACCTATTCAAATGCATTGGAATAGTCTACTTGGTCACACGAGTTGCAAAATGAAAAGTGCACCACTTTACAACTTTGCATTGCTTGCATTCGACTCTTTTTCCATCAAGTGAAAATCTGCCACCATGGGAAAACCACTCCGAGATAGCTAAAACCGAGAGAGTTTTTTGTAGAGGGGAAAAAAACGATCCTATAGGATCAGACAAGAATTTTCTAAGCATCACAGTATCGATTAATAGCATGCTAAAGTTTGCAGCCATTTTGCACTTTGGACCCTTAAGGGATCGATCTGGTTGAACATACCTCAGAGCGATTCCACATGTTTGGTTGTGAAAAAGGACCATGACTAGCATAAAAATACCTATTCAGATGCATTGGAATATTTCTCTTGGTCACATGAGTTGTAGAACAAAAGTTGCACCACTTTGCAACTTTGCACTGCTTGCATTGGACACTTTTTCCATCAAGTGAAAATCCACCATCACTTGAAAACCACTCTGAGATAGCCAAAAATGAGAGAGGTTTTTTTAGAGGGGCCCAAAACAATCATGTAGGATCAGATGAAAAGTTTCTAGGTGTTATAGTACTTGAGTAACAACATGCTGAAGTTTGCAACCATTTAGCACTTTGGACTCTTAAGGGATCGATCTAGTTGAACAAACCTCAGAGTGATTCCGCATGTTTGGGTGCAAAAGAGGACCATGCCTAGCATAAACATACCTATTCAAATGTGTTGGAATAGTCCTCTTGGTCACAGGAGTTGCAAAATGAAAGTTGCACCACTTTGCAACTTTGCATTGCTTGTATTTGACACTTTTTCCATCAAGTGAAAATCCACCGCTATTGGAAAACCACTCTGAGATATCCAAAACCGAGAGAGGTTTTTGTAGAGGGGACCAATGCAATCATTTAGGATCAAATGATAAGTTTCTAAGTTTAATGGTATCCGAGTAACAACATGCTGAAGTTTGCAGCCATTTAGCACTTTGGACTCTTAAGGGATCAATCTGGTTGAATGTACCTCAAAGCGATTCCGTGTGTTTGGGTGAAAAAGAGGACCATTCCTAGTATAAATGTACCATACCTAACATAAATTTACCATGTTATTATAAGAATATCAATAAAATTCATTGTTTCCTTACATTTTTCTATATTTTTACCAAAAATCTGATGTTTCCTTGAACTATACGGTTCCATACAGGGTGATTGTGTTCTCTTTTTCAATCTCTTTGTGTTTCCACATACCCAATACATATTTAGAAACCCATTTTTATGTTAGGGTGCTTATTTGGTGAAAGGGAATAATTTTTATGGGGTTTATGTTGCTGCCCCTATAGATTTTGATGGAAAAGGCCATGAAAATTGAGGTTTCATCCTAGGGTTTGATAAAATATTGCATGCAGAGGTTGGGTGATTGTTTTTTGAGTTTTTGCAGGTTATTTTAAGAAGATATGAGGAAGTGGCATGTTCTGGTAAGGTGTGGAACCATTCCTTTCAATAAACCCTCCTCATATTAGCATAAAATAAGGGTTTTGTGGTTTGGCATGGTGGAGTGAGTTTCTCCTAAGACAAATTGCAGATCTGAGGGTTTTGATACATGAGAATTTCTGCCCCAAAAAGTTCAAGGGGTTGTTGAATATTTAAAGGTATGTTCCTTTGTAAATTAGGCCTAGTTAACCTAATGAGGACAACGAAGAAGGTCATTTTTGATGCACATGCTCCAAGATAGTCACTATTGATTTTGAAGTATGTGTTGTAACTCAATAATAGATATATAGATCAGGAAATTTTTGTGAATTCATTTGAGAAGTTTTCCTCAAAACACCACTTGGAGCCACACTTTTCACTTGGAAATTCATCATAAAACCCTATAGCAGAAACTCCACCTTTGTTTCTTGAATTCTCCTGCATAGATAAACACACACACACCTAAAAAATCCTAAGACTAAATTACTCCACTAATCTAAACTATCAAATTTGGTGGAGTAGTCATTATTGGTTATCTAGACTCTCAAAACCCCAATCTTGAGGGTTTATAGATTGAGTTGAGAAAAATTAGTTCAAACTTATGATAAAATCAATGGATACCCTCCTAAATAGATTAAAATGAAAGATACTTCACTATTCTACCTTAAAAAATGAGATTCAAGGCCTTAAACTGCTGTGCATTCCATACAAGTTAATGAACAATTGGAAAAACTCATAAAATCACTAAAATAGGGACTTTATTGATTGTAAATCTTCAAGAATACAAAAGATCTTTGTTTTGCTCGACTTTACATGATTTATATCATTGCTTTTTTATAATGGCTTGAAATCAGAATTTAGATTCGTCAAGATCATAAAAATAAGGATGTTGCATTTCTTTTTTGGCTGAGATTCTCTTTCATGGCTCATAAATCATCATTTTCTACAATGAGAGACCAATCAATTTTTAGTAGTTTACTTACAAATACACAAAGTAAAAGAGAAAAAGAAAGAGCATCCAAAATGGAAATGAAATGAAAATAGATGGAAGGCACTTACAAATAGGCATGAAGGTCTCACAACTTAGTCACTCCTAGTCATACATCTTCACTGGGAATTCCAACATACCTATTGCACACAACACCTCTCATGAATAGAGTAAGTTGAAATTTGAGATGCTCTTATAATGTCTACATCATAGCTACTCATGATAAGGTTAACTTCAAATGAATATCTTGAAATTCCCTCACCAAGATTTTCACACACTTTTGTAATGGCTTAAAATCATGATTGAGATTTGTCAAGATCATCAAAATAAGGATGTTACATTGCTTTTATGGCTGACATTCTCTTGGATGGCTCATAATTCTACATTTTTTGCAAGGGGACACCAATAAATTTGTAGTGGGTTACTTACAAATAGGAAAAGTAAAAGAATATGATAGCATTTCCATAAAAAACATTAATGTGCATACAAGTATAAATTAATAAGAACCGATTTGCATACTTAAAAATTAATCCAATGAACCATCTGGGTCTACTCTACTCTTTATTGTGTCAAGTATTGCTTCATGGTCAGACTCACAGACCTTCCAAAAGACCTTGTTCAAAGGTCTACCCCCATATCTGGTCAAATGAACATTGGATGCCACGACAAGTTTCGAGTAATGAAGAATCTTATGATGTGTGTCAAAGTCCTTAAACAACCAATGTTTAACACTCTTATGTGGGTACCTTCTAAGCCACATTCTAGTAACAACAATTGAGCCTATAGGGTATTCAATTTTTTTTTCTCAATCTATAATTGGGGCCTCCAATTTATTTTTGGCCTCAACACAATGACACAAGTAATAGTTTTTTCCCTCTCTGTTGTCTTCATCTGCAATAACTGCATAAAATTGTCCTGCATTGATATGTGTAGAAAATATCTTGAAATTAGTCAACATTACGAATACACTACAAAGTAATATAACAATATGGAATTTCAAAATCTAAGCAAGCAGATATATTACCTAGTTGAACTAGATCTGATACGTGGTCAAAGTCGACCGATGATTCCATCAGTGCTAGTTCCAATACCGTTAGAGGGTGATACATGTGAAGTGGGTTGAGATAACTTTTCAACCATTTGTCATCCCACTCCCCTGACTCACAATCATTCCAGGCTTGCATTGTACATGAAGAACAAAATAATGCAATCTTCTATGTATTGATACTCCATGAACCTGTATTTGAGCTAAGGAAAGAGTATAGCTCACTTGATCTTGTTAGTGTACAACAATCATCATATGGTGCAATGTTAGTATCATCCATCAACCAAAAATACCTACGAACTGAAGACATACCTTGATTACTTGGACCCATTGAAGCATTACACCACTTGACAATTGATCTTGCATCTATCAACTTTTCACTTTCTTTATGCTTTAACTCTTCTCATGCTAATGCTCTTTTCATGCATGCTCCTTCACCATCATGCTACCCGTTTCCATGCCCGACCTCACAAGAGTTCAACATATGTTGTACACCTGTAATGACATGCATCCTACTCAACCAATAGAACATGCATGAGTTCTTGAACTGTGTTGCACAATTATCTGACCATATTATATGTCAACCATATGCTATGCCCCTCTGAGACAAATCATTGTAGAACATCTGGAAGCAACCTTGCACAAACTCTGGAGAATGTGTGCGATCATCACTAATATAAAAGTGATACTCACTCAATACCTTCCTTTGGTCCTCTATACTATCAGTTGCATGAATGAATGTTATTTTCACAAATATCAAAACCTGTGTGGAGTTGTAATACTATGACTGCACCTCACATTGTGGCTATAGAGTGTAGTTCTCTGTAAAGTCAACCACTGATACTATGCTAACAACTGGAGAGGTGTCCTTGCATAGCTTGAATTGCATGTCCAACCAAATGGCTCTATAGGCATTCCTTGCATTCTCATATGCTATATTTTCATGAAACATGGACATAAAATGATACACTAGAATCTTTTGAACAACCAAATCACACCTGTTTCTTTGAGACCCATCTTTTATAGCATATGCCACCATTTTATACTTCCCGAACTCTACTAGTTTCTGCCCCACCTCATATGTGCTTTCCATATGTTGACATACTAGCATTTATGTATTGCCAACCTAAGGTTATAATGACAAACAAACAATGATCAACATGGAATATGAAAAATAACAAAAATGAAAGCAATCCATAATAGAATGAAATAAAATGTGTAAAGACTTCACATACCTAAAAAACCAGACTTTCAAATAGAGGAGTTCAATCCAATTATGTAGCCTTAGCTTCTTCTTTCTTCAAACTCCTCAACAATTTGACTTTTTCAAAAGCTTGTTTGCCTCCAAAATTCAATTGTATATCATTTTTTAATGGAATTCAAACTTGAACTGATATTATATGTCTTTCAACATTAAAAATCTGGTATTTCATGCAAAGGTGGTAGAAAGATCATGGAAAAGGTGGTGGAATGTGAAAAACATGCTTGCACACTTTACAACATCATCAAAAAGCTACTTTGTTTTGGAGCATGCACAAAACCAGGATAATATGCAAAATGTGGGCCTTGAGATCACGGGTATATTGAGGTTTTTTACCATTTTTAGTGCAACACAAAACACACTCACATTATAATGCGCTTGCATTATAACGGGCTTGTTTTATAACATGCTAACATTATAACATGAGCATGTTATTTCATCCTAAAACAAGCATATCTCTACTTCTTCAAAACACAATAGCATTATGAAAAAGTTGGTTTTTAAATAGATTTATTTTCTCTCTTTGTCTAAACCCTATATACCCTGATTCTATCTCTCTTCCCTCTACCCTTATACCCTAATTCTATCTCTCCCTTCTACCCTCTACCCTTAACCCTTATACTCTATATATCTCTCCCACTCCCTCGCTCTCTTTTTGTCTCATCTCTCCCTCGTATCTCAACCCCTATACCCTCTCCCTCTCTCAACTCCCTATCTCTCACTCACTCACTCATTCAATATCTCTCCCACTCTCTCCCACCCTCTCCCACTCTCACCTAACCTCTCTCCCAGTCTCTCCCACCCTCTCTCCCACTCTCTTTCACTCTCTCACTCTCTCACACCCTCTCTCCCACTTTCTCTCCCACCCTCTCTCCAACTCTCTCCCACCCTCTCCCTCCCTCTCCCTCTCCCATTCCCTCCCACCCTCTCTCCCTCTCTCTCCCACTCTCTCCCACCCTCTCTCCCACTCTCTCCCACAAAAACTCCAACTCTCTCCCACTCTTGCACCCTCTTGCAACCTCCCACTCCTTCCTCTCCCACCCTCTCTCCCACTCCTCACCCTCCCACCCTCTCTCACTCTCTCCCACCCTCTCTCCCACTCTCTCCCTCCCTCTCTCCCACTCTCTCTCTCACTCTCTCCCACCGTCTCCAAATATTTCCCACCTTCTCCCACCCTCTCTCCCTCTCTCCCACTCTATCCCACTCTCTCACACCCTATCTCCCATGCTATCTCTCTCTCCCATCCTCTCTCCTACTATTTCCCACTCTCACACCCT
>CM021106.1:542266055-542292200 GCA_007115665.2 Sequoiadendron giganteum | reverse complement strand
CCAACCCTATACACTCAATCCTCTACCCTCAAAATTAAACCCTCTACCCACTACCCTCTACCCTATAAAACCTTAAAAAATCAACCCTAAACCCTCTACCCTTAATCCTCTACCCTCAACCCTAATCCCTCAACCCTTGAACCCTTAAATCCACTTCATAAAATCTCTACCCTAATCCCTCAACCCTCTTGACCCTTAATCCGTCAACCCTTCAACCCTAATCCCTGAACCCCTATATCCTCTACCCTATACATCAAACCCTCGACCCTAATCCCCCAACCCTATACACTCAATCCTCTACCCTAAACCTTAAACCCTCTACCCTATACATTAAACACCCAACCTTCAATTCTTAACCCTCAACCATTAATCCCTCAATCCTCAACCCTCAAACCCTAAATCCTCAACCCTGATACCCTCTACCCTATACATTAGACTTTTAACCCCAATACTTCAACCATATGTACCCTCAACCCTAATCCCTCAACCCTATTCCATCAACCCAATACCCTAATCCCTCAACCCTATACCCTCTATTCTCAACCCTCTACCGTCTACCCTCTACCCTCTACCCTATACATTGGATCCTCAACCCTCATATATCTATGTCCCCCCTCATCTTCTCTCCTCATCTCTATCAATCCATCCCTCCTTCTCTACCCTAATCTCTCAACCCTAAACCCTAAACCCTTAAACACTCAACCCTAACCCTTGACCCTCAACCCTTAAACCCTAAAACCTTAAACCCTCTACCCTCTACCCTAAAACCTAATCCCTCAAACCTTGCACCCTTAAATCCAAGAAAACTCCCTACCCTAATCCCTAAACCCTCAACCCTTTAACCCTCAACCCTCTACCCTCTACCCTCAACCCCTATATCCTCCACCCTATACATTGGACCCTCAACCCTAATCCCTCGATCTTATACCCTATACCCTCAATCCTCTACCCTCAACCCTTGACTGTCAACCCGCAACCCTAATCCCCCAACCCTATATACTCAATCCTCTACCCTCAACCTTAAACCCTCTACCCTATAAACCCTCCCACAACCTCTCACTCACACTCACTCTCTCTCCCACTCTATCACTCTCACACTCCCTCTCACTACCTATCTCTCAAGTCTCTCCCTCTCAACCTCCTCACACTCTCAAGTTTCTCCCTTTGGAACCCTACCTACATAAATCTCTCTTTCTCTCTGTCTCCCCCCCATCTCTCTCTCCCTCTCTTTCAATTCTCTCTCTCCCACCCCCTATCTCTCTCTCAATTCCTTTATCCCTCCCACCCTACCTAGCTAAGTACCTCTCACTCCAACCCCTTCTCTCCCACTCCCTCTCTCTTAAATTCTCACTTTATCCCTTTATCCCTCTCACCTCCCCTCACACTCTCAAGTCTCTCCCTTTGGTACCCTACCTACATAACTCTCTCTGTCTCTCTCCCTCTCTCCCTCCCTCTCTCTCAATTCTCTCTCCCACCCCCCCTCTCTCTCTCCCTCTCTCTCAATTCTCTCTCCCATCCCCCTCTCTCTCTCTCTCTCTCAATTCTCTCTCACTCTCTTTTATCCCTCCCACCTACCTTGCTAAGTCCCTCTCACTCCAACCCCTTCTCTCCCACTCCCTCTCTCTTAAACTCTCACTTCCACCCCCTCTCTCTAGACTCTCTCTCTCTCTCTCTCCCACCCTACCTAGACAAATCTAGATCTATCACTCTTAAAATATCCCTCCCTCTAAAGACATACATACATACAAGCATAATACATATATACATACAATCTTGCATACATACATACAATATACATGCATTGATACATACAGACATACATACATACATGCATACATATATACATGACATATAAGCATACATGTGCATACAAATATATAAACATACATTCAATATGCATTTAACATAAAGCAAGACATAATGCAAGCACATTATACCAAACTCACGATATGTCTTGCTAGACATGCTTCCCAAAAATTAAAAAAACATGTCAAAACTGACTTATAATGTGCTCACGTTATCACGTGCTCATGTTATCATGCAAGTGCGTTAAAACATGATCATGTTATATCTTGCTTTGGGAATCCCCAAGCCTTAGTTGGATTGGTATTTTCCTTGGAATACCAACCCAAAGGCTTGGAGAGCATTCCCAACGACCAGAGACATGTTTTTGCAATTTTTACAATATTTCACATAATCAGGTTTGTGCTCACCATCGGGATTGCACATGGTTCAATATCAAACAAATCGAACATCCGAGTAATGTTAGCTTCTCTCTTAGCTATCTAACGATTTAATTTTTTTCACTTTCTGACAATGTTAAGTCATTCATCCATAATTTCTTTTGTTTGTATGACTCTTTTTTGGGAAAAAGTAGTGTTTGGTTTTTTTTTTCATTATAAATTAACCGTTCATTGAATTTTCAAATAAATTACATTTTTAGAAACTAGACTCCATTCTACAATTTTTTTATTTAAAAAAAAAAAATTCAATTAGTTTCCAAAATTTGTAGGGGTAGCACGGCCAAAATTCTATTTTTCAGGAAATGTCCACTTTGAAAATTAGTAAAACATAAAATATTCATTAAAAAATTATTAGAAAAATCATGCATCAACTACATACTATTAGCTAACTTCTAACTATAGCAATTTTAAAAATACTAAAAAAAATTCACCGTGCGAGGGTCGTACAAGAGTTTCTATGTTATGTTTTTCTAACAAAAACAACACCAATTTGTGTACGTCCTTCATTTGAACCCCTTAATCTCAACCATTTTCAAAATAAATTAGTATTTTAGAAAGTAGATTCAGAGCACTTGAATCCTTCTTTTTGTTCTATCTCAAAATTTTGAGTGTAAGTATCCTCAATTTCACGTCCAAGGTCATTATTTCCTGATTTCAAAAAAAATGTGGTCACTAAAGCCCCCTTTTTTGGAACCATCTTGGTGCACTTACCCCTCATGTGGAGGTGAAATCAAACTAATCTCAACAGAAATTAGAAGAGGGTTGTAACAAAAATGGATCTATATGAATATATATTATTTAACTTATCTTTTCTATAGACTTATTGCTTTTGTCATTTTCATTATAGACTTAAATAGGTGTAAAATTAATTAGGTCTTGCATAATGTGATTTAGATATGAACATCTCTTTATGCCAAAATTTTATAATTTATGAAACTAGAGAAATAATATTGGCTTAAAAAAGAGGGGGGGGGATTTTTTTTGTATCTAAAGGATAAATAGGAGGTACTTGCACTATTTTTTTAATGTTTCAAGATAATAGAATGGAGAGATATAAAAAATTAGTAAATAATTTATTTATCTTAGGAGGAGAAACATAATCAGTTAGGGTACTAGTTGTTCTAGAAAATGTATTATTAAATACAATTATTTTTATTTTTATAATTAAATGATGAAGAAGAGCACTTGAATAAAATAGCAGGATCTTGTGAGCTACGTGTTTCAAACTAGTTATTTGAGCAAATTGATATTTAAGAAAGGTTATACAAAAGGATATAAATGGTGGGTATTTTATTAAAAAGAGATTATACTAGAATAAGTTATAATAATTGCAATAACAACCCTTTAAATTTGAATTTTGGAGTGCATAATGTTGCAAGGTGTGCACCCTTGGTATCCTTGTGGTGTGCAACATAGCATTTGGGTTTATGGCATGGCTTAATCGCCTCATGTCGATTCATTAACATGGTTGATCTTTTGGTGTAATTATAATTGTGTGTCCAAAAATTAGTATCAAAGAGTGGGTTATGGGTTCAAATCCACTCAAGTAATGTTGAGGGAGAGTCTTTTGGTAGATGGTCAAATTTTCCCTTGGGATTCGTGGCAAGGGACTAACCACCTTCCATGTGATCCATGTCTCTACCATTTTTATCGGGCATAGATAGATCAATCTTTTGATGCAACATAAAATGTGGGCTAATAATTTTTATCAGAGCCTGGTTCATGGGTTCAAACCCCTTGCTTATGTTGAGGGGATTGTTGCAAGGTGTGCACCCTTGGTCTCCTTGTGTTGTGCAATGCAATGATCAGTTTTGTGACATTGCTTAATCACCTCACATGGATTAATTAACTCTCGTAGTTGTATTGTGCATTAATAGGGTTGATATTTTGGTGAAATGAAAAATGTGTGTCTAAAAATACTATTTCAAAGATGGTTTCCATTGCATCAAAAGATCAACCTATTAATTCTTGATACAATCGCTAGAGTTAATGAATCCACGAGAGGCGATTAAGCCATGTCACAAAACCAAGCACTGTGTTACACACCACAAGGAGACCAAGGGAACACACCTTGCAATGACCCCCCAACACAATTGAGGGTTTGAAACCCATGAAATAGGCTCTAATACAAATTATTGTAAAGACGGTTATCGTTGCACTAAAATATCCTCCTGTTAATGCTCGATACAACCACCAGAGTTAATGAATCCATGTGAAGTGGTTAAGCCATGTCACAAACTCAAGCACTTCTTTGCACAATATAAGGAGATCAAGGGCACACACCTTGCAACACATGAATAATTTGAGAATATCAACAAAAGAAATAGAATATCAAATTAGTGAATTTCACATTCATGCCTTCTTTATAATGCACCAAGTTAATGAAGGTGATTTGGGGACCTATATTGTATTAGAATTTTTGAAAAAAGCAATTAATAAGTTGATAAAAATAATGTATCTAATGGTCAAATAACAATAGAAAACA
This sequence comes from Sequoiadendron giganteum, assembly GCA_007115665.2. NCBI lineage: Eukaryota > Viridiplantae > Streptophyta > Pinopsida > Cupressales > Cupressaceae > Sequoiadendron > Sequoiadendron giganteum. The sequence goes on along the minus strand of CM021106.1, from coordinate 542,287,472 downwards.
ATCCAACTTAATGTATTTTAGTGTCCATCATAATAGTTTTAGTAGCATTGAGTCATAACTTTCCCCAAAATGGGGCACCTCAAACTCTCTTAGAAGGAGATATGCAAGAATGGTTAAAGAAAGCATCCTGGATCAATAATGAGTGACAAGTTGTCAATCAAATCAAGTAGATAGAGATGAAAGATGATGTTATAAGTTTCCAAAATTTTGGATTAATTGATTTAGGAGAAGGTCTATAATATGTAACAGAGGATTGAGAGCAATAGATGTAGATACATACAAAATTTATGGACTTAGAAAGGGCTAAGATATCCTAAAATTCCCATAAAATTTTAATCACCTAGGTGGGTGGGGAAAATATAGCGTATGAGGCATGCATTGTCCCTCATTATGCAGGTGAAGTAGTCATTAGCATGTTAAATAAAAAATGTACTCTTAGGACTATAATAGACATATAAATATCCATACCAATCAAATTTGACTATGAATCATAAAATATTGTGAGGTACACCATGAAGGTGGGGAAAAATGTTTGTATAATGTGTGTTATCCCCTAAGGAAACTTAAGACCCTCAAAATTACTATTTAAAACACCATAGAGAGTGTCAACAAAATGTGCAACCTCATTAGAAATAGTTTAACTTTTTAATATTTGGTTGATTGTGATATTTATCCTTAAAGGGAGATACATGCAAGGTAGAATCATGGTTGAAAAAAAATACATGTCATGTCTATGTGCAGGATCATCATGGAAAAAATAGGCCCTTAAGTGGTGATTAAATTTAGAAAAATCAGAGTTAGGCAACTTGATGTAAAAATTTGAATAAGTTATCTTTATTATTTCAAAAATATGTAAGAATAGAATCTGTAGAAAATTGAATATAGTTTCTAAAATACTAGGTTTATTTCAAAATAAATAAAAATTTATTTGGTGAAAATTTAAAATTACAATGTAGTAGTACTTAAATTTTAGGGAAAAAATAAGAAGTAGGTGTATGTCTGTCTACCCTTACCACAATAAAATGATATTATTTTTTTATAATATTTTAGATATAAGTAGAGGACTCATGTCCCGATGTGATGCATATTTTTTTGTATTTTGTTTCCAAGTAAATAATTAATTATGAATTTTTTATTACAACTTTTTAAAAATATAAAAACTCATATGTCTAACCACCTTAACATGGTCAAATCTTCATGAAATTCATTTTTTTTTAATCCTATAGTATGCAAAGCATAGAATGTGATGCATGTTTTGGATTCAAAAAATGTGATGCCGTTGGAAAGCTATAGATTTTTTTCAACCAACCTATCAATCAGTACTTTAGTCATAATTCAAATAAAAAATGAATAATAAATATTTAACAAGTGAGTTGTTTCTGGATTAAACTGTGTCGATTTTTTGTATCTCACTTGTACAAAAAATTGACATACTTTAATCCAAAAACAACTACTTGTTTAATATGGACTATGGAAACTTGATGATCTTAATAAATATTTATTAAATTCAAAGTAAATAATAATTTATATTGTGGAAAGTTGAGAAACTCCTTTAAAAACCCTTTTCGTTTCATCAATTTTGGGTAAAAAAAAGTCATCAGCCACATGGGCCATCATATCACCACTTTTTGGCCCATCATGATCCTACACATACCCTCATGAGTAGCAGTTTTTGAGGAGTTGGGTTGAGCGGTAATTTTAGAAGTAAAGGAAAAACACATTGTTAAAATCTTCGAAGGAAAATTTGTGAATTTAGGACTACTTCTAAGACGAGTTTTATAGATTGAGACAAAGACATCTTGATTCTTTTCCAAATATTATTTGAGAAAAATTCTCAAAGTGAGAATATTGGACTGTGAAACTAATTAGAGGTTTCTCATCACATGATCAAAAATGTGAAAAAAAGAAATAAGCATTTTAAAGTTTTAAAGTTTACAAAGGTTGTGTAAGTTCAAGTGATAGGTTCACCAAAATATAGTTAACTATAGAAGCAAGGTGGTGGTGTAGGATTTTTTATGGAAAAAGGATAAAATTATATTAATGAAAAGAAACCACATCCAATTATAATATTGAGATTTTTTTATAGGTGTAGCTATCAATAAAGCCAAAAGTAAAAATATCCATAGAGGATTATGAGAATACCACCAAACCCATAAATCATACCAATCCAAGAACCAACATAAACTCATATTCCCAACATGATTCACCAAAATTTAGTGATAAATTTTTACTTAATTAAAGAAAGACTAGTTTACATTATAAGTGATCTAAATCACTCTTAACTAGTTTTGGTCTAAATTATAATAAACTAATCTATACTACTATTTTATAATAGATTATACAAACTAGCCTAAAACTATATTTAAACTAAAAATATATTTTTATTAACCAAATAAATAACTTTAAATAAAAAATATTATTAACAATTACTAAAAATTATTGGTAAAAATGATAATATGATAATAGAAATGGAAAGAGATGATAGATAAGAACATGTGACTAAAATATAAATTTTCATAGACCAAACACTATCACATATAAAAGATGTAGATGAATAATTTGTTGTAGTCCTCCATGGATGAAAACTCTAGAATTTGAACATGGCTAGAAAAGTATGGCCTATTGACATAATCTAATAAAATAGAGAAAGTAATTATAGAACAATAGTGATGAATAAGATGCAATATAAATAATTTTAATTTATTTTATTGAAGAATAGATAAAAATTGATGGAAAAATGAGAGTGAAAGGTATCACTAAATTCATAAAAGGGTAGAAATCTCTCTCAATTTTTTTTTATCTTACTAGAGAAAAATAAATGTTTTTGAAGGTTGCAAAAAAATGGATTTAGCTATACCCCTTGATAGGTTTTATTACCTCTACAAGCAACCTATTTTTATAATAATTTTGAGAATGCAAGATATAGTTCAAGTATGGAAATTTATTTCTACAATAGGATAAGATTGCTAATGTAAATAATCAATATTATGATCACATAATGTCAAATGTGTAAGCACAAAAGAGATTGAATAAGATTAGAAATAAAAATTAAGAAGAATTTGGAGAAGCAACATAAATTAATATCATCTCAATCACTTGAGAAAATTGAAAGGTACAATGTTGAGCTATAGATGCTACTACCAAACTTCTATGAATCTAGTCAGAACAAGAATATTCTTCACATCAATGAAGAATATTTTTTCAATAGAAAGGTAGAAGTGTAAGAATATTATATGATTGAATAAGGATATCAATGGGGTGGTTATCCATTTTGTATCTCTTCAAGATAGTTATCTATTCAATGCAAGAGAATAGAAGATTTTGAAATGCTTGGAAATGGTCATGAAAAAAGAGTTATCACGATACAATAATGTATCACCTAGATGTTTTCATGAAGAATTATTTTTTGGACAATTAAAGATAAATGAAGGTTCGAAAAATTGGAAATAAAATAAAGAAGACACCAAGGACAAAAAAAGAACAAATGACATGAGAATGCTAAATCTTTACCACCAAAGAGGAAAAAACCAAAGTGAGCAAAAAATATATAATGAAATTTCAAGAGTATATAATTTTGTATGTTAAACTTCCATAAAATTAATGAATGCAATCCTTCACTTCAAGTGTGAAGCTAAGGGTTAAAGTGACATGCATATTGGCTAGAGGGTGTTGGTGTGCCAATTTGAAAATCCACAACCATATCTTGCATGACACACTATTTTTCTCTTTGTTTGATTTTATTAAATTTATTGGAGAGTAATCATGTTCATTGAACTCTTAAAAGTATATTCTAACTATATATATAACTTAGGAGCCATTAATAAATGATGAGTAAAATAATTATATTCTAAATAAAGATTTTTCATTAGAGTACCATTCAAAGGGCATAACATTTGACCCATAACTTCAATTTTGAATATTAAAAAAATATCGTGATGATGTGGAAATGTTAAATAAATCAAAGATCAATTTATTATTCACTAAAATCATTTAAAATATAAAAAATCCAAAGAAATGAGTTGCAAAGTTTTGTTGCGCAATATCTACAAAATAGACAATAGAGATCTAATAAGGGTTAAAGATAGGAATCCTTAAATACATTAGAAATATTTTTAAAAAGGAATATCTAGAAGGAACACCAAATGAAACCTTGAGGGTTCTATATCTATGATAACCCAAAAGAGAGGGAGTTAGTGAAGGTTTATCAAATTCTTTAAGAAGACCAGATTCAAGGTTGTGATTCTTTGGTTTCAATACTAAATGCTATGAGCACACATTCAAACAAAAATAAAGAGAGAAGTTGAATCAGTGAAGGAAATTCAAAAAATCATCATAATAAATATTTTAAGGAAATACAAAGATTCTTACAAATAAAAGAATCTTCTAAAAATATCAATACTAAACATTATTATATATTCTACTAATTAAATTTTATATCTAATGAGAATTGTATATTATATTATACTAGATAATAAAATATTATCTAATGAAGAGGATATGAAAAGGCCAATCATTATTATTACCTCAAGAAATATTAGTTTCTCCCATATTCATGTCTTAAATTAAATATCTAGCATGAAAATCTATCACAAACTAAATTGTGTAAAATTTATAGGGAACAGGAATGTACATTAGGAAAATGGTATAAGGTGTGGACAAAGATAAGAAAATAACTATAATTTATTTGTCCTTTGGAAGGTAATATTAAAGGTAATTTATTTTTCATTTGGGTGCATAGTTTATGCATGATGTCACAACTACCTTTGAACTGCATCTTGGTGTCATTTTTCCAAAGTGTTAGGGAAGTTCCCTAAATTTTAGTGAATGCTATTTTTAAGACCGCTTCAATTTTTTGACCTTGAAGGCACCAATAGTCTTATTGTTTTGATGGGATATAATGATTAACTTCCCTGTCTTAGAGGTACTATTGTTAAACCAAGCAAGGACAATTATATTCATTAATATTATGAGCTCGTGTTAACATTTATTATAGGTATAATTACCAAGCTAGGTTATACATGTGAGAGGTCCAAAATATTTCATCATACATTAGATGATCACATGGAAAACTATGCATATATTATTTTTAGTGCACTCGTCAAATATTTCTTTAAGAAAGGTTAATATTGTCTCATAGGGAATTTTGAGTTCATAGAAGTTTAATTCATTGAGTGCATGCCTATTGAGAGTGTAGTGTGTGGAAACTCCCATTAGGTTGGTGAGTACTCACAAACAAATGGCCTTCCTTGGTGTCATCTTGGAGATTTGTTTGAAGTGAATTATGTTAGAAGTAGATTTCATGTTGATTGGCATGGCAAAAATCATCCTAGGATGGTATTTTATGTTGTCAAATGAGAGATATAGAGTGAATTTTTATATCTTCTCATATTTAATGGAATCTCTTCTTAACATACACACCCCAAAAAGGGAGGTGGTGGAAATGGCTTGGAAACTTTTCATCCCTGAAATACTAGGTGGGTTGGAGGAGGTGTTGGAAGCTGCCACTCTAGGTCTTGGAATTCCCAGGCCCTGAGACACAAAGCTTCTTTCTATCTCAAGCAAGGTGGTAAATTATTACCCTTTCATTCTAGACATTGAAGGTGAGGTATTGCACATGCAAAGGGAGCAGGTCGAGGTGGGAGTAAATTTCTTGAATAAAATGTTGCATATCGAACTAGTCCTAGACTTTGAATGGGTGGGCAATTTTATCAATTATGTGCAAACATATGGTGATGAATAGATCATCTTTGATGTAATCCTTGCTTCATGTTTTTTTATCGGTTATGATATGTTAAATTTTCTACCCTAGTTAGCAACTTGTATCATCATTAGGGTTTTGAAATCATTCATGTGATGCTTGGGGTTTTGAAATTTGGAAGGCTGAACTACAAAAGCCAACTTTAAGGTCAAGATTTTTTGCGCTTTTACTGAAGCCTTGAGAAGATGTGTCTACTTGCATGGTTGGAGGGGCAAACGTTTTATGTATACCTTGATTCAACCATTGAAGTGTTTGGGTTTCTTCTTTTTCTATTTATTTTTTTCAAATTAATTTTATCTGACTTGATGGAAGACCATATTCCCCTCCATTATGTTTATTGGCACTTATAAAAATGTATTTCAGCTACTTTATTAATACAAAATTTTAGACCTATGACCTTTTATCTAAAATATACATAAAGAGAATGAGTTTAATATTCTTTATTCAATATACTTATTTCCTTAACAATACTGGCATTACTTATTGGTCTATATTCAAGTAGTACAAGTTTTTATTCTTTAAACTAAAGTGAATATTTACTATTTTTTTATATAGGATGAGTAGTTTACAATTTACATTTGGAATGGAAAGAAATACTAGATTAGCTTGCAACTCTTTTATTAGTCAAAATTTGAGAATTATGTGTTGAATTGTAATTTCCTATTCTTGAAAAATAGTTCAAAAGGGTACAATTGTTAGTTGATAGTAGTAAATTCATATTGTTATTTACTTTTCCTCTTGGTTTTAATACTTATAATATCTTTCTAAAGGTTGAACCCTACTTTTTAAATCTAGATGTTATATTTATAACTAGAGATTTTCTCTCCAATAAGGTATTTTACCTATAGATGGTCAAGGGATGATGCATTCACAACTATAAATTTTCCCTACACTACATGTTACAAATTTAACTATTCAAAAATGAAAGATTATCATTCTTCTCAAAACTAGACAAGAATCCATACAAAAATTAAATATATATTCAATTAAAAAATTATATACTATATAGTTGAGGGTAAAAGTACAAAGTTTTGTCACACTTTATAAAGAAAATAGCCAACACTGATCCAAATTTTAAACTTGAATCACTAAAAAGTGGCATATATGTTTTGAATTTGGAAATGATGTAAACTAATAAAATGTGTATGTTTTAGTATATTTTACTTTTTTGGAAAAATTAAAAAATTATTTTAAAATAGTTTTTATAAATAAACACTATAATTTAGTTGATAATAAAATGCTAAAAAATGAAGTTACATAAGATGGACCAATCTTTATATAGTAAAATTTATTTGCTTTCCTTCAAATTTTTTATGTGTATTTATAACTTGAAACTTTAGTGCATGGACATATTTTTTCCAATTTTGATAATTATATATTTTTAAATAAATGTTTAAATGTGTGTGTATTAAAAAATAGTTGTTTCCATTCGACATCAACTTTTATATTAAATATTTATCTAAAATAGAAAAAAAAAATGCCATCTTGATATAGATACTTCTATCTAGTGCATCATATTTTTTCATATTTTTTAATAAGTTTTAGTATGTTTTCTTGACATGGCAATCAACCTAATATTTTTTGTTGATAACCTACTTTTAGTAAAAATAAAAATAAAAACATAATAATTAAATTATATATATATAAAGTACACTTATGGAACTACAAAAATGTATTTTTTCTATTTAATAAATAAAATTATTTACATGAATAGGAGTTGTTGAAACATCAATTTTTTAAATAACCATACTTTTTTGGTAAATTGGCCTCCAATTAGTGTTACATATGCATTTAGACTATAATTTTAGTTGGAAAAGTTGTTGAAATATCTAACTTAGCTATAACTAATCTTACTAAATCATATGTTTGACCAAAATTAATTTTTAGTTAGAAATACTAAAATTCAGTTGTGTTGATAAGTTGGCCAAAAGTGTGACACAACTTTGTACTTTTACCCTTGAAGAAATATTGATGAAACTTACAATTTGAAGTAAGAGGAACCAAAGAAAAAAATGAAGTAATTCTACAGTGAGGAAACTCTAAAAGCCCTCAATGGATCCCCTAGTACTCTTGAGAGATCTATAATAATACACAACACAAAAATTTAAAAATTATAATATACAATTTATCCTTGAATTATAATATATTCAAATTAGGAAATTCAAGCACTTTTGATAGATGTAAGAGAGAATTAGTTAGGGAAAAAAATCCTACACAAATATTTCTTCAAATAGTGCAAAGAATAATGAATGAAATACTATATTGAAGGGGCATTAAGTTGATATCATTATGAATTTGAACTATTCTCTTAAGTAGTGTAGAGAATAATGAACAAAATAGTTTATCGATTACATTTTGAGTATATAATGCACTTACATCAAGTGAGACTTAGGTATTCAACAATCTTTGAACAAGAAGTTAAACAAACCCTTTCCTAACTCTCCTTAGTGTAATTGCCAATGGTCCTTGATTCACTTCTCAACTATGCAACATGGGAACTAATGCTTTTTTGTTTTCGTTTAAAACAAGTGCAAGCTAATGTCATTTAAGTTTTGAATTGAAAAATATGCAATGGAATGATATTGCAATCCAACTAAATTATGGTATAATTTAGTTGGAAGTAATGAAAAATAATACCATAATAAGGAAACACAACATAATTAATTTTTTCTATTATCGGAAGATGGGAAGGATGAATGAAAGATAAGTTAGATGCTATGTACCTAAATAAGAATTACAAAATCTCAAGATGTAAAATCTTGAAAGGTCCTATCTTTGAATGAAAGATGATTTATTAACTTCATGGTTTCTTTTGATATGTAATAGTGATGGATTTATGAAAAACCTCCTTAAACATTTACCCTTTAAACATTAATAACTGTTGGGATGTGAAGTCCTGGGAAAACAGATTTATGTTCCAATGTAACTAAGATTAGGTGCTGCTCCATGATACTTGCCTAAAAATACGTCAACATAAACTATCTAATATTGGTTTTCTCCTATCAATCAAATGTAAACAAAATCAGTTCCAACGTAAACATTTTCTGGTAATGTTTTGTTGTGCAAGTTTGTTATGCAAGGCTGGAAATATGTCCAGAATAAACTTAGCATATGGTTGCAAAGTCCATTATATATTGGACTGCTTGTATTGCAAAATGTGAGTGTTGTGATTAATAAAAAGATTTTCTCCTACTTTCATGTGGATGTAGGCACATTGCCGAACCACGTTAAATACTTTGTTTTATTTCTTTTTATTTTTGCTGCTGTGTTTCTAATTTCTTGCATAATAATTATGTGAAGAATTGTTTATGTTAGCTGCAAATTTTAACAATTGGTATCAGAGCACAAGGAGCATAGGGAGCACAGGAAGCACAAAGAAGAAAGTTGAAGACTTAGTGGCAGCAGGTGTTGGCAATAATCATTTAGCAGAAGCAATTGAAGAGCCTGTAAATATTGGAGCCTGAGTTTAAAAGTCAAGCTGCCAAAGAGAAATTTGGATTAGAGTCAAAGGAGAAACAATTGCAGAAAGCATGGATTGTAAATTTTTTTGTGTATTGCAAATCTGAATTTAAGTATTTTATTGCAAATATTGGAATTTTTTAATTTAATCTGTTTTATTGAAATTTCAAAAGGCTGTAAGAAATGGAGGAGACAGACAAATGGAGAATTGAAAAATTCTCAGGTCAAAATTTTGGAATGTGGAAATTGCAACTCAAATCTCTTCTCATTCAGAAGGACCTTTCGATTACATTGGAAGGAAAAACAAAAAAGCCAACTAGCATGACGGATGAAGATTGGGATAAACTAGATCAGAAGGCTATGGCTACAATTTTTCTGTCATTATCCAGTAACGTTTTGTTCAATATATCAACACAAATGACAGCAAAAGGACTTTGGGATCGTCTATCAGAGTTGTATGAGAGACCTTCTGCATCAAACAAGGTATTTTTAATGAAGAAATTGTATAATTTAAAAATGCAAGAAGGTGGTTCTGTCACAAATCATCTAAATGAGTTTAATACCTTGGTTAGTCAGTTGTCTTCAGTAAAAATTACAGTAGAGGATGAGATAAAGGCCATCTTGTTGTTATGTTCATTGCTTGATAGCTAGGAAGGAGTTGTTATGGCTGTTAGTAACTCCACAGCTAGCCCAAAAGGCGTGCTAAAATTTGATGATGTTGTAGGAGTTCTTCTCAGTGAGGATATGAGAAGAAAAAATCAAAGTAATTCATCAGGTGTTGCTTTAGTAGCTGGCAACAGAGGAAGAACACAACAACGAGGCAATGATAACCAAAGGAAACGATCAAAATCTACTAAGAGATCCCAATCTAGAGGCAGAAAAGGTGTTTGTTGGCATTGTGGCAAAGAGGGCCATGTGAGGAAAAATTGTTGGACCCTCCAAAACAAAAAGAAGGCTGAAAATCAACCTAAAGATAATGAGGTAAATACAACTTCTGAAGAAGATGCTGATGCTCTTATTTTATCTTCAAGTGATGTTGTTGCAGATGTTTGGATACTTGACTCAGGAGCATCGTTTCATGCAACTTTTTCAAGAGATTGTTTTAGAAATTACCAAGCTGGTAATTTTGGTAAGGTCTATCTCGGTGATGATGAACCTTGCAGTATCATTGGAAAAGGAGATGTTCTATTGAAGATGAAGAATGGTAATAGTTGGTTGCTGAAAGATGTTAGACATGTTCCTCAACTCAGAAGGAACCTGATTTCAGCTGGACAATTAGATGCTCTTGGATATAATGTTACATTTGGAGCAGGAGCATGGAAGGTGACAAAAGGAGCGTTGGTCATAGCAAGAGGAAGAAAATCTGGTACATTGTATGTACTAGAGGGTCAGATTGAAGTGGGAGCTACACTAATAGTAGTAGATAGCACAACAGAGCTTTGGCATAAAAGGCTCGGACACATGAGCCAAAAAGGACTTGAGATTTTGAAGAATCAACTTCCTAGTTTGAAAGAAGTGGATATGGAGCTATGTGAACATTGTATCTATGGCAAGCAGAAGAGGACAAGATTCTCTGAAAAGGAACACAAGATGAAGGCACGACCATTAGAGCTAATGCATTCAGATGCCTTTGGCCCCACAGAGGTAGCATCTATTGGAGGTTCTATTTATTTTGTCACTTTTTTGGATGATTGCACTAGGAAGGTTTGGGTTTATATGATGAAAAAGAAGTTTGAAGTTTTTGGTATATTTAAAACTTTCAAAGCACTTGTTGAAAACCAAACTGGTTATAAGATTAAAAGTTTTAAAACTGACAATGGAGTGAGTATTGTTCGAAAGAATTTGATCAATACTGTGCAGAGAATGGTATTCAGAGAATCAAGATTGTTCCTCTTACACCACAAGAGAACGGTGTTGCAGAGAGGTTAAATAGAACCATTATGGAACGAGCACGAAGCATGCTCTCTAATGCAGGACTAGGAAAAGAGTTTTTGGCAGAAGCAGTAAATACATCAGCATACCTGATTAATAGAGCACCATCCACTCGGCTTGAATTTGGAATTCCTGAAGAAAAATGGTTAGGTAAGAAAATTTCTTATGATCATTTGCATGTGTTTGGATGTGAAGCTTTTGTTCATATTTCAAAAGAGAAAAGAACTAAGCTTGACATGAAATCTAAAAGGTGTATCTTTATTGGATATGGAGAAAAAACATATGGTTATAGGTTGTGGGATCCAATTACTAAGTGTGTTACACAAAGTAGAGATGTGATATTTAATGAAAAAGTAATGCCAGGTTTACAAGAAGTTAAATCACCTAAAGAGTATATTCCATTAGAAGATATCACAAATGGTAATGATATGTTTAAACAAAAGGTAATTGTAAACCAACCACAACCACCAGTGCAAGTTCAAACACATGATCAACCACAAGATTTCCAAGATAATGAAGAATGTGTTAATCCAGATGGTAATACACAAGAATTGATTCCTCCAGTTTGGAGGTCCACTAGAGAGCATAGGCCTTCAACCAGGTATAAAGATTTTATTCAATATTTATTGCTTTCTGATGAATCTGAACCTACTTCGTTTAAAGAAGCATGTGTAGATAAAGATAGCAATAAATGGATGGAAGCCATGAGAGATGAGATGGAATCTCTTAAAGGTAATCACACATGGGATCTAGTTACACTTCCACCCAATCGGAAAGCATTACAAAATAAGTGGGTGTATAGGGTGAAGGAAGAAGCAGATGGAAAGAAGAGATTTAAAGCCAGATTGGTGGTCAAGGGATATGCTCAACAAAAGGGCATTGATTTTAATGAGATATTTTCACCAGTTGTGAAAATGACCTCTATTAGAGTGGTGTTGGGTTTAGTAGCTGTTCAGGATCTAGAGTTGGAACAACTTGATGTCAAGACAACTTTTCTTCATGGTGACTTAGAAGAAGAGTTATACATGAAGCAACCAGAAGGTTTTGAGAAAAAAGGTAAAGAAACACTTGTTTGCAAACTAAATCGTAGTTTATATGGATTGAAACAAGCTCCTAGACAATGGTATCTGAAATTTGATTCTTTTATGTCTCAGCAAAAATTTTCTAGATGTGAATCTGACCATTGTGTCTATTTTAAGTTCTTTGATAATGGAGAATTTGTATTGCTATTGGTGTATGTTGATGATATGCTAGTTGTAGGATCTAGCATGGTTGTTGTTAATAGGTTGAAACAACAATTAGCTAAGAAATTTTCAATGAAGGATTTGGGAGCTGCAAAGAAAATCCTTGGAATGAGAATTATCAGAAACAGGAAGAAAAGGGAACTTATCTTGTCACAGGAGAAATACATTGAAAAAGTACTAGAAAGGTTTAGTATGAAGGATGCCAAGGTAGTAAGCACACCCCTAGCAGAGCATTTCAAATTATCTTCTTAGATGTGTCCCAAGACACTTGAAGAAAAAGAATACATGGCAACAGTGCCATATTCATCTGCAGTTGGGAGTTTAATGTATGCTATGGTTTGTACAAGACCAGATATTGCCCAAGCAGTGGGAGTGGTCAGTAGATACATGAGTAATCCAGGAAAAGTTCATTGGCAAGCAGTGAAATGGATTCTGAGATATCTTAAAGGCACTTCACACAATGTTTTGAGGTTTGGAGCTGAAGATGCATAATTGCATGGATATGTTGATTCAGACATGGCTGGAGATTTAGATAGAAGACGATCTACAACAGGATATGTGTTCACATTTGCAGGAGCAGCAGTTAGCTGGATTTCCAGATTGCAGAAAGTAGTGGCTCTTTCAACTACTGAAGCAGAGTATATTGCAATGACAGAAGGAGCAAAAGAGATGTTGTGGTTGCAGAGGTTACTATTTGAATTGGGTAATAGACAAAAGGATTTTGTATTGTATAGTGATAGTAAAAGTGCCATTCACTTGGCCAAAAATGCAGCATTTCATTCATGAACGAAGCACATAGAGCTTCGATATCACTATATTCAAAGTGTTCTTGAGGAGGGTAAGCTCAAGTTGGAAAAGATACATACGAATTTGAATCCTGCAGATGCATTTACAAAGGTTGTTTCAAAAAAGAAGCTATAATTTTGTAGAGCTTCTCTTGGATTGGTAAGCCTATGATAATAGGCCTTGGAAAGCAGGAGATTTCTTGGAGCATGATTGTTCACAGTATTGTTTGGACTTCAAGTGGGAGATTGTTGGGATGTGAAGTCCTGGGAAAATATATTTGTATTCCAATGTAACTAAGATTAAGTGCTGCTCCATGATACTTGCCTGAAAATACGTCAACATAAACTATCTAATATTGGTTTTCTCCTATCAATCAAATGTAAACAAAATCAGTTCCAATGTAAACATTTTCTGGTAATGTTTCGTTGTGCAAGTTTGTTATGCAAGGCTGGAAATATGTCCAAAATAAACTTAGCATATGGTTGCAAAGTCCATTATATATTGGACTGCTTGTATTGCAAAATGTGAGTGATGTGATTAATAAAAATATTTTCGGCTGCTTTTGTGTTGATGTAGGCACATTGCCGAACCACGTTAAATTCTTTGTTTTATTTCTTTTTTATTTTTGCTACTGTGTTTCTAATTTCTTGCATAATAATTATATGAAGAATTGTTTATGTTAGCTGCAAATTTTAACAATAACAACTATTACTATTTGAAAATCTGTATATAATTTTTAATAACTCAATTAATATATTTATCTTTCTATCTCACAAAAATCAAACATGATTCACCTTCTTTACTTATTAAAGATTTTGCAATTTATTTTGCAACAAGAAAAACTTGAAATCATTGGAACCACATCTCCAAACTAACACCACGAAATTGTCAAATTATTGGAATCACATATCGAACCTAACACCATCTCTCAAGGCTAGATATTTTTATATTCTATTGCAGAAAGCTTAATTCTTCTGCAACAAGAACAATCCAAAATATTGAAAGGGAAAGCTCGTCTCTTCTGTAACAAACACAATCCAAAATATTGAAAGGGAAATTTCCGTTTACACTCTGCCAAGAAAGCCCATTACGAGATTACGATGTTTGAAGGGCAACGTTGGCTGCATAACCGCCATGAAAAGTTAGTGAGGACGAAGGTCGACTGTGAACTTTAAGCGCAAGAGTCGAATCCAACAACTTTTCTAGACGATATATTTGGTGGCTCTTTCTATAGTGTCGTGGCTTACAATTTGGCCCCGGGAGTTTTCGGGATTCCTATGCTTCTCTGCAAATCTGGACGTTCAGTTGTATGGGATCTTTAAAAGGTTCTACAAATATGATGAAGCTATTCCGTAAGCCTTAAATCTTTGAGATCCTCGTTCAGTTTTCTTTGATTGTAATGGAAGGATTGCAGAAACCCCATGTAGTGGTGCTGGCTTTTCCTGCACTGGGTCACTCCATCCCTCTCCTCTACCTGTCAAAGGCTTGTTGCCTCTGAAGGTCTGACTGTTAGCTATCGAAAAAATTCACCATCTTAATAGATTCAATTATAAAGATGACGAGGTTAAATAGATTCTTATGTGCATATTTTAATAGGTTAATCTCGTGCATCATGTTGCTATTGAGATTTTCCCTTTTATATATCCCTATACCAGCATGGGAAAATTTATGAATGTGGGACTTGATTTATAAAATAATCTCCATATTATGAAGTTGGTTCTTCAATAAATTTGAGATGATGGGTTGGAGAAAAAAGTAAGGAAAATGAAAATAAAATTCTTATTATTTAAGATTAAATTTGATAACTAAATGAGCACATAATTTATATATTTTTTATAATAGATGTGCTTAGTCAAATTGAGAAAGGGCACAGTTAGCATGATTATCTATTTTCTTGAGCTTACATATATTCACATATGTGAATTAATGCATAAAATAATTTGAAAGAAAAGAATAAATTATATCAAAAAAGAATCATAGATAGAAACAACAAGATAGCAAGTTTTTTAATATATCTGAATTATTGTAAATGTGAGAGGTCAAGAATACATAGTCATATTTCAACTTTTTTATAGAACAAAGAATACAATTCCTTCTCTAAAATTTTATGTCTTTCCTTGACCAAAATATTTGGATATATACAAAATAACATAGATATTTTCCCATAGCTCTCTCAAAGAGTACTTATAATTGAAATAAATGCATGATAAAAATCAACCTAGTTGAATAAAATGACACTCAAAAAGTAGTTTAAAATGAAGAAATTTGCATGCTTCTTCAACACTCAATCAATTATGGTCACAAAATAGGCATCTTTGTGAATCATATCTAATAGATTCAAGGAATTTTATTTATAGTACCTAATCTATTTCTAATAAATTTTGTAACAAAAAATATGTATCGGTTTTGTCTTTTCTAAAAAGAGCACCATGGTGCCACCTATTCCTTCTCTAAACATCTATATACTTTAATTTCTACCTTTCATGGTGGGACATACATATTCTCTGGTAAAAAGGGAGAGTGATAGAACAAATCTTAGGGTTGTTAGACTAACAACCTTTTGGAATGTGTATATTATTGATCTTACAATATGATTAGTGGTGTCATGTCTTAAGACTTAAAGAATTGTTTCTTTTGAGCAAGAAAAATAGATCCATCTCATTAGTCATGTCATTGATTAGTCGGTAGCCTAATGGCAATTAATTTTCATACTCACATATATGGATGAGCAACATGAAGACACATAACACTTGGCATTGGCTTTTTTTCTCTTATTGTTCTCTCAAAACACACGACTTGAGACCTATGTCCTTGCTAGCTCAATATATTATATCCAATGGTTTTATAATTTTAAGATAATATTAACACCAATTTAAATGCCATGCATTCCATTAGATCAACAAGAGAAAGATTCACAATTTTGTGGCCCTTTAAAAAAATATTTTTTTCTATTGTTTTAATTGCAACGTTTCTACTGATCTATTCATTTTTTCCAAATAGTATGTACTAGAGAAGAAATGCGAAAAATATTCATTCTAATATTTTCACTTAAAAAACTATTAGGTATTAAAAATGATCAATAGTGTGAACCTTTATTGATTATATTATTGAAACAAAAACTTGTGGAGTATTTAAAAAAATTGCAACTTACATAAAACATAGTAAATTTAAAGAAAAATGATAGTATTTCTACTTGGTGATGAAATGTAATCAAGAAGAAATAGATGATATGTAGAATATTAATCCCAAAAATTATCCTAAATGGGTAGATAGAGAGGAATGCTCTATAGTTCAATTAACTCATAAAGTACATCTTCTTATGTCTTGATGGGAGCTACATTTGAGTCTTTTCACAACAACCTTAAATTGTAATTAGAGCTCTGCAAGAAAATAAAGAATCATGATTTTATTATTTGATGCTTGACATATTTTTATTTTTATTTTTCTTCTTTGTTTATGAGCATTATTTTGAATTCGTCTCTTTAGAGAACTAAATTGATCACTATCCAATAATTAGGAGGGTAATTATATTTTAAACAAAGAGATTATTTCTCCCTCATTCCTTTCATGATCTAGAGTGGATAACTAGGTCTAACACTTTAGAGAGGCCTTATTATTGCACATCACCTTATTGACCTTCACTATTGTTTATTTCTTAATTTTCACATTTAGTTTCATTATCTTCTCATCTAGAAGATCATATATTTTTTGAAAGTAGAAATTTATCTTAAGGAACCTTGTGGGTTAAGGAGAGGATCACATTATCCACATTATCCTTCACTTTTGTGTTTAGGGTTTAAGTCTAGAGACAATGAACTTTAACACTAAGCTTAGACCTACCAACATGTTTACAAGAATTGTCTAATAATATTAGTACTATTTTTGAAGAAGTTGTGTCACCCTAGATAATTTCTTGGTGATTTGAAGTTGTATGTGTAATTAGTAAATTTCCTATAATTATTTAGTATTGATATTTCATAGATCCATCAATTATTTATGTATCTTACTATCTTATTATATCATCCACCTCTATGACTCCTCAAGCTTCTCTAGTTGTTGCGTGAATTTCCTTCTATTTTAAACTTGGCCTTTTCTAGATCCTTTTATACTATATTGTAGTATATTTGTTTAGTTTGCATCTTTTCACTGGGAATTCTAGCTTATGTCCCTTTATTCAAATTATAAAATTTTCCTCCTTATCTTTTGTCTTGTTTTTAAGATGGATGATAGTATTTGAGGTTCTAGTTACTTATATCTCCTCCTCACATTATTAGCTCATTCGATAGTCAATTGTGATGAATTATATGTTTCTTGCATCAACCCCATTCTTTCTTCTATTTGAGCTTATAATAAATCTATTGCCACTACATAGATTGGGTTGCATAAGTCCTTGTATGTTATCCATGTCAGGTGTCATATTTGAAACCTTTAATGATTAAGTGTGTAAGATTGTGTATGGAACCAATAAAGGTGCAAGCTAGGGCCACTATTATTATTTTTCCTTTATATGGTCATTTTGGTGTCATATGTCTATTAGACCATGCATATTTGTTGATGGAGACCAAATTAGGAGTGGATGTATTTTAGAGCAAGTAAGTATCCCCAAGGAAGGGTATATATAACTATGACCATTTGATAGTTTGGCATCAACATACACTAGGAGGAAGAGGTGAGTAAACCATGAATATGGTGTTGGACCCAAGGGAACACTTAGAGGGGGGGGTGAATCAGTGTTCAACAGGTTTTCAACTCCATCAATTTGAAACTTGAAACTATTTCACCATTGCATTAAATAAAAGATGTATTCATTCAAAGTAAACATCCATAACACCATGACAAATAGATTTTTACGTGGAAACCCTATTAAGGGAAAAACCATGATGGAGGTTAATCCACAATTTCAGTACTCAAAATATAATTGTTTACAAAAGGGAATGCAGTTGCATTCAGGCACACTACCTAGAGCTCACTGCTCAAGAGAATGGCTTACTGGGCCATACAAAATCTAGATTAAAACCATCTAAAGGGTGAACTGGGATAGTAGCATCAACTTATTCCAAGTAAAAATTTCGGTGAAGCTCATATATCTGATTCTAGATTTGCTTTCTGACTCTAGACTTTGCTCTACCCTATTCTGCTCTTTGCATCACTTATGATCAAATTCACACTACTACATTGTTGGATCTCACAATTCGCACTTCTATACACACACACCCTTATGTCCACATACCTTTATATAATTAAATGATAAGATCAAGTTCCTCTTATATATATCTGTGATCAAGGATTTATTCATCCACCAGTTAGCTTTGCAAAACATTAAGTTACTTTTTACTTGTTGGCCAGATCCACTATTACATCTTTAAGTGCATCCTCCAAAGTTGGTTAAGACAAAGAGAGGGCTCAAATAATACTTAATAAAACATGAAGACTTATAATTAATTACATCTTATACATCCATGATTTCTATCCTTGTCGGGTCAGCCTTCTAGCATAGATAATCAACAATTTAGTACACTATATCTCCTAGATCACTTACTAGTGAGTGCGCATCAAAACCAAGATACTAAAAAAATCAGCAGACCTTCCTCAAAGATCCACAACCCAAAATATCTATCCGATAAGGTTTTTAGATCAAATTTTATGCCTTTAATCAGATGCCCTGTTCCCTATTCTGTTCTGCCGGTAGGAACCAAAATTATACTTAAGTTACATGAATTGGGTTGCCATCAATGACAAAACTTATGAGACAATATCCCCAACCATATGCCAAAAATCTCCCCCTTTTGCATTGATGAAAACACTTAGTGAACAAAATCATTATAGGTTCACTGCCAAACTGTTTGTTGCACTTTCTCCCCCTGAGATTTATAAGGGATTTTTCACTGCATTCTCTCCCACTTTGACATCAATGAAAAAGCATGGAGTCCATATGCCAAAAAGACAAAAAGTGACAAAACAAGTGTTCAAAATTCTTAAGGGTTCAAAAATTTAACACATATATTCTTACAGTTCTCATCCTTTGATCAAAATTGCAAAAAATTGAAGACACTTAACTGGTATCTTTAGAAGATTATCTTATTGTTTTTGTTCACTTTCGGAAGAGACTTCTTCCAACCATCAACTATAATTACAATAATAATGATAAAACTATTGTTCTTGGAAGTCTTGTTAATGAACTCAATGAGAGATTTAGGAATTGTAATTGCTTCTTCTAATTTCTCACCATTCTATAGTATTTCCACCATCTGCTCCAACCTACATTCAATTAAGTCTTCTACCTTCCAAAAAGTATCCACAAGAAAATTCTTGGAGAGTTGATTTTTTGTTTGTTATGACTGTAGGTCCTAGATTCTTTTCTTGATGATGTCATCTAGATCCTGAGATATGTCAAAGCTTTTTCCAATGACATTCAATTCTGCTTCAATCTAATCCAAATTTTCCTTGTAATTGTTGACTGCATGGGGCCAAAGGATGCAATAGTTGTAGATGCATGTGGTTGAGTTAATGTGTAGCCTCAAATCATTCATTTTATTTTTCATCTTGGAAAGGGATAATCTGAATCGTTCCTTCAGGTGAGTGACAACTTCATCTTCTTCTTTGCTTTTGACCTCAGAGCCCATTGATTCTTTGCTACACTCAATCATCTCTTCAGGTATAATGTCCTTCAGAATTTCCAATATTATCTTACAGTGCTCAACATGAGCATTTAGAACTTCCAGAATCAAGTCATGATCGTATGATGGTCTGACTAACCATAACCTTGTAATTTTTTGCATTCCACCTACACTTTGGATAGGTTGTTGTAGCTTTTCTTTTGAAAGATCTTCTTCTTCCTCAATACCTTTTTCAAGACCGGAATCATTTTCCGGTGGATTCTCAGGTTCTTCATCAAATTCTTCATCTGAAATGTCCACAATTACCTTTCCTTTTCCCTCAATTCTGGGAACTTTTCTTTTCGGAGGGTTGTATTCAATAATTTCATGTCCTCTTTTATGTCCTCTATCAGTGCTACCAGAAGAGGAACCAACTTCCATTAATCTTATCTGAGGGGAAATATTAACTGATCCATACTTTACAAGGACATTCTTATAGAAATTTTCAAATTCCAAATCCAAGTTAGTTAAGCTCTTAGAATAAGAGTATATCTGGTTGCATACCACTTTGTCTGATTTCCATACTACATTATCGATTTTTGGCAACCAATTCAAGAAATACATTACTAGACATATAATTAAAGTGCCAAACCTGAATGGATAGCTTGAATCCTTTTTCAGTTGAACATTCTCCATGATTTTATCATTTAACAACCTGCATAGGTCAAAGGCCTAACCATCAATTATCAATATGTGAGCAATGTATATTGTGCTAGCCAATGTAGCTCCTTCTTGATTTTTGTAGAATATTTTATAGGTTATCCCATGTGAAATGTACTTCATAACAAGATTCTTGATCGTTTCAATTATCAGGGTTCTCTGATCTTCGATTATTCTAGTGAGGGTTTCGACCTCTTTATTCCAGATAGATTTCTTCCTAGGAACATCTTCGAATTTACAAAAACCAATTAAGTTCTCAATTGCCTCTTTCGAAATGATGTATTGTTTCTCCAAAGTTAAAACATCACCATGTAATCTACTTAATATGAATTTCACAAATTCCGCATTCTCAAAGTATGAAAACTCACTCCACATATCTAAATTTCCATGCTTGGCTTCGCTCAATTGTTTTAATTCGTTAGGGAGCAACAGATTCCTCATAGACCTAATATTTCCACTATTATATTCATCTAGAGTGATCGAGCTTTTAATTTTTTCCATTTTACCTTTTCACATTTAGGGTTTACAACCACACACTAAACTATATGAAGAATTCGAGTATGATGTGAAATACTTGATGGATTTCAAGATCTGTCGATGAAATCAATTTTACTGCCTCAAAATCCACCAGTCGAGTGCTCTCCTTCTTCTTTTCATCAATACAAAGTGACAAATAATGGCTCTGACTTGACTTTTATAGCTCGCACATGCACAATAAATGCATTTGCCCTAAGTTTTCTGGAGACTTTTTTTTCCCAAACAACGACAAAAAATCTTCTGCGGACCTATGAATTTTTGAGTTCTTTTTGTTAAAGTTATCCAAAACTTATGTACACCATAGTACACCTTCTTGAATATTCTTTGCATTTTGGTACCATCCATAGATAGGGGAGGAAATATTTTCTTGTAAAACTCCCCCTAG